>JANBXA010000372.1:41762500-42085000 GCA_030556225.1 Cricetiscus sungorus
GAGCTCACAGAGATCCACCTGCCTCCGCTTCCCAAGGGGTTTAGGCAAACTGAATCAAACTTATGCAACTGGTTTAATAGTAACCACAAAATCTGAAATAATCGTTGAAAAAAATTGAGATAATATACTTTAGCAGCAAACAAACAAGAAACCAAAGAACTAAGCTGCATGATAAACGAGAGGAAAGGCCTTTCTCAAGTAGAAAATGTAGCCAAGTCCAGGAAGTGATACTTGGCTGGTAAAAAATAATTGCCATACAGGTCTGGTGACCAAAGTTCAAGCCCTGAACTTTAGTATGAGTCTAAATGCAGTGGTACACATCTGTGATCCTAGCATTTCTACTGGAAGATGGTAGGAAGCTTGGATACATAGAGCAGCAGCGGAAAGAGTAGGAGAGACCTTCCCTCAGAGCTGTCCTCTAACCTCCGTGTGCACACCATGGCACGTGACGCTACATTTATTTGTGCACATATATAGATAATAATAATTTCTAGAAATTAAAACAACAAAACCAAAGCAAAATACCAAAACCCCAAACAAAACAGTGTAAAATAAAAGAACCAAGGCCCTAAAACTTGTCCATTGATCTTCACACTCACACCGTTGATGGGAGATGTCATTCTGTAAATATGTTTCTCATATTGGTTAATGAATAAAGCACTGTTGGCCAATAGGAAAGCAAGATAGGCAGGATGAGGAGACAAGGAGGTTTTGGGGAAAGGTAGGAAGAGTTTCAACATGTAAGGCCAACAGTGTAGAATTCTAGATCCTCGCTCCAGTAAGATAAGACCACATGGAAATACTTAGATTAATAGAAATGGTTTAATATTTAAGAAAGAACTAGCCAATAAGAGACACTAGTAACAGGCTAACAGCTTTAATACAGTGTGTTTTTTGGGGCATTGCAGCTGTGGGACCAGACTGGTAGGAAAACTACTCATAACATACTGTGGCTTGTATGGATCCCCTCCCCACACCCACACACATACACATACTCGGTAAATGAATTTTTAGTAAGAAAAAACATATAATTATATTAATTATTTGCTCTTCTTCCTGAATTATAATTTTGCTTTTAAAACAAACATCTGGGGGCTGAAGTTGTAGCTCAATTGGTAAAGTGCAACCACAAGACCCATCTACAATTCCAACACAGCACAAACAGCACAAGATGGTGCATATATATTATTCCAACACTTAGGAAGTAGAGGCAGGAAATCAACAATTTAAAGTCGCCCTTGGCTACATACAGAGTTCAAATGCATCTTGAGCTACCTGAGACTTATCTCAATCAGTCAATTAATCAATTATGAGGGCTGGATAGATGGCTCAGAGGTTAAGGGTAGTTGCTGCTTTTCCAGGGGATCCAAGTTTGGTTCCCAGCACACACATTGAGTAGCTCACAACTACTTTAGTTCTGAGGTATTTAATGCCCTCTTCTGACCTCTTCTGAGCTCTAAACAAGATGGTTTAGCACAGAATTCTACTGAGCTTTCAAAGAAGAGTTAATGCCAATACTCCAAATTATTTCACAAAATAGAAACAGAAGGAACATTGCCCAATTTGTTCTACAAGGCCACAGTTACTCTGATGCCCAAACCACATAAAGACCCAACACAGACTTATTTCCCTCATGAACACAATGCAGAAATTCTCAATAAAATACTTGCAAACTGAATCCAAGAACACATCAAAAAGATCATCAACCAAAATGAAGTAGGTGTCACCCCAGAGATGCAGGGATGGTTCAGCATACGCAAATCGATAAATGTGATCCACCATATAAAGAGATGGAAAGATAAAAAATCACATGATCATCTCAGCAGATGTTAAAAAAAAAAAAGCCTTTGACAAAATTCGACACCCTTTTAAATCCAGGAGAGATTAGAAGTTCCAGAGGCATACCTCAACATTAAAAAAAAGGCAGTTTACAGCAAGCCCATAGCCAACATCAACTTAAATGGAGAAAAATTCAAGCAATTCCACTAAAATCAGGAAAAAGACAAGATTGTCCACTCTCTCCGTACCTATTCAACATAGTACTTGAAGTCTTAGAGCAATAAGAAAGCTGAAGAAGATCAAGAGAATACAAATTGGAAAGGGGAATTCAAAGCATTGTTATTTGTAAATAATATAAAGTATACATAAATGATCTTAAAATTTTTCACAGAAATTCCTACAGCTGATAAGCACTTTCAGCACAGTAGCTGGATAGAAAACTAACTCACAACAATAAGTATCCCTATTATATACAAGTGACATACTGAAAAAAAAAAATGAAGGAACAACACCTTTCACAATAGCCTGAAATAATATAAAATACATTGAGTTAACTCTAACCAAGCATGTGTAAAACTTGTATGATAAAAACTTTAACACATTGAAGAAGGAAACTGAAGAAGAAATCAGAAGATCTTCCACATGTGTATCAGTAGGATTAATATAGTAAAAATGGTCATTCTACCAAAAGCAATCTATAGATTAAAGGAAATCCCCAAAATTCCAATACAATTCTTCACACAGATCTTGAAAGAACTTCATATGAACACACACACACACACACACACACAAGAGAGAGAGAGAGAGAGAGAGAGAGACAGAGAGAGAGAGAGAGAGAGAGAGAGAGAGAGAGAGAGAGAGAGAGGATCTGAAATAATCCCGAATAATAAAAGAACTGCTGGAGCCAGGCAGTGGTATCACATGCCTTTAATCCCAGCACCCAACACTTGGGAGGCAGAGGCAGGTGGAACCCTGTGAGTTCGAGGCCAGCCTGGTCTACAGAGTGAGTTCCAGGACAGCCAGGGGTGTTACAAAGAGAAACCCTGTCTCAAAAACAAACAAACAAACAAATAAACAAAATGCTGATGGTATTACCACCACCACCCCCTTTTTAAGTTGTACTACAGAGTTATAGAAATAAAAACAGCATGGTAGTAGCACAAAAACAGACTTGTTGATCAACAGAATCAAACTGAAGACCCAGATATAAATCCACATACCTGCGAACATCCAATTTTTTTTTTTATAAAGAAGCCAGAAATACTCACTAGGGGAAAAATATCTTCAACACATTTTACTGGTCAAACTGGACAGCTGCACGTAAGAATAAGGCAAATAGACAAACAGATCCAAACTTATTACCTTGCACAAAACTCAACTCCAAATGGATCAAAGACCTCAACATAAAACCAGATACCCTGAATCTGATAGAGAGAAAGTGGGGAATAGCCTTGAACTCATTGGCACAGGAAGACTTTCTGAACAAAGCAGAGTCAACAGTTTATAAATGAGACCTCCCTCCATGAAACTGAAAAGCTTCTACAGCAAAGGACCAAAGGACACTGGTCACTTGTACAAAGTGGCAGGCTACAAAATAGGAAAAGGTTTTTTTTTTTTTTTTTTTTTTTTTTTTTTTTTTACCAACTACATATCAGATAGAGGGCTACTATCTAAAATATATAAGAATATAAGAATTCAAAAATCTAGATATCAAGAAAACAAATAACCAAATTGTAAATACAGATCTAAACAGAATTCTCAAAAGAGGAACCTCAAATGGCTGAGAAACACTTAAATGTTCAATATCCTTAGTCATCAGGGAAATGCAAGTCAAAAGTACTTTTTGAGATCTCGTCTTATACTTGTCAGATAGCCCAGGGAAACAAATACTACTTTTCTATTAAAAGAATGTAGCAATAAAATGACTCCTAGTGACATTTTACTATAGTCAAAGATCAGTGCCTTGCTCAGCCAACATCAGAGAAACTTCCTTCTCAAACAGATGGGAACAAGTCAAACAGACTTGGAACATTCAGCCCTAAACTGGCTGTCTCCAACAAATGTATCCCTGATGTGGGATAATCTTTCTGCTTCCTGTGAAGATGTGTCTGTTTTACCACATCTGCCTAAGGCACCTTCTGATTGGTTAATAAAGAGCTGAATGGCCAATAGCTAGGCAGGAGGGGAGAGGAGGGGTGGGACTTGTGGGGAGAGAGAGGAACTGGGGGAAGAATCTGAGAGGGGTATTTTTTCTTTGTGTACATCCACACACCAGAAGAGGGCATTGGATCTCACAGAAGTACAATTATAGATGGTTGTGAACTGCCTATGGGGTGCTGGGAATTGAGCTCAGGACCTCTGGAAGAATAGCAGCCAGTGCTCTTAGCTGCTGAGCCATCTCTCCAGCCCCCAGAATCAGGATATATTATGTGAGAAAAATATATATTTCAATAAAATGAATGATAGATAGATAGATAGATAGATAGATAGATAGATAGATAGATAGACCCTTTCTTTTGGAAGTTGCCTTGGTCTGATGTTTTATAGCAGTTAAAAAGTCAATAATACAGAAGTCTTAATGAATTTTATGGTTATAAAGGCTTGACATTAAAGTGGCCTGAAGAGGGAATTTGTCTGTGGAGACAACTGTGTCATCCTTGTGCGTTTTTCTTGAGTTTTGGGGGTGTTTCCCCTGAGCTTACACCAAAAGAAGTTTTCAAAACATTACAACCAAGACAACTTAAAAAAGAGTTTATTTTTATTTATTTTTCCTTTTATTGAAGTAGATTTTTTTCTCACATTATACACCCTAATTCCTCCCTCTGCTCCTCCCAGTTCCCCTCTCGAGTTAAGTATATATGGACTTGTTTCCATTAACTCCAATTCCAGGATATGTAGCACCTCTTCTAGCCTCTGAGACTATACATGGTACATAGGCATACATGCAGCAAAACATCATACACATAAAAAAAAAATTAATGAAATAAGATGGGATAGAGAGTAAGAACTGCTCTTAGAAGTCCCAACAGGGATTGCCTGACTGTCAATCAAAAAGGACCTTTTCTCTCTGTTTTTTTCCAGGGAGCCAGAGTTGTTTAGGTATCAGGTGGGTAGGCAGCATAAGAGAAAGCCCTGACCTTTGGTCACGGTCATGACAGAGCTGAACTAGAGGCAAGTGCCAAATCATGTGTGGGTTTAGGGCTTCCATTATTTGCTGAACTGAACAATATATAATTACAGAGTGGAACCATTATTAGAAATACATGATCTAGGAACTTTTTGCTACCCAAATGATGACCCAAAAATTATAAGGCACCTACAGAAAATTTCCTCTGGGGTTTAATGAGTCACTGAGAGGAAAATAAAGTTGTTCATACTGTATTCTTTTCTTCTTCTTCTTCTTCTTCTTCTTCTTCTTCTTCTTCTTCTTCTTCTTCTTCTTCTTTTTGTTTGTTGTTGTTGCTTGTTTTTTCAAGTCAGGGTCTCTTTATATTTCCCAAGCTGGTTTGAATGCCTAGGCTCCAGGGATTTTTCATTCCTCAGCTCCCACTACTGAACAAGCATTACTTGTACCATATTTTGAGTATGACTCATTTAATAGAATTGTTCTAAAGGCATATATGTGTATACCATACATACTGTTTCTTTCTTTCTTTCTCCCTTCCTTCCTTTCTTTTTAAAATCATAGTATAATCAGTTAGCTCTTCTTCATGGATATATATATATATATGATGGTATACATATATATATACATATATATGATTATATATGGGGTTTGAAAGTTAGTCAGCCATTAAGAAGGAACACTTTGTGCTCTCAAAGAAGACCTAGGTTCAATTCCCAGTCTCCACATGGTGATTCACAACCATCTGTAACTCTAGTTCTGGGGTCCCTAATACTCTCTTCTGGCCTCTGAAGGCACCAGGTACACATGTGGTGCACATATATACATATAGGCAAAAAGACTCATCTATGTAAAGTAATTCTATAACTTTTAAACCATTTCCTTTTAAAATATTAATTAAGTCTTAATTAGCTTTAAATAAATGTATTTTAAAAAGTAATCAAATATATTGGCACATACTGTTCCATTTCTCAGGGAACTATTTCAGGAAAACCATGAGTTTGAGGTCAGTCTAGGCTACATAAGATTCTGCCTTGAAAAACAACCGAAGGTATTGTTTCAGTTTGCTTTCTATTGTTACAATCTTTTGTTTGTTTAAATTTAGGTGTGTGTGTGTGTGTGTGTGTGTGTGTGTGTGTGTGTGTGTGTGTGTGTGTGTGTATACACATGCCATTGGCCCCAAATTAAGGACAAGTTGGAATCACTTCTCCATTTCTATCATGTGTGTTCCAGGGATTGAATTCAGGTCTTCAAGATGGGCAACATGTCCTTACCTACTAATTTATATCATCAGCCCCAAATATTTTTTTTTTGAGTCAGGGTTTCTCTGTGTAGTGTTGGAACCTGTCCTGGAACTTGCACTGTAGACCAGGCTGGCTGTGAACCCACAGAGATCTATCTACATCTTGGCAGCCCCTAAATAATTATGTTTCAGTACTATCTAGGAGGATTTATATGAACCAGTCACTTACTTTAAAATTAGCTTTTCATTTGTTTAACACTGCTGTGTTTTTATGTATGAGAAATTGCTGTAAATGCATTGCTAACACTAACACATTTAATCCTATTAAAGCCCTAGGAAGTCAGAGACTTGGTCTAATTCTTCTGTTGGATCCAAAGAAATTGCCAGGAACAGCATTCTAAGGAATCACTGAGTGAGTCTGTTCTAAGAAAAAAATAAATTCAGTGTCCTTTAATTAAATACAGAAATGAGAAAGTAAAAGAAACCCAAGATGCAAAATCCATCCGCTTGGAACTGGAGAAGTTAATATTTGAAATGGTTCAAAGCAGTCTATAGGAAAGATGTCTCCCACTCTCACCTGGGACAGAGTCTAGGCATTGGCCATAGACAGCTGTCAGTAGTCTCTGTAAGAAGTGTATTGGCAAGAGGTAGAACCCATTTGCAAGGTCCAACACCTGACCTGCTCGTCCATAGGAAATCCACAACTCAAATGGGCTGCCTTTGGCTCAGGTAATACTTTTAAGAATAAACATGAAATGTATAGACTATTCACTGTTTTATTTTAGATTTTGAGAAAGGGTCTCGCTGTGGCCTGGACCTCACTCACTATGTTGACCAGGCTGACCCTGAATTTACAGCAATGCTCTTGCTTCTGAAATTAGCAGATATATACCACCATGCCTGTCTGACTGGTCTTGATAAACATCAATCTAAGAGAGGTCCAAGTCAGGAAGAGAAAGTTCAGACACCTACCATTCAGGCTGGGGACTATATAAGTGTAGCAGGTTGATGTAGCTAAGTGAAACTGCATATTTTTGTTTGGTTTTGGTTTTGTTTTGATATAAGGTCTTGGATGGCCCAGACAAGCCAGTAATCTCAGCACAATTGAAGATAACCTTGAACACTAGACTTTGTACCTCCACCTCCCAAATATTGAGATCGCAGGTATACACCACCATCTTTGTCAAGTAGCTAACATTTTGTGGTTTTGAGACAGGATTTTAGTAGCCCAGGTTGGCCAGGAACTAGTTGATGCCAAGGATAACCCTGAAGTCCTGATCCTCGTGCTCCAGGCTCTGGAGCACTGTGATTACAGGCCTGTGTACCACCAGCCAGGTTTATTGATATCTGTGATCCAGCTTAAGGCCTCCCAAAAGCCAGGCCAGCACTGTACCAACTGAGCAACGTTCCTTTTTTGTTTATGAAACAGTGTCTCACAAATAGCTCAAGAGAGCCTCAAACTCACTGTCGTCCTGTCTCCGCCTCCTATGTACCAGCATTATAGGCTGCATACTTCATTTTTTCATTATTTTTATTATTAGTGTATGTTTGTGGACACCCATGCCTCACAACCTTGCAATCCTCAGAGTACACCTTTGTGGAGTCTATTTTACCTGTTCGGGGTGGGGGTTCTGGGGATCAAACTCAGAACTTTCCAATCATCAGGCTTGCACAGCAAGAGCTTTTACCCACTTAGCCATCTCACCAACTTGCGTAATTCCTTTGGACACCACTCAACAGCCTGTTGGTCCGTCCACTGTTTAACAGTTTCATATCACAGTTGTGTGTGTGCAGGTGACACCCACTGTTAGGAAAGGAAGTTTTAGCTGGAGAGGGCACATACTTGAGGAAATTGGATAAACACAATAAGACTTTGTTGTGTGAATGTCATTTTTAAGACTGTAGTCAAGGCTAACCTTGAACTCCTGATCCTTCCTTCAACTTCTGACTCCCGAGTACTGGTGTTACAGGCTTGCACCACCACATCTGGCCATACTGGTTTGGTTCCTTGAGGATTCCAAGAAGTCAGGTACATGAAAGTGAGCTGACCCCAGACAATGGATGACTTTGTGACAGTAGTGGAGATGTCTGGACCATAGCTTCCTCCAGTGCCTGCCTCCTCAGTACGTAAATAGCCTTCTTGTTTATTTTTAGAGACAGAAAGGAAGAGTGGGGGTCAGTTAGGCAAACTGAATCAGACCATACCAGACTTGGGTAGGATGAGGAGGAGGAGGAACCCCAGGAAATAGAGCAGTCCGTGACAGCTGTGAGGAACAGGAAAGTGTGTGTTGATCCCATAGGAGCCAGCTCAGTACTAGAAAGTGACTCTGAGGGAGGGGCCCAGCCTTGATCACTGAGTTCTAGGAAAATGCCCCTTGATAAACATTTTGTTAAATTGCTTTTTGAGATTATAATATAATTATATTATTTCCCCTTCCTTTCCCTCCCTCCAAATTCTCCCTCCTTGCTCCTTTCAAGTTCACAGCCTTCTTTTTCAGTAATTATTGTTACATACATATATGTTTATCTATATTCTAAACATCTAAGGACAAACCACTCAGTTTGTATGATGTTACTTTGTTTTCAGAACTGGCCATTTGCTATTGAGTTGCCAGTTGGTGTGCTCTTTGCTGGGGAAAACAATTTCTCCTGTATACCTTAGTTGCCTGTAGTTCTTTGTGTAAGATTGAGGCCTCCTGGGATATTTGTTGTTGTCGCCCTCCAGAGGTGGTGGCCCCTATTACTGCAGTCACCATGTGCTTCAGGGCTCTGAGGCCATTGAGCTAGAACCACCTGAATGCTTCCTCCCCAGGACTAGCTTTCATGGCACCAGACACTGCCTTGTAAGCTTCCATAGGAGTCCTACTCAGCTGTGACACCTATGAACCACAGCAATGGCCAGCGTGGTACCATAACCTTAAAGGTACAGTAGTGTCATATATATTTTGGTGGTAATTAATGGGTCTCTATTTGGATTTAAGACCTGCTGAACAAGAGGGAAGTCATGCCTGACTCCAGAAACCTAGTCAATTACTCAGGAATAGTGAAGTCAGGGATCTTGGAGGAGAACATGTAATCACCATTTTATAAAGCCAGAATAATCCCTAACTACCCACAGGTAAGAGTAGTCCTCAGCCTTCATCAAGGAAACTTCTCTTTGCAACAAGTTGAGACTACTGCAGAAAGCCATGACCAACCAAACTGCAGAGTCAAACGCTTTATAATTTAATTCATGTTTTGTGTATAGGTGTTTTGATTATACTTACGTCTATGTACCATGTGGCTCTGGTGCCATCAGAGGCCAGAAGACATCAGATCTTTGAAGCTGGAGTTATGGGTGGTTGTGAACTGCCCTGTGGGTGCTGAGAATTGAACCAGGGTCCTCTTGAAGAGCAGCCAGGGCTATTAACCCACTGAGTCATCTCTTCAGCCCCAAGAGTTTAACATTTTTTTTAACAACTTAATGTTTTTATGTCTATAGGTATTTTGCTTGCATATATTTTTGTGTCTGGTGCTCACAGAGGCCAGAAGAGGATGTCAGATCCCTTGGAACTGGCATTAAAGACATTTGTAGCCACCATGTGCCATATAACAAGCCCAGGCCCTCTGCAAGAGCAGCCAATGCTCTTTAATGTTAAGCTATCTCCCTAGCAATCAAACTGGGAAATGATGACATCATGCCAGGTTGGAATAGAGTTAAATAAAAATCATAGTCATTGCTAGGCATGGTAGCATGAGCTTTTAATCCCAGAACTTGAGAGGCAGAGGCAGGAGGGTCTCTCTACGTTCTCGGCCAGTCTGGTCTACAGAGTAAGTTCCTGAGCAGTTGGGATTACTTAGTGAGACTTTGTCCTGGAACTCAATCCATAGGCCAGGCTAGCCTCAAACTCAGAGATCTGCCTGCCTCTGCTTCCCCAAGTGCTGGGATCGAAGGTATAAGCTACCACCGCCTGATTTATTCTATTTTTATAGCCAATAGGAAAAGCCTCAATCCGTGAATGATGTTAGAAACAGTTACTTTGCAGATGGAGTTTAACCTGTCATACATCTAGCACCTTCAAAGAGATGAGAGGTAGAATGCCAGATTTGACATTTCTAGGAGAAAGAAAGCCATCCTGCTTGTAGTTTTCATCAGTGAAAACAACACACTAGGCCTCTACATAACGGTTAATTACCTAACCATAAGGCGATTTCCCTAATAAATCCTCTGCCTCAGACTTATCCAGCCACTTCATCCAAATAGGTTGTTAGGTCATTTGCAGGCACAGTAATCTCTCTTGTTTTTGACAATGAAGTAAAATATATTGTAATGTGCTACCAAACTACCTGACAGAAATAGAACTACCTTTTAAACATGCTTTCCTGTGAGAGGGTCCCTTCAGCATTACTGAAAGCCCTTCTAATTCAAAACCAAAACTTAAGAGACCCCTGTGGAAACAAGGAAGGAAACTGGTAATTTTCTTATGAAATAAATTTAAGCAAACCCCCTTTTTAGATTCTTAGTAAATTGTGATTTATGTATTAGAAATAGAGTTTGCTCAAAAAATAAGTGCGTCACATTAAAAACATCCCTTAAAGGTCCCTTTCTCTCTTGGATAAATTTAAAAGATTCCAGAATGTGGCAGGTGGGCGGCGTGTATAGCCTTCCAGCAGAAGCAAAGCAAACTTAGGAACAGATTTTAAAAAATAGATTAAGTGTTTTCTAAGCTACTGCTTGCCTACACTAGCCAGCTGAAAGCTTTAAATAATTTAATCCCTACAACAACTGCCAGCTCCAACTGGAAGCCTTAAACAAGGACTCTGTTCACCCTGGAGCCGACAGGTGCAGTCTATAAACAAGATCCCCCTAACCCGGCTACCGGTCTATGTTTGTACATTCGTAGGACACTACACTATCAAACTCAACAGGGCATTACTTCAGTTCATCCAAGAACCTTCACGCATCGGTCTACCTTCCACTCTCCCATTACCTAAGGCATGCTTCTGTTTATCTTAGGAACTCAGGGAAATAAGAGCATGTGAGGTTGTCACAAAAGAGCCCTTTTATCACAACTTCAGTGTGGGAATTTATCTATCTAATACCTTATTAAACTATTTTCTTATTAATTATTATTGTTGTTATCATTATCATTATTATGGGGAGGGGGAGGAATGAGTGTACCACAGTGCATATGTGGAAGTCAGAAGACAACGTCCGGGGATCAAACTCTGGTAATCGGGCTTGTGAGGTTTGCAAGAAGTCCCATTAAGGCATTTTTTTTTAGGTTTCTAGAGACAGGGTTTCAATGTATACCCCTAGAACTCACTCTGTAGACCAAGATGGCCTTGCATTCACAAAGATCTGCCTGCCTCTGCCTCCTGAGTACTGAGATTAAAGGCACGCACTGCCACCACGGCTTGGCCACTCTTGCCCGCCTTCTATGAATTACTTTCTTCCTATCATTATTGCTATTTTTATCCAAGTGACTTTTATATAGTAGTGCTTACTGACAACCTTGAAAGTTACTCGGGAAAAAATATTTTTCCCTTTTGCACATTTATAAGACACATGAGAATATACTTGTCCCCTATTTCTTCAAGTATATTTACAGGGAAAATTGACAAGTAATTAGCTTTTATATTATCAAGCAACATAACATTCTCTGTCAAGTTAAATCAGAAAAATCAAACAAGAGAAGGCTATGGCCAGGCATAGTGGTGCAAACCTTTAATCTCAGCTCCCAGAAGGCAGAGGCAGGCAGATCTTAAATTTGAGGCCAGTCTGGTCTACATAGTGAGTTCCAGGACAGCCAGAGCAACACAGTGAGACCCGTCTCAAGAAGGAAGGAAGGAAGAGAGGAAAGAAAGAAAAGAGGGAGAAAGAGAGGGAGGGAGGGAGGGAGGGACAAAGGAACAAAGGAGGACTATTTAGGTACTCAGATACCAAAATGTAAGAAAAGTAAACATAGACAAATGAGACTGTATCAAATTTTGAAATACATACGGGAGCAGGAGAAAGACTTAGAAGCTAAGCGCCTAAATTCAGTTCCCAGCACTCACAGCAGGTGAGGCTTCACACGTGCCTGTCATTTCAGTTCCAGGGGATACACTGCTCTCTTGTGGTCTCCATGGGTACTGCACTTACATGGACAAACCCATACTCAGACACACAACATATACATATATGCCATTAAAAACAATAAAAGAATAATTGCTCACATATAGAACCCTCGCACTTGGGGCTCTGAGGAACCCTGGGCTACATAGTGAGTTCCAGGCCACCCTGGGCTTTCAGTAAATCTCTGAAAATAAAAGAGAAAAGATCCTGGCCTTGTGACACAGGTCTATAATCCCTGCTACTTGGAAGGTTGAAGTGGAAGATTGAAAACTGAAACATGCCTGAACTACACAAGAGAGTTCAGCCAGGTGGTGGTGTGGCACACCTTTAATTCCAGCACTCGAGAGGCAGAGGCAAGCAGATCTCTATGAGTTCAAGACCAGCCTTGTCTACAGAGCGAGTGCCAAGATAGGCTCCAGAGCTACACAGGGAACCCTGTCTCAAGGAGAGAGAGAGAGAGAGAGAGAGAGAGAGAGAGAGAGAGAGAGAGAGAGAGAGAGAGAGAGAGAGAGAGAGAGAGAGAGAGAGAGAGAGAGAGAATGAGACAGACACACACACACACACACACACACACACAGAGTTCAAAGCCATGCCAAGCAACTTAGCAAGACCCTGCCTCTGGGAAGTATGAGGAGCAGAGTTTGGATCCTAGCACCCTTGGTACAGATGGGCAAACATGGCAAATGGGCAAGTGTGGCAGACCACCCACAATCTCAGCATTTGGGAAGCAAAAACAGGGATCCTTAAAGCAAGCTTAGCCGAACTGGGGATCTCCAAATTCAGCACAAGACCCTTCCTTAATAAATATGGCAGAAAGCGGCTGAAGTCAACCTCATGCTTTTACATGGATAAATGCATGACATGTAGCCACACATACATGGCAACTCACATGAATGGGCACCATTCACATATACCCCTAGAGAAGCTAAGGCAGCAAGGTTCAAGGTCATCCTCATAAATTAGGGACCAGCCATAGCTAAGTAGGACTGTTTCCATTAAAGAAAGAAAAAGAACCAGCAATCAACACTCCTCCCACAAACAGAAACAAAAAACTACCACAACCTTTTTATTATTTCTCTATTTATTTGTTTGTTTATTTATGGTTTATTGAGTCAGGGTCACTCCGCTTAGCCCTGGCCATCCTGGAGGTCACTATGTAGACCAGGCTGGCCTTGAACTCACAGAGATCTACCATCCTCTGCCTCCCAAGGGCTGGAAATATAGTTCTGTTCTACCCCACCTAGTTTAATAAGAAAATAAATTCTTAAACAAAAGAATAAACTTGCCCAGCATGTCTAGGATGCTGGGTGCAATCCTCCCACTAATCCCTGGCCCCCCAATACAAAAAATAGCAAGTATTGCTAAGAGTATGGAAGAGTCACACCATTTTGTACTGTTCTTGGGAGTGTAAGATCGTGCAACCTTTATGACAAACAGCATGGAAATTCTTTACAAAAATAAAAAGAGAGTTTATCATGATTCCCTGTGTCCACTTCTAGTTCTATATTCCAAACCACTGAAAACAGGCACTAGAGTAGTATCTGCACATCCATGTTCACCCTAAATAATTCGCAATGACCACGAGAAGAGAGTAAACCAAATGCTACTCATCAAATGATGGGAAAAAAAACCAAACAGTGATAGAGGTCTATTGATGTTTAATAAGGATCAGGAGAAACAGATAGGCCGAATAGATGTTTATTCAGGGAGAAATAACTCACAACAACCAAACAGTGATAGAGGTCTATTGATGTTTAATAAGGATCAGGAGAAACAGATAGGCCGAATAGATGTTTATTCAGGGAGAAATAACTCACAACATAGACAGATGAACACCAGCAGGTTTCTGGTCCAAATGATGCCTCCGGATGTCCTCCTGTCCCTGTGCTGCAAGCAAGAGAGCTCTCCAAGCCCCCTCCTCAGCCTTCGTTCCCCAAGGTCATGTCTGGCCCTATCTCCCCCCCCCCAATGGGCGTGGTCTATGCCACAGGAGCGGACAAGGTGAACATCTCACTACAGAGGTCAGGTGTGCATCACAGCATGCAGGAGAGTGATACCAAAGGATTTCAAGTCCAAGGGACAATCTGGGCTATAGAGTGAGACTGTGCATTAAAAAACAGGATACATACACTCATACTGCAGAATCTCATCCTATTAAGGTGTGTGTGTGTGTGTGTGTGTGTGTGTGTGTGTGTGTGTTTGTGTGTGTGTGTGTATGAAACATTTAAAAAGATGTGGCACTGTTCTTAACAAAAGGAGATCATGTAAAAATCTTGTCACATGTTGAACATGGATGAACATCAAGAACCTTTACTAATAAACTAGTCACAAAATGGGTGGCATATACCTTTACTCCTGCTCCTAGTAGAAGCAGGGGGAATCTCTGTGAGTTTGAGATCAGCCTGACCTATATAGTGAGTTCCAGACCAACCAGGGATACATAGGAAGACCCTATCTCAAAAATAAATAAATAGGTAACATTTACAAAAGGGCTTACTTTTTTATTCTATTCATATGATGTATCTAGAATGATCAAATTCATAGAAACAAAGCCAGGCATGGTGGCACATGCCTGTAATCTTAGCTCTAGGAAGGTGGAAACAGGAGGACCATGAATTCAAGGTCATCTTCTGATTGGTAGTGAGTTCAAGGTCCGGTGGACAACATACAATATTATTATTATTTTTTTTTCTGTTTTGGTTTTCAAGACAGAGTTTCTCTGTGTGGTTCTGGCTGTCCTGGAACTTGATTTATAGATCAGGCTGACCTCAAACACAGAAATCCAGCTGCCTCTGCTTCACAAGTGCTGGGATTAAAGGCATGTTATCACCACACCTGGCATGTTTTTTAATTTAATATTATTTTATGTATGTGGATGTGTTGCCTTAATGTATGTCTGTGCACCATGTTTGTGCCAAAAAAAAAAAAGAATGTCAGATTCTCTGGAACTGGAGTGACAGAGGGCTGTAGGCAGCCAGTGCCATCTCTCCAGCCCCTATTTCCTTACTTTACATGCATTTTTTTAAAGATTTATTTATTTATTTATTTATTTATTTATTTATTTATTTATTTATTTATTTATTTATATGTCTATAGCATTCTGCCTGCATGCCAGAAGAGGGCACCAGATCTTGACCAATGGTTGTGAGTCACCTTGTGGTTGCTGAGAATTGAACTCAGGACCCCTGGAATATCAGTCAGTGCTCTTAACCGCTGAGCCATCTCTCCAGGCCTACTTTATATTTTTTGAGCAGGGTCTCTCACTGGTCTGGGGCTCACCAGAACTCTTGTCTCCACTTCTGCTGTGCTGGCTTTACAGACTTGTGACACCACTCCCAGCCTTTGCGTGAGTTGGGAATCCAAACTCGGGTCCTGTCCTCGTGCTCACGCGGAAATCACTTGCTCACAGAACCATCTCCCCAGCCCCTAGAACAGCTTTATTTAAGGTGCTTCCTTTAGTTTCTTATTCTGAGACAGTCTCACTTTGGAGACCAGTGGAATCGCTTCACTGTTGATGATAATATGCCCTGGGAGAAGGCAATTTAAGGGCCAGAGGGGTTATTCTGACTTACAATTTGAAGTTAACTGCATCCTGGAAGTCATAGCAGCGGGACCTGGAGGCAGGTGATCGCTTTGCTTCTTCGGTCAAGAAGCAGGTGCTGATGAACTCTTGCTCTTTCTCCTTTTTATACAATTCCAGGATCCCGGCCCAGGAAATGGTGCTGCCGGCAGTGGGTAGATCTTCACATACCAATCTAGTCAAAGTGATTCCCACAAGCATCCAGAGGGATCATCTTCCGGGTGATTTTAGATCTCACCAATGTGACAATTATAATTAATCACCATCCCCAAGATGGGCTAAAACTGACAAAGTATCTCAGACTGGCCTCAAATTTACGATCTTCTTGCCCCAAGTCGCCCAAGTGCTGGGATAACCAGTGTGTGCCACCACACAAGGGAAATTTTTAGTTTAGTTTAGTTTTGTGAGTCCCTGGGAATCCATGCAGAGGGTAACTTTCGGATATTCCCAAACAGAGGGTATTGCATCCATTTACATCATGATCAGCACTATCTTTGTCCTTTAACTTCTGTCCTCCTGACTGTCTCTGACATCCAGATATCTTTTCCCTTTGTAATTTAAAGGCATTCTGGGAGTTGACATTTTGAGATAGTGTGAATGTTTTGTTTCCCAACATTCTTTCACAAAGTAGCTTTAGATTAATTGTATGGCTCAATCACTACTTTAAAGGCTATAAGAAATTGTTTTCTTTTTTGTATGCAATAGTATGGATTTGTGGGTTCTCTTTTAAGTTCATGAATTCTTTTGCCACTTATTTTGCTGATCTAATTGGGCAACATTTGACCAAGGGGAGCATTTTCAAGCTAGATCCCACCTTCCCATCAAAGTTTCATTGTTGTCTCCTCCTGCCTCAGCCTCCCAATGCATGGATTATAGGCAAGTCCCACCACACCTAGTGCTATCAAACCTTCCGTGTTTTCATGCTTTCTGACTGAGATAGTTGATATTGATTATTAACTGGACAAGATGTACAATCACCTAGGAGACAGACCTCTGGGAATGCCTGTGAGGAATTATTATCTAGATTAGGTCAGTCTCTGGCTATGCCTGTGAAGGATTATCTTGATCAGGTTAACTGAAGTAGTAACATTCAACCTAAAAGTGGGAGGCCCCATTCCCTGGTCTCTGGTACTAGACTTCATAAAGAGAGAGAGAGAGAGAGAGAGAGAGAGAGAGAGAGAGAGAGAGAGAGAGAGAGAGTGCTAATAGCTGAGCCCAAGTGTTTCTCACTGTTTCTTGAATGCTTATGAAATGTGAAAGCTGCCTTAAATTCCTGCTTCCCCACTATGACACTCTGTATCCTTGAACTGTGAACCAAACTAAACCCTGCCTTTTGTTTTGTGTCTGTTTGGTTTTGCGGTATTTTATCACAGCAACAGGTGGCAAGTCCATGAGAGGGGAGAGAGCCCAACCCAGTGAGCAGGGTCTTGCTGCTTGTGAACCACACAGACCCCTCTCCAGGGAGACAGTTTAGTGGTGCCACTGCACTTTATTTCGGGAAGAAAGAGGAATACAAAGACTGGGGACAGTGGCAGGGACACCGCCTATTTTTCATTAAGAGTCATGACCCTATCTTGAGCCTCCTAGTAAGTGCTGCAAGTGAGCTTCCAGCAGGGATGAATGTCAGGGTTCAAGCTAAAGATAAGTCAGGCATCTGGTTTTAGAGACAGGCATCTGGTGCAGAGACAGCTTTCAGATAAGGTTAGTCCTCCAGGCCTAGGGACATCCTCCAGATAAGGCTAGGTAGAGAGCAGGAGGAAGCTTTGCTGGACAGGGAGGGAATTCCTTGTGGAGTTTAGAGAAAGCTGACAGGCTATGGCAGACTGTGGCCTCTAACCAGCCAGCAATGTATTCCAACACCAATAGGTATTAATATAAACATATGAGAGGATTTATTACAGCAACTGTGGTGGCTGAGAAGTTCCACTATAGAGTAGAGGCCCTGCAATATTGGTGATGTGACTAAGTTCAAGGCTGAGAACTTCAGCCCAAAGAAAACCAATGCTGTAACTCATAGCTGGACATCAAAGCCTAAGCTCCCCAGACATTATTGCTGGTTTAGGCCTTGGAGTCTGAAGGCCCAAAGGCCTGGATTTTTGGTATCCTGGGCAGGAGATAAACATGTCCCAGCTCTAAGAGGGAACAAAAGACCAATTGGCCTGTGTTTGTTCTCTCGCGCTCCTATTCTACTGGACAGTGCCAGCCACACTGAAGATGTACCTTCCGGTTCCTTCAGGCTCATGTGCCAAACTTCTCTGGAAGCACTCTAAAACAGTGTTTTTCTGGGTTTCTAGGTATTCCTTAATCTGGTCACTGAAGACTTACTTCTACTAAAAACCTATGTTCTAGATTACCTCTGGGCAATCATACATCAATCAGAATTAACCATCTTTCATGTGATTGTAGTCTCAAGTTAGATGCTAAGGAATATATCATGTCCTTTTTGATGTAGATGACACTATATCATTTTATGATAAATCATGTGACCAAGGTAGCCAAAGGAATAACTATTTTGTGCTTCAAATGAAATAGGAAGTAGCCCCCTGAGTCTTTTCAAATGAGCCAAATTAGGTCAGTCTTGGTTGGTTTTTGGTTGCTGTTAGATTTGATGTACTTCAAAGAAATGATTTTTATTTGAAACTCAAGTGGCTAGATTTTTACATAAAATCTTGTGTGTGTGTGTGTGTGTGTGTGTGTGTGTGTGTGTGTGTGATGTGCTGGCTTTTGATCCCAGGGCCTCATTCACTGAGCTACAACCCCAGCCACAGGTCTTTTCTCTTAAGAAGGTTATATGAGGCCAGGCGTTTGTGACATAAGCCTTTAATCCCAGCACCGGGGATCTCTGTGAGTTCGAGGCAAGCCTGGTATAGAGTGAGTTCCAGGACAGGCTCCAAAGCAATACAGAGAAACCCAGTCTTGGGGGGGGGGGAAGATACACACACACACACACACACACACACACACACACCTGTATATTGATCCAGACACCATAAATTCAGGGAATTGCCACCATCATTCACACAGCTTAATTAATCATTCATCTAGAATCACTTAAGGTTTGATTTACCTGTATAATATGAGCAGTGGAGCAGTGTCTTCCTATAGACTACTAACCTAGATGAAAATATTAACTTGCTAGGTATGGTGGCACACGTCTTTAATCTCAGTCCTTGGGAGGCAGAAGCAAGCAGACCTCTGAGAAGCTGAGACCATTCTGCTCTACATAACTAGTTCCAGGCCAGTCCTGCCAGGGGAACATAATGAGACCTGTCTTAAAAGAAAAAAGAAAATGCCTCTTCTTCTTCACTGACAATTAAATAAGTGTGTTCGGTGTTGTTTCTTATTTTAGTGATGGACTTGTATAGTTTTTTTGTTGTTGTTGACTTAGGTTCTCATACAGCAAAAGCTGTCTTAAATTCTCTAGGTAGCTTAGAATGACCTTGAACTTTTGATGCTCTGGCCTCTGCTTCCCCGTTGGACTGGAAGGAGCATTGGAGACTTGTGTCAGTTAAAGTGGGGATCAAGCACAAGACTTCATGCAAGCTCTCTATTAAGGGAGCCTTTTCCTCAACCCTGCATGGATTTGTAAAAATTCTTTTTAGGTTCTCTTTTGCTAAAGAAAAGACATTTGTTAGACAGTTGGCCAGAGTTAGGGTGCATGCTCTAATTAAGGAAGCTAGCAGAGATAAATGAGTCACAACTGGGACAAATGTATGACCTCACCAACGAAGACTTCTAAGTAACTGGTCCAGGGGTAATAAATATATACTTCTTGGAACTTGCTTTCCCCCCTTTCCACAAGTGATTTCTCCTTAGTCACTTGAGTATGAAGACATTTTATTCTCTAGACTTCCAGTAGAATGCTTTGTGCCGGGAGAGCACATTCCGATGTCTGTGTAGTATGACTAGTAAATAACGAAATGACCAGCAGAGAGTCAAAGAGTTTGGGGCCTCATACAATGAATGTAGAAGTATCTTTGGATGGAAGTCACACAGGTGGTGAGTGTGTCACACCAAGATTTGGAGGCACACATCCTTATTGGAGAGTTCTTTGTGGGTCCAAATGCATGTGCTGAGAACATGAGTGTATCTTAAATAATGTAATCTATGGAGATTGTAGGTGATCTTTTTCCTCCCAGAAAAAAATGAATTACATTCTTTGTACAGTTCTCAAGCCACAGGAGAACAATGAAGTTTGTCAAGAAAAGTCCTAAGGTGCTCCTTATTTTTAAACACCACCAAGTAGTTTTCAGAGTTAGTAAAGTGTGTTTTTAAAGTGACTTCTAAGCTGTGTATGGTGGCGCCCAACTTTAACCTCTGCATTTGGGAAGAAGCAGGAGGACTGGGAGCTCAAGATCAGCATTGGCTACAGATCTTGTTTAAGATTTGAGGCCATCTAGGACTAAAGGAAACCCCTGTCTCAAAACATCCACAAAGCCAGCAAGATTGCCAGCTGGTAAAGGCTCTTGCCACCAAGCCTGGTGAGGACAGAACCAACTCCATGGCTGTTCTCTTACTTATGGTGTAGCATACACAGGAACACGGGAACACACTTGAACACACATACAAATTAAACTAAACAACTATCTTCCTTCTATTGTAAGTGAATCATACAAAAAGTGAGGAAGCAGAGAAGAGGAAAAACAGAATATAATTGCAGTTTGTAGGACTCACAGCTGCCTAAGAATGTTGATGCCTTTTTTTCTCCCAGCAACCTGTATAGTTTCTCCTTGAATCATCAAAGCTAGCCAGCAGGGAGGAAGCTTCCAGCTGTGTTCCAGCCTCATTTCTCTGCATCTTGCAACAGAGGTATGTAGTGTCTTCAGAACCACAGGAGACCTCATAGGGCTTTTCTCTTCTCTTCTCTTCTCTTCTCTTCTCTTCTCTTCTCTTCTCTTCTCTTCTCTTCTCCTCTTCTCCTCTCTCTCTCTCTCTCTCTCTCTCTCTCTCTCTCTCTCTCTCTCTCTCTCTCTTTCTTTTTCTTTTTAGACAGGCTATGTCTGTGTAGCCCTGGCTGTCCTGGAACTAGCCCTGTAGACCAGACTGACCTAAACTCAGAGATCCACCGGTCTCTGCCTCCCAAGTGCTGGGATTAAAGACCTGTGCCACCACCACCCAGGCCCTCACAGGGTTTCTCTGTGTAGCTCTGGCTGTCCTGTAACTAGCTCTGTAGACCAGGCTGGCCTAGAATTCACAGAGATCCACCTCCATCTGCCTCCAAGGAGCTGACATTAAAGGCATATACCACCACTGTCCAGCTAAAACCTCACATCTTTTAGAACTACAAATAACCTTCCATATAATCAAATTCATATTTGTTTAATGTGTACTAGAGTGGGAAAAGTGTATGCATATGATTGAATATGAAAAGAGATTATGAGAAATACAAAATTTTCCTCCCTTCTTTTCTTTCTTGGTCCCTGCCATACATACATGCAAGCAAAATAGCCATACAGTTAAAAAATAAATAAATAACTCTTGCTGGTTATGGTGGCCTATACCTTTAATCATAGTATTCAGGAAGCATAGGCAGGTAGATTGCTGTGAATTCTAGGCCAGCCTAATCTACATAAGGGTTTCCAGGCCAGCCAGGGCTACATAGTGAGACTCAGTCTAAATAATAGATAGATTATAATAATAATTGAATGCCTAGATTACCTGATTAAATGGTTGTCCAGAGCAAGTCTAATTTTAAAATATTTTAAATTTAAGTAAGAGATCAGATTAAATTTCAGGGATGCAAATGTGTTCAGGCAGTATTCTAATTCAAGATAAGTCAGCAGTCATTCTAGTCAGTTCATCGTGTATATTGAGAAATTGTATCGAGAATGCCACACATATTTTAAAAATAAAATCCCAGATATATCTGTGTCTCTCTTACACAGGCTTTTGAAATATTCACCCATCCCTCTACATAGCTGAAGTCAAGGGCCTGACAACCTTTTCTCTAAAATAAATCGAAATATTAAAAGACAGAAATGGAAAGAATACAGCTGCTTGGGCACAGAGGTTGGCTACACTTGATATATTTAGAGCAAGTATGTGTAGCAAGTGTGATTTATACCCAGCCTGTGACAACCATGTTTAACTAGGGCTTTTTGTTTGTTTGTTTCCTTATTTCTGTTTTGTTTTGTTGTTTTGAGGCAGGGTATCTCTACTTAAACTAGCTGTCCTAAAAATTCCCCATGTAGACGGAGCTGGCCTCAAACTCATGGAGATCTTCCGGTCTCTACCACTCCAGTGCTGGGAGGTGCATGCTGCCACCTCCAGCTAACCAGGTATTTTAAAATATATAAGATCCAAGTCTGTACCGCACACCAGCTTGTTCATCACAAGCCCAGCTATTACTTTAGAATTCTGATAAATTTCTTTTATCTTTTTTTGTTTGTTTGTTTGTTTGTTTTTCAAAACAGTTTTTCTGTGTAGCTTTGTCTGTCCTGGAACTCACTTTGTAGACTAGGCTGGCCTTGAACTCACATATCTACCTACCCCCTCTCCCCTAACCTTCCCCCATTCTGGGATTAAAGGTATGTATCAACATAACCCAGCTTGATTAAAATTTGTAATTGATTTTCTTTCTTTTATTTGTTTTCTTTTTTTGAGACTAAGTCTCATATAGCACACACTGGGCTGTCCTTGGATTTCTGACCCTCCAGCGCCTTGTGCTGGGATTAATTACAGTTGGTACAATGCTGGCCTCTAATTGAATTCGGAAGACAGACAGACAGATGATTTATTAGTGGGTTTACCACTGTTTAGCCATTATATGTAAATTGTATTTGCTGCCACCTGGGGGATTCACAGAACCATTGCAAGTAACTTTTTCTTTCTATTCCTTGCCCTTCTTTCCCAAAAGGTCTCACTATGTATTCCAGGCTGGTCTCAAAAATCTCAGACCTCCTTTGGCCTCAGCTCCCAGAATTCTAGAATATTTTTTACAGTCACACTTTAATTAAATCAAGACTTGTGGGTGCTGAGTCAAAATTAGTGGCAAGATAGTTGTGGGACTTGACATATAGCTCATTGACATAAGAAACATTTACATGAGGGAAGCCTAGACTCAATCCCCAGCACTTCAAGAAGTAAGGATGGATCCAGAAGGCATTGTGTCTTACTATAAGAACATGTAAGATTTTTTTCTGCTAGTGGTGGTGCACATTTTTAATCCCAGCACTCGGGAAGCAGAGGCAGGCAGATCTCTGAGTTCCAGGCCAGCATGGTCTATGGGTTGAGTTCCAGGAAAGCTAGAGTTACACAGAGAACCCCTGACTGGGAGTGTGGTGTGGGGGTGGAGATCTTTGCCTTGGAATAATTTACTTCAACTTAACACAACCTAAAGACAACCAAGAGGAGGAAACCTTTATTAAGAAAATGCCAGTCAGGCTTGATGGTGCATGCCTTTAATTCCAGCACTCAAGAGGCAGAGGAAGGCCAATCTCATGAGTTCAAAGAAAGAAAGAAAATACCTCCATAAGATGATATTTATGCAAGCCTGTAAGGCATGTTCTTAATTAGTGAGTGATGGGAGAGAGCACAATCCATTGTGGGTGGAACCACCCTTGGTCTGGTGGTTCTAGGTTCTATAAGCAAGTAGGAGAAGCAAGTCAGGGGGAGCCAGCCACTGAGCAGCAACCCTCCGTGGCCTCTGCATGAGTTCCTGCCTCCCAGTTCAAGCCATGTTTGAGTTCCTGTCCTGACAACTTTGACAAAGAACAATGATTTGAAAGTATGAGCCAAAAAAAACCTTTTCCTCCCCAACATTTTTTTTTGGTCAGGCTGTTTCATCAAAGCCATAGTAATTCTAAGACAATCCTTTCAAAATATCTGTAAAGTCAAAATATTTCATTCCTGGGCCAGGCATAGTGATTCACAACTTTAAACCTAGCACTAGGGAGGCAGAGGCAGGCTGGTGTCTGTGAATTCCAGGCCAGACTGATTTACACAGTGAGTCCTGTCTCAAAAACAACACAAAACAAACAAAAATCCCAAACCCAACATGTAAATATTTTCTATAATAATAATATGAAGGAATATAACAACTAAACACAATTCCAAGAACTTAGTTGAATGCTGATTTGTAAAAACCTCCTTCAAACACATGTTGTTGGGGGTTGAGGATGTAGCTCATTAGTTAGTGCTCAGAGGCAGTGGGCTTGATCCAGCACAATACAAAAACAAACAAAGACACTATTGAAATAAATGTGAAAATTTGGATGTGGACTAGATAATAATGTCAGAAAATAATTGTAAGCTTCTTTGGATGTGATAGATGGTCTTGTAAAGATGAAGGGAAATGTCCTTATTTTCAGGAAACACAAAATGATTTATTTGGGGGAATGAATATAATTTACTTTTAAACTATTTTTGTAGAGAACCACAGATTGCCATGTGTAGCAGCACTTGTGAAGCAGAGGCAGGAGGATCCTCACAATTTGAGAGAAATGCTGCTAAGATTCCTCCCCTTGGAGAGCTGTAAACACTGCGTACCCCTCTTCTTAAGGTCCCCATGATAAACCATGGAAGATTCCACCAATGTTCACATGTAAGAACCAATGAATTGATTAGGCTTACCTATAGAGCAATGGGAGAAGGTGAGGATAGTCACACTGAAAGAGCAGCACCCAGCAGGAATAGTGGTTTCTACCTGCACAGATGGAACCCTTGTCCCACCTATATCCTCTAATCCCTCCAAGATCCTGAGGCCACATACTGTTATGGCAGAATTGCATTCAACTGTTTCAGATGAGTGGTGGAATCTCCAGATGGGGGTTCCCAGACCCATCCCCAATCCTCCTGACTGAAGGTAAACAGTCAACAGTCCCAGCTCTAATGATCTTTTGCAGGCCCAGCAGAACTTCTGAAGACAGTAGCAGTTTGACTTGGAGCATAGTCCTGTACTACATCATCCAAGGCTGTATAGTGAGACTTTGTTCT
Source organism: Cricetiscus sungorus (assembly GCA_030556225.1). Classification (NCBI taxonomy): domain Eukaryota; kingdom Metazoa; phylum Chordata; class Mammalia; order Rodentia; family Cricetidae; genus Cricetiscus; species Cricetiscus sungorus. Next base: position 41,787,258 of record JANBXA010000372.1, read on the forward strand.
CAAAAAGCCAACAACCAAACCAAACCAAACAAAGAAAATCAAATACCTGTAAATACATGCATTAAAAGCAAACAAGTCAAAAGTGTTAATCTCCAGATTAAAGTAGTGTCTGTGTGTATGTGTGTGTGTGTGTGTGTGTGTGTGTGTGTGTGTGTGTAGGTGAGTGGGTGGATACATATGTACCATGGCTCAAATGTCGAAGTCAAAGGACAGTTTGCAGGAGTTGGTTCACTCCTTCTACCATGTAATTTCTGGGTATTAAATTTAAGTCATTAGTCTTGGCAGCAAATACCTTAACCCCCTGAGCCATTTCTCTGGCTCTGAACACATATACACACACATACATACAAACACATGCACAATGTTTTTTTTTTTTTGAGGTAAGGTCTCATATATGGTATGTGGGCTTCTAAATGAGAGTAAAGGAAGACCTTGAATTCCAGCTTCAATCTCTAGAATTTTATAATTTAGGCACATGGCTTTATGTGGTTGGTGCTGGGGAATCAATGCAGATTGAACTGTTACCCATCCTACTTTTTAAACTTTTATCTCTGAAGTTTTTCACTAAAACCAAACCAAACCAACCAACCAACCAACCAAACAAACAAACAAAAAATGGAAAGAAGAATTTTAAATACAATATGAATGCAGCATTTTATGTTTTAAGATCTTGCTTTTCTTTCTTTTTTCAAGTTTTTATTTTTCATGACAGGGTTTCTTTGTGTAGCCCTGACTGTCCTGGAACTCTTTGTAGACCTTGAGGTTGGTCTCAAACTCAGAGAGCTACCTGCCTCTGCTTCCTGAGTGTTAGGATTAAAGATTTGTACCATTACTCTCAGTCCCTGCTTTTCATTTTTAAAATGATTTTATTTTTTATTTTATTTATGTGCATTGGTGTTTGTCTGCATGAATATCTGTGTGAGGGTGTCAGATCTCCTGGGACTGAAGTTTTATAGACAATTATGAGCTGCCATATGGGTACTGGAAATTGAACCCGGATCCTCTGGAAGAGCAACCAGTGTTCTTGACCACTGAGCCATTTCTCCAGCCCCAACCCTGCTTTTCTTATATAAATTCATTAAAGGAACATTCTTTTCTTAAAAGAATTTTTAATGAATAAATAAAATATTTTCTATTACTTTTCTTTATGTATAAGTGAATATATATTCAATGTTCAGAATAGGAAGATTGAAGTCTTTAAATTATTCCTTTTATTTTTGAGATTATTATAATAACATCATTTCCCTCTTCTCATTCTCCTATCCAAACCATCACGAAAACCCCTTCAATTTCATAATGCAAGCTAGACACATTGGTGTCGAATGCCTTTGCTCCCAGCGCTCTTTCTTCTCAGCTCTCTAGGGACAGAGGGAGGTAGATCTCTGTGAGTTAGAGGGCAGTCTGGTCTACAGAGTGAGTGTCAGCACAGTCAGAGCTACATAGTGAGACTCTGTCTCAAATTTTTTTTTCATGCCATCTTTTCTCATTGTTGTTATATACTGTATATATGTGTAAACATATATATTCCTAAATACAATCTGCTCACTTTGTATGCTATTTGTATGTATATTTTCAGGGCTGACCATCTGGTATTGGATAATCAGTAGGTTCTTCCCTGGGGAAGACATTTTCTCCCGTTCTCGTTTCTTGATTACTCGTGGTCTTTGTGTAGGTCTGAGACCTTTTAAGTTTTCCCCTATCCACTTTGGTTTGTCTATTGCTGTTATACTTGTTCAGCTCATGTACAGGCAGTCATGTTAGGGCGGCTTATCAATGTAGCTTTTGGTATCCTTAGGAGATGCTGAGAGCAAATTCTGTGTTCCTCTGGCACTTAAAATTTTCTACCTTTCTCTTGCACAATGACCCCTTATCTTAGGTCCAGGGGTTATATTGCAGATATATCAATTGGGATTGCACTCCACAACTGAATTTGATTAGTTGTGGTTTTCAGTAATAGTCTCTGTCGCAAAAAGTTTTTTGTTTTCTTTTCTTTTTAATATTTTAAATTTTTTTTTATTTATTTGCTTTCTTTTCGAGATAGGGTTTCTTTGTCTAACCCTGGCTGTCTTGGAATTAGCTCTGTAGACCAGGTTGCCCTCCAGCTCTCAGAGATTCGCCAGCCTCTGCCTCCCGAGTGGTGGGATTAACCTGGGATTAACCGCGTGGGCCACCACCTCCTGCCCCGACCCGAGGGGCCTAGTTATTCGTGGGTCGAGGTGGGCTAGAACCTGAAGATATTGGGAAAGAAAGAAGAAAGGAGACCAAGCAGTGCGTTTGTCAAGGTCTACTTTATTGATGAAAAAAAGGAGTTTTAAAAGCAAAGCCGGGAGGAAATGGGGAGGGGTAGCAGGCAGGGAGGAAATGAGGAGGGGTAACTTCTGCTAACTTCTGGGTCTTGGTAATTATCTCAGACAATAAACATCAGACCATCTGCTTATCTTAGTTCCTGGGCCAGGCCACTCTCAAGTTCCGGGCACTCAGTTTATCTCAGTACCTGGGATGAGTGGAAGAGGCTACCTGTAGAGCAGGTTCCTGTATACCAAGATAAGGCTCAATTAGAGTTCTAAGGTGTAAGCAACTCTGCAAGAGGATGTAACTCAAGGCCGGCCCCCAACAGCCTCCCCCCCCCATAAATTTTCTTGATGAGGGGTGAGGACTACATTTATCTGTGGGTTTAAGGACAAACCAGAATGTAGTCCAGCTGCTGTAGTTATTCCTATCTTTAGACAAGGAAACTGACACAGAAAATGCAAATTGCCCACCTCTAGTGAGGTGAGAAGTCTGGATTCAAGGCAACATCCGTTGTGGGCTATTACCAGTTTTACAGACAAGAGACCGTGGTGACATGCGAAGCTAAAATCCCCGGTCTTATAAGGAATGGTGACAGCAAAAGTTAACACAGACTTGATTTGTTCCTTTCATCCCCAAGAAAAGAAAGAGCATTAGCTGAGACCACGGAATGCTTTTTCCCTAAACATGAGAGGCACATGAGAGGCGTTTCACTGACTCCCAACGCTGTTCCCTAAAATGGTCAGTTTGCCTGAACCAAACTGATTGGCAGTCAAGTTGCAACAGGGAGGAGCCGGGCTCTGCAACTCAGTAATTAAACTCCAAGAAGCGCGGGAGATCCCAGACCAATAGTCCGGGATCTTTTCCGCAGCCCTCGGAAATCTGGGCAGCGACGTCATCAGTTCCGGGGCGTGACGGTAGCTGCCGTCTTGAGCCCGCCCCCTAAGATCGATCTGCGCTTGTGCACCTCTAAGAATCAGGGAGTTGACCTCTAGCCCCGCCCGGTGTCCCGGAAGTGAATGCGGAAACGCCTCATTCCCCGCCCCACCCCCGTCTCAGCCGGCTGGGGCGCAGCCATTTTAATTCATATCTGAGTGGGCGGTGGCGATTCCTGAGGCAGCTCTGGCTCTGCTGGGCAGGGGATAGTGTTACTGGTTTTGGGGGGTTGTTTTTAGCTTAATTTTTCCTTTCTAGCTTCCCATTGCGGGCCAGTGTATACGTTGTAACCCCCCGAGGCCATGTCAGGAGACGCAGCCGCGGAGCAGGTGAGGAGCGAGAGCGGTGGGGCCTCGTGGCGACCTCTTTCTCTCTCCGGCCCTGTGGGTGCGAACGCTGCAGCCGTGCTCGCGGGAGGAAGGGCTCTGGAGGGCGAGTGAACCCGGGGGACCGCAGAGCACCCCCACCCCGGGGTCTAGTGTCTGGGCTTCTCCGCGGCGTTCATGTGGACAAGCATTTGGCTCAGACAATGGCTGAGAATTGCTTCGCCCTGTTTTCGCAGTTCTTCGGTCCGGACGGTTTATTTGATACGCTTTTGGTGTTCCGGTTGTTGGCTTTTTGTTTTCTTTTTTTTTTAAATGTGTACCTACCTGTCTTGGTAATATTCCCCTCTTCTGCTCCCTAGTTCTCTGGCCCCAGAAATAGAAACGAAACAATCTGGAAAAATAGGTCCCCGAGAGAGCGAAGTTAAAAAGCAGCATTCCAGAAGCAGAGAATGGTTATGCCGAGCTTTGAGGGAATTTTGTGGATTTTCCTCTCGTCTAGGAACACTTTATTTTTGCTTTTGCGGCTACGCAAACATTGCAGGGTTTGATAAATTGGAATAGGAAATGTGCTTTAGTCACTGTGGGCACCAGCTATTTGAATGGTAGATATGAATGATATTTAAGTGTTTTAAAAATTAGATTTTTAGATATGAGATTTCCCCCCTCTTCCTTATGCTTTTTATTTTTTTAGGTAGGGCTTCACTGTATAGCCCTGACAGGAGCCACCTAATGAGTCTTGCTTCCTTGGCCTCTCCAGTGCTAGAATTAGCTGGGAATACTGACGAACATCTCCATCCTGGCTTCTTTTACTCTTTTATAGCCTGAATTTTGAAGGATAACATTTGCCTTTTATTGTTAAAAAAAAAAAAAAAAAGAAAGAAAGAAAACAAAACAGATTTTATGGTTCGATCTTGATCCTAGTATTGGGGGGGGGGGGCAGACAGGGTTTCGCTGTGAAACAGTCCTGACAACTCATTCTGTAGATCAGGTTGGCCTCGAACTCAGCTTGCTTCTGCCTCCCAAGTGCTGTGATTAAAGGCATAAGCCATGCCATCATCCCTAAGCTCCTAGTTTTGTTTGTTTGTTTGTTTTTTAATAAAGGTAGTCCAGCAAAGTCCTACATTTTCTGTTGCTGTTGCAACAAAATAATGTTTGTATTTTCTTTTTTCAAGTTCTCAGCTTATAACATGGAAACTATTGGAGGTTAATGGGTGACATAAAATAGGACTATTTGTTAATGAAGATTGAGTAATTGTAAATTTAATTACTTTGGGAAAACGAGCAAAACTCATGTTTGCTTGAGGACCAATTTCATCCTTGAAATTTTGGCAGTGCTTTTGTACTTTAACTTTGGGATGCTCACAAATACAATGTTTTTGAATTATTTTATCAAAACTACTTCTTTTACTCAACTCTTCTTCTGAGCTATTTTTGTTTTCTGAAAGTGAAACAAATATTGGATGTGTCAGAAACCCATTGCTTTATATGAGATTGTAAAGACAAAACTATTGCCACAATTTTGTTTATAAAACTGTGTTTTTTGTTTTGTGTCATCCTGTTCCACCCCAGTTGGAGATTGAACCCAGGGCCTTGTGCATCCTGGGGATCGTTCAACTGCTGAGTTATAGTCTCAACAAGAAGTGTGATTGTTTTAATGAAAACTTACAAATCTTTATTTTCCAACCCCCTTTATTTTGACAGTGTCACTCTGTAGTCCTGGCTGGCATGGAACTTGCTGTGTATATCAGACTGGCTTTGAATTAATGGAGTTAGCCTGCCTCTGCTTTGTTGAATGCTAGGAATAAAGACAGTGCATTACTACAGCTAGCCTTTTTTTAAATTTTTAATTCAGGAATATACTCTTACTCAGGTTTGCCCCCCTTTGAATTTGATTGTGCAGTTTACAACAAAAAAAAGTTGAAAAAGTTCATGGACACCTATTATAATTTTCATTGAACCCAACAATGGTTACAGGTTTGTCATATATGTGTATGTGGTGTTATATATTAGTACTTGCACATGTATTTTTTGTGTATAGTGGTTCTATAGCTCAAATCAAGGATCTTGCTCATGTTTGGCAAGCCCTCTACTACAGATATATACCTCTAACCTTGACATAATTTCTTTTGCCATACACATTTTTCTGAAAGTTCACTTTCAGTCCAAACTATTTCAACATTGTCTTATGACATTAGTGCTGTTATATACTTAACCATACCATTATCCCACTCAAAATCCAGTTATACCATATTTCTGTTTTATTTTTTTTTCGAGATAGGGTCTTATACAAGTTTGAGGACAGGCTAGCTTCAAACTCAGTTTGTAGCTAATGATGACCTTAAAAACTTGCACCTCTAGGTGGTACTAGGATCCTTAAGTTCATTGCTTCTGGCTCCATAATGATGTACTTTTTCTTTTGTTTTATTTTTTGAAACGGTTTCTCTGTAACTTTGGAGCCTGTCCTGGAACTTGTTCTGTAGACTGGGCTGGCCTGGAACTCACAGAGATCTACCTGCCTCTCCTCCGCCTCTCCAATGCTGTCATTAAAGGTGTGTGTCACAACCTACTGGCCGATAATGACATAATCCATATTTAGGTTTGTCATTGCCCCAAGAAAATGATTTATAGGGCAAGAATGTTGCTCAGTTGGTAAGAAAAAAGAGTTCTTGTGTAGCATGAACAAGGCTCTGGAATCCAACCTGGGGGTAGATCCTGCACTGTCTAAGCCAGGCTTTTTGGTGGAGACCTGTAATCCCAGCATTTAGTAGTTGGAGGCCAGAGGATCAGAAGTTCAGAGTCATTGTTGGTGACATAGTGAGTTTAAAGGCAGTCTGGGCTATAAGAGCCCTTGTCTCAAACAACAATAACAAACCCCACAAAACAATAACAAAACACCACCAAACAGAATTTAAGTAAAACTGAATCCTGAATTTTTATATTTGCTTATTTTATAAACATTCTTCCTCTTTGCACCTTTCTCCTCATCTATGTTACCTGTTTGAAAGGAGTTATTTTTACCATCTTCTGAGATTTTGTGTGGGGAGGGTTTTTGTTTTTTAAGGTTTTATTTATTACTGATACAGTGTTCTGCCTATATGTATGCTTGCACAACAGAAGAGGGCACCAGATTTCATTGCAGATGGTTGTGAGCCACCATGTGGTTGCTGGGAATTGAACTCTGAACCTCTGGAAGAGCAGTCAGTGCTTTTGACCTCTGAGCTATCTCTCTAGCCCAATTTGGGGAGTTTTTAATAGTGTCATTTAATAGATTTTTTACTCTTGGAGTGTTTCTAGGAAAATTTATAGTTAGGTCTATTCTTAGTCTTGAAGTTAAATAACTTGGATAGAAAGTAACACATTAGCTGGGGTGATGATGGTTCATGACTTTAATTAATCCCAGAACTCAGGAGGTAGAGGCAGGAAGATAGATCTCTTGTGAGTTCAAGGCCAGCCTAGTCTACATAGTGATTCTAGGACAGCCAGGCCAGGACTATTACACAGAGAAACCCAACCATGTTTTGAATACCCCCCCCCCCCAACCATACATACATACACACATCACACACACACACAGGCACACACCACAGTGGGCTTGGTGGAGGTCAGAGGACAACCTTTAAAAGTCAGTTGTCTCTTTCTACTCTGTAGGTCCTGGAGTAGGTTTGGTTGGTGGCAAGCACTTTTATCTTCTGACCCAAAGGCAATTTTGTTTTTTCCTTGTTTGAGATAGGTAACTGTTGTGATAGATCCACCTGCCCTGGCTATCTTGGAACTCTGTAGACCATGTTGGCCTAGAAATCAGAGATTTTACCTGTTTCTGCCTTCTGAGTGTTGGGACTAAAAGCATGGAACACCACCCCTGACTCTGGATTTTAACTTTTTCAGTGTATAAATGTTTTGCTTGCATGTTTGAATAATGTACCATGTGAGTGCCTGCCACCCAAGGCGGTCCAAAGGGGGACTTTGGATCTCTTGGTAAAGCAGTTATGAGCTGCCATCTGTGTGCTGGGAATTGAACCTGGGTCCTTTGCAATTAATGCTTTTAACCACTGAGCCATATTTCACTCCCATCCCCAATGTTTAGTGGTATGTTTCAAGCAAGCAGAAAAGAAATAATGTAATGTGTGGTGTATTTATCACAGATCTGCTCTATTCCATTCCTTCCTCTACCTTCATTGCATTGAAGTAAATCTCAGTTGCTTTTGCTAAAGTAATAATTAAATGATACTTTAAAGTATGATGGGTTTTAAGATGTGAATTGGCTATACAGTTCTTGTGTTTAAGTCAATAGCCAGTGGAAGTCTGGAGAAGTTGAGTTCTTAATTATGACCTCTTATAGCTGGCAGTAATGGCATACACCTTTAATCCCCAGCTTTGGGAGGCAAAGGCAGACAGATATCAATGAGTTCAAGGCCAGCTTGGTCTACAGAACAGGACAGGCTCCAAAGCTACACAGAGAAGAAAAAACAAAATAAACAAACAAACCTCTTATGGCTGGGGAGATGGCTCAATGGCTAAGAATGCTTGCTGTTATTGTAAGAAGACTGGCATTCTGGTTCTAGTGCTCATATTGGGATGATCACAAGCACCTGTAACTCCGGCACTAGAGGATCAGAAGCCCTCTTTTGGTCTCCTTGGGCACTTGCCCATATTTCATGCACATAAATGAAAATAAAATCTTTTTTAAATGACCCTTAAGTATGGGTAAGAAAACCCATAAAACAGAACTGAAGACTATTAAAGAGACAAGCATGGTGGCACATACCAGTGATTCCAGCATTCAAAAGACTGAAGTAGGAGGATCTTGGGTGGAATCTAGTATGAACTATATAGCAAGTCTTAAGAAATAGGAAAAGCATCCATTTAGATGGGGTCTTGCTGTATAGACTAAACTGATTTGGGACTTGTGAAACTCCTGCCTCTGCCAGTCTTTCTCAACCAGAGGAGTCATGAGTGCAGTAGTTTCTATTTGTGAAAAATAGCTTGGAGAGCATAGAGAAAATAGGAAAAATATATGTACTTTGATATATATACTTCTTAAGGAGGAAAAGGAGTTGATATAGGAGTATCTGAAACCAAGTTTATCTTGTTAGTATTTAGAATCTGTTTAAAAGTAGCAATATCGCCAAATTTAAAAGTCAAGGTAGATGTGAGGGAAGAAAATTGGGAAGAAAGCAGGATAACCAAATATGTTGGACAGTATGTTTTTGGATCCAGTTATTATTTTTATAAGATTTCTTTGTTATAGCCTTTTTCTATTTTCTCTTCTGTTTTAAATTATATTTATTTATTTATTTGTTTTTTTGAGACAAGGTTTCTCTGTATTGCTTTGGAGCCTGTCCTGGAACTAGCTGTGTAGACCAGGCTGGCCTCGAATTCACAGAGATCCACTTGCCTCTGCCTCCCTAGTGCTGGAGTTAAAGGCATGCACCACCACCTCCTGGCTTAAATTATATTTATTATAAGACAATTTTGAGTAGGTAAATTGGCTTGATTTTTGTATTTTTTTAGAAAAAATGGACTTCCTTTATTTGGCAATATTGTGTTCCTAAGGGTATTAGACATGTCCTTTTGTTTTTTCTTTTTAGAGCTACAGAAAGAAAGGGACTGTTAGTAGAGACTGTATTTGTTGAACATTAGGCTGTTTCTGGACATAAAGGAATGTATATCCCGGGTAGAATGGCAAAACCAGTATTCATGTGTTTGTATCTATTCATTACTATTACCAAAAACAGTTCATGTTTTTAAACTTTTCTGCCATATCCCCTATCTGCGTTTCTCTATAAACAAAATCCAGTTGTAACTTTGGGTCATTTTGTTTAGATGTTGGGCAATTGTATGAGAGGAGCTTTAAAAGGAATTTGAATCAGTGGGGATTTATTTATTTAGTGGTAGGGTGTCTTTATAGTCTAGACTGGCTTGGAAGTCTTGGGCATTGAGTACTGGGATTTTGAAGTATATATATTACCTTACCCGGCTGTTTAAACTACTTATAGTTTGATAGATAATTTATTTCTGTAAATATTTAATAAAATTAGAATGACAAAATCTATGTTCTTTACTCAATTTTTCTAATGAACCACCTTAATCTAGTTAACTAATATCTTGGGTACTTTTAGTTGAAAGATCCTTGTTGGTTAAATTCTAGAGGTTAAGTTTGCTTTTTGTGTTTGTGTTTTTCTTCATTTGTTGTTTGTTAACTGGGTCTTTGGTAGCTCAGGCTAGCCTTGAACTCTATCTCCCAAGTGTTGGAATTAAAGGATCAAAGATTTCTCTTTTTCCATGGGTGACCTTCTGCTGCAGCCTTCCAGGTGCTAGATTATAGGCATGTGCCTGCACCATGCCAGACTTTTTCTGTTGTTTTGGTAGTATTGAGGATTGAACTTTGAGCATCATTTTTGCTAGACAGATGCTTTACAACTGAACTATATCCCTAGCCCACGGGTTTTTTTAATGGTGATTTTCTTACATTTCTGGGTGAACCTTGATTATGCTAGCTCATGTTCTACAGAGATACATCCCCAGCCCTTTGTATTTATTAGTGTTTGGCTTCCTAGGGAATGAAGGAGTGAATATGATTATCATCTCAACCAACACTTTACTCCTAGATTTTAAGTTTTTTAATTGAATAGGATTTTTGTTTTTGGAAAAGTTGGAGGGATTATTGCTATGTAATACCAGATATAGACCGCTTTCCTTTTAAAAATTTTTTATAATGTATTTTTATTTCATTTGCATTGGTGTGAGCTTTGTTGTAGACTGAAGCCACTATATCTGAATAATATTGTTATATAGTAAACTGTTTTTGACAGGATCTGGCAATGTAGCTGAAACTGCCTAGAAACTCATCTTGTCTCAGCTTCCAGAGATCCACCTGCCTCTGTCCCTCTGCCTCTCTGCCTCTTTGCTTCTCTGCCTCTCTGCCTCTCCTGTGTTGGCATTAAAGGTATGCAATACCTATTGCTATTTTGTTTGAGACAGAGTATCACTTTGTAGCTCTGGCTAGCCTGGAACTGACCATATAGATCTCAAACTCAGTGATCCATCTGCTTCTACCTCCTGAGAGAGGGAGGGAGGGAGGAGACAGAGGAGTTTATCCTGTGCATGCCACCTACCCCCAACTCCCACACAGGGTTTCTCTGTGTAGCCATGGCATGGTTGTCGTGGAACTCTGTAGACCACACTGGCTTTGAAGTCAGAAACCCACTTATTTCTACTTCCGGATTGCTGGGATTAAAGACATGGCCCACTACTGGCTGGTGCGTTTTAAGATTTTTAACACAGAAAATAATGAGTATATGTTATATTTTGATTTAAAATATACTGTAAGAGAGGCTGGAGAGATGCCTCAGCAGTTAAGAGTTCAGGTTACTCTTCCAGATGACCCAAGTTCAATTCCCATCACTCATGTGGCAGTTTATAACTGCCTGTAACTCCAGTTTCAGGGAATCTGACACCTTCACACAGGCATACATTGCAGACAAACATGAATGCACATGAAATAGAAATAAATAAATTTAAAATATTGTATTTAAGTTAGTAACCCAGTTATTATAAAATATTATGAGCTGTGTGTAATTATATGTGCTAGACCTTTGTTTGCACTAGCCAGTATCACTTCCAACACAAGTAATGCATTGAAACTGATGGTCAAGACATCACTAAACAGTGTGGGCATTGGTGGCACACGCCTTTAATCCCAGCACTGGGAGGCAGAGGCAGGAGGATCTTTGAGTTTGAGTCTAACCTGGTCAATAGAGTGAATTCCAGGACAGCCAGAGCTACATAGAGAAACCCTGTCATGGGGGAGAGAAAGAAAAAAACATAATAAACATAAATGTGATGGAATTTTTCAATGCCATTATAGTCCTGTTTGGTATGTGGCATTAACTAAAATACTATACCATTTACTGTTTCTCATAGTTGAGTTCAGGACCCATTTTTGTCACAATTATTTAGGTCCTTTATGAAAATATAGATGTCTGCTATGATTTCAGATTGCTGTTTCTGATTCTATTAGTAAACTGAGAATCTTTGTTTAAAACGTGTACTAAAAAAGAAAATAATATGCACTTGAGTTGATTTTAAGTAAATGAAAGCTTGTAAACCTCAGAATTCTGGGAAGAGAATGTCTTTAATTCATTTGCTTAGCTCAAGCTCTTCTTGATAATCTCATAATATAGAATCTGTTGGCCTTAAATTCAGTTTTCTAGTTTCAATTTCCCAATGCTGGGATTATAAGTGTGAACCATCATGTCCAGCTGTAAGTTGTTTTTAAATATATACTTGATAATAATAAGTAGTAAAACTGCAGAATATATGAGAATAATATTTTACTAATTTTCTTTAATTCCCCCTAACTACAATTAGTACATTCAATAATGAAAAATGCTTCAACATGGGAATTGAGGCTCATCTCTGCTTGTTCAGTTGGTCACAGGCAAGAGCTTATTATCTAAGCATAGATTTAATCTCACTTAACTTCCCATCTTTTTTTTTTTAATGTTATCCTTTCCCCCTTAATTCATATGTATATTTGTTTGTTTGTTTTTAGACAGGGTCTCTATGTATCCCTGTCCATCTTATCCTGGAACTTGATATGTAGACCAGGCTGGCCTAAAACTCTGAGTTCTAACTGCCTCTGCTTCCTGTATACTGGGATTAAAGTCATGTGTCACCATGCCAGGTTCATTTATATTAAAGCTTTGTTTTTAAATTATTTTTAATTACGTGTTTGTGCATATGCATATAAATGTCCTCAGACCCCTCTAGAGCTGGAGTTATAGGTGATTGTGAGCTGTCTGATGTGGGTTCTGGAAATTGAACTTGGGACTTATGGAATAACAGTAAGTACTCTGAATCATTGAACAGCTCTTCCCCCTCCCCCATATTTTAATGTGTGTCACTTAGATGAAGCCAATCTCTTTAAATAAATAAATATTTAAAAAGGATTTAATATCCTTTTTAAAAATATATTTGTTGGGGTTGGAGAGATAGCACAGCAGTTAAGAACACTTGTTTGCTTTTGCAGAGGACCTGGACTCATTCGCTCAGCACCCACATGGCAATTAACAGACACCTATAACTTCAGTTATAGAGGTCCCAATGCCCTCATCTTGCCTCTGGACACTGCATGCATATAGTACCCAGACATTCATGCAGGGAAAACATCTATACACATAAAAAACAAATCTAAGACATTTTTAAAATTACTTATATTTTACTTGAGATATGAGGCTCAGACATGGGGTTTTAAATTTGCTAGACAAATATTCTGTCTACTTCTGCTGAGCCACAATACCTATGTCTCTTTTTTCAAAAGAAATTTTTATTTTGTTTTATGTATATGAAGTGTTTGGTCTACATGTAGATTGGTGCCATGTCTATGCCTGGTATCCACAGAGGCCGGAAGAGGGCATAAGATCCCCTGGAACTGGAGTTAGAGATGGTTGAGAACCACCATGTGAATCGTGGGACCTAGGTCTTCTGGAAGAGCAGCCCGGACTCCTCCCCCACCTCCCAGTTTAAAATTTATTATACATCTTATAATTGGATTTTTCTTTTTTTATATATGCTTTTTTTAAAATTTAAAACAAGCTTGTTTTAATGTCAGTCCCAGTTCCCCCTCACCCTCCCCTCCTCCCCTGTCCCTTCCTAACTCCCATCCTGTCCCCTTTCTGCTTCCAAGGGAGAGTGAGGTCTTCCATGGGGGGGGGGTCTTCAAAGTCTGTTATATCATTTGGAGCAGAGCCTAGGCCCTCCCCCATGTGTCTAGGCTGAGAGAGTATCCCTTTATGAGTAATGGGCTCCCAAAGTCCACTTGTATGCTAGGGATAAATACTGGTCCACTACCAGAGGTCCCATAGACTGCTCAGTCCTATGCTGGTTTCCCAGCTATCAGACTGGAGTCCATGAGCTCCCCTTGTTAAGGTCAGCTGTTTTGGTGGGTTTCTTCAGCCTGGTCTTGACCCCTTTGCTCATCACTCCTCCTTCTAAAACTGGATTCCAGGAATTCAGCTAGTGTTTAGCTGTGGGTGTCTGCTTCTGCTTCCATCAGCTACTGGATGAAGGCTCTAGGATAGCATATAAGGTAGTCCTCAATCTCATTATAGGGAAAGGGCATTTAAGGTAGCCTCTCCACTACTGCTTAGATTGTTAGTTGGGGTCATCCTTGTAGATTTCTGGACATTTGCCTAGTGTCAGATTTCTCTTTAAACCTATAATGGCTCCCTCTATTATGGTATCACTTCTCTTGATCTCCTCTATTCTTTCCCTGACGCAATCTTCCTGCTCCCTCATACCCTCCTCTCCCTTCGTCTTCTCCCCTTCTCTTTCTCCTAACTCCCTCTCCCCTCCCCCCATGCTCCCAATTTGCTCAGGAGATCTTGTCCCTTTCCCGTTCTCCAAGGGGCCATGTCTCTCTTAGGGTCCTCCTTCCTAGTTTTTCGAGCAGCCAGGACTCTTAACTGAGCCATCTCTCCAGCCCCTCAGCTAGATACTTAAAAGATCACCATTGGTTCAGGAATAGCTCTGAGTAGAGTTCTTGCCCAGCATGCACTGTACTTGTTTGATTACCCTGTGCACAAAACAATCAGCCATCTTTTTGTTTTATAAAGTACATTTCCAGAAAATATATATTGATTTTTAAAGTGTTTTCTTTATGCTGAGTTTGAACATGGAACCTTACAAGTACTATCGAGTGCTGCCACTTAACAATATATTCTCTCAAGATACTTATTTTTAAATGAGTTCCGTCTTTTAATTTTGTTTGTTTTGTTTTTCAAGACAGGGTTTCTCTGTGTAGCATGGAACTCGCTTGTAGACCAGGCTGGCCTCCAGTTTAGAGATCCATCTGCCTCCCAAGTGCTGGGATTCAAGTTGTGAGCCAGCACTGCAAAAATCTACTTATTTAAGAAGTCTAGTTGGTTATCTTGGCCAGGAATAGTGAGTTCCCCTCGGAATGCAGAAGCAGGTGGTTTCTTGAGTTTAAGACCAGTCTGAGCTACACAGTGAAATCCTGTCTTAAAACAGAGGGAAAAAATGGCAATGTACCTTTTAAAAGGGTGGATTATATGGTGTGTGATTCATGTCCCAAAGTTATTACTAAAAATAATTATGTTCTAATGAAACCCAATAGTAAGTAATATAATTCATAATATGCTTATTATATCTCTATACTTGTAGTCAATTGTGGTATAAATTGTTAATCATATAAAATTGATTGATAAAGAGCCTTGAGAATTAGTTTAGCTTTTGGTGTGTTTATTTAGCTTAGTGCTCCATGATGCTTGTTTACAACCCCAGTGCCTCCTGAAGGCAAAAGCTATATTTGGTACTTTTTTTTTTAAAGCTTGATTTATTATGAATACAGTGTTCTGCCTGCATGTATGCCTGCAGGCCATGAGAGAGGGCACCACATCTCATTGCAGGTGGTTGTGAACTCAGGACCTCTGCAAGAGCAGCCAGTATTCTTAACCTCTGAGCCATCTTTCCAGGCCCCCTCCCCTTTTTCTTTTCTTTTTTTTTTTTTTTAAAGACATAGTCCCACTATGTGGCTCTGACTGTCCTGTAATTCGGTTGTGTAGACAGGCTGACAACAAACTCAGACGCACCTACTTCTGCCTCTGAAGTGTTGGGGTTAAAGGCTACCTGTCCTTTTGCTGAGCTGTGCAGTTGCAACCTTAGTCTCTAATGCCCTAGAAACTTGCCCTGGGTTTTCCTTCTATGTCCTGTTTCTTTGCTTTAGTACCAGAGTCAGGAAATAAATAACCCAATTCCTTATTGAGACTCAGTCTGTCTTTTAAACTATTTTATTAGCATATACTAACTAGGCATATTGGGTTTCATTGTGGCATTTTCCTATGTATATATTTATCCCCTTTATCCTCTTATGTCCCCCTCCTCCCTCTGATCTTCTGGAACATGTAATCCTCCTTCTATACTTTATGTCTTCCCTTCTCCCCCTTTGGGGGGGGCCCAGTGAGTTTCATTAGGGTTGCTTTCAGGAGTATGGACATCTTACCAGAAGTCATACTATTAAAGAAAATGTCTCTGCCGTAGCAACAAGTAACTTATGCCCAGAATGGGCCTAGTGAGCCCATGTTTTGGACCCAGTTATTTACCTGTCTAATACAGGTAATCATAGTTGCTGTGTGTTCTAGGGTGCAGTTGCCATGTCCTAGGAGGAAAGCAGCTTTCTGCACCACACCCCCTTCCTCTGGCTTTTTAATCCTTTCCACACCCTCTTAGTGTTCTGTAAACCTTAGGAAGTTTAAAACTGAGCATTCAGTGGTCACTTCATCTCATCACTTTGACCAGTTATGAGTCTGACAATTAACTTCTGCTTACTGCAAACAGAAGATTTTCTGACCAACCTGGTAGCAACACTAATATATGGACATAAACATAATTATTTAGAAGGCAGTTTGACAGGCACGTCATGTCCATTTAGCACAATAATTTGTAGCTTCCTCATTAAGATCTGTGATCTTCCTTGTCATAGTTTTTGACCAGATTCACACTACCATGTCTCTTTTTTTTCCAAATCCTAAGAAACGAGTTTTTCTTTGTCTCTAGTGTGACAGAAGACAAAATGTAGCTCTTAGCTGGGTAGTAGCAAAACATGAAAAACAAAAGCTGTAATATTTTTCTTAACTGTATTTTGGTGATTTCACTTTAACATGTTTCTCTGTTCTGGAACTGCTAATTGGATTTGAGGCTTGGTCAGATTCACCTCAGGTGTTTTTGTTTTCTTTCAATGTCTTTCACAATGATATTATAAATCTCATAAGGAATTAAGCTATGAGGCACACACTGCCTAATTTGTCTTTCTGATTTTAAGATTAACTAGTGCTGGGTAATGGTGGCACATGACTTTAATCCCAGCATGGGGAGGCAGAGGCAGGAGAATTTCTGAGTTTGAGACCATCCTGGTCTATAGAGCCAAGTTCCAGGACAGCCAGGCTATATAGAGGAAAACCCTGTCTCAAAAATAAAATAAAAACAAAAAAGTAGCTTTTAACATTAGCTACCTGCTGGTTCTAACTAACAATGAAAGGGTTTTTGTTGTGGGCTTTGAATGTGGCCATAGCTAATGAGCAGGGTATGTGCTTGTCACCATTTTGGATAGTTTCTGTTGTGGTTGGTTTTGGGGCTTTGTTTGACTGCCCTAAATTGTTTATTGGGTTTGAATTTCACAAGCATTGCTATCATTATTGGTGGAGTTGGAGAATACTGTACCCACTCCCAGCTCCAGTGTGAGAACCACCAGTAGTGTGGTGTAATTTGGCTACGGCTGATTGTCAGCCCACAGATCTCCCTGTGCTGGTTTGTTGATAACTGAGTGTCAGGGTTTCTAGTGATAGCTTTATGGATGGGGCCAATGAGCATAACCTCAAAGAATCTACATGTAGAATCTTCACCAAATTAGTAAGAATTCAGAACACTCAGGGCCTGGCAGTAGCATCTAGCTTCCCCCTCAGCAACAAACTGGTCTTACTTTCCGTTGTTAATAGTTGAAAATTACCTATGTAGATTATAGTCATTTTACTTCATCATTGGTCAGAGGAAAATAGAATTACAAGTGTTGATCTTGATGTTCCTTTTTATAGTTGCTTGTGTATAGAATTTTCAGGCTATTGTTTTTTTTAAACTAATCTTTGAACTTTTAACATTTTATTTATGGTCCCCTCCCACCCCCACCCCCCATGTGTGTGTTGTGATGTGCTGTAACCCAAATTCTGGTGCTTTGGTAGAGCAATAAACACTCAATTGCTGTGCTAAGCCATCATCTCCTGACTAGCATCTCAGCACAAGGTCTTCCTGTTTGTCTTTTGGCTAGCTCTGGAGCTTCTGTCAGCCATTTCTATTTCCCATCTCTCCAAAGCAATGCTGGTATTAAACCCATGTTATTATTATTTCTGGCCTTATGTGGGTTCTGAGAATCTGATCTCAGCTCCTCAAACTTACTCAATACTGACCTGTCTACTCAGCCTCCCCAATTGTATTAATGTAGACCAGAAACTAGAAAATAGTATAGCTATAATAGCTGCATGACCTGTGGCTTTTACATAAATAAGCAGAATAGTTTGAATTGAACTGGCCACTATTTATTCAAATATATGACTTTGGTTTTATCTGGGTGTCATGGTTCACCCCTATAATTCCAGCACTCAAGAAGTAGAGGAAAGAGAATCAGGAGTTTGAGGCCAGTTTGAGTTATATAGTTGAGATTCATTAAAAGGATAGTTTGTAAGGTGTGTGTGTGTGTGTGTGTGTGTGTGTGTGTGTGTGTGTGTGTGTGTTGTTAGGATTAAGTGTGGTCAGAAAAAATGATTTTGAAAGTCTTTTTGGAACTAATTTGGAACTTTTTTGGAGACTAATCTCAAACTTACAGCAATCCTCTTGCCTTAGTCTTCTTTGTGTTTACATTGCATATGTAGACCAAATATTAATGTTCTTAGTTTTTTATATACATTTTATAGTATGTAATTATTTAATTTGAGAGGTTAATTTTCTGGCAAGCAGATTCTGAGCTCTAGGTGAGTTCCGAAAAACTATTTGGCACTTTAAATAGTTCTTACAGTACAACATACATTAAACATCATTATACTTAATTACTTTTCTGTTGCTATAACAAAACACCATGAACAGGGTAACTTGAAAAAGTTTAAGCCAGGCACGGGATGCATGCCTTTAACCCCAACAACACACAGGAGGCAGAGGCAGGAGGGTCTCTGAGTTTGAGGCCAGCCTGGTCTACAAAGTGAGTCCAGTACAACCAGGGTTACACACACACACACACACACACACACACACACACACACACACACACACACACACACACACACACACAGGAGGGGGCGGGGGGGAGAGAGAGAGAGAGAGAGAGAGAGAGAGAGAGAGAGAGAGAGAGAGAGAGAGAGAGAGAGAGAGAGAGAGAAGAGAGAATGAATGAGAGAATGAGAGAATTTAATGGGGCTAGGGTCCAAACAGATGCACCAGATGCACAGTAGCAGGAACAGTTGGGAACTCACATCTTGATCCACAAATAAGCAGAGAGAGCACGCTGGGAAAACCTCAAAGCCTGCCTGCAGTCTAGACTTTCTAGTCCTTACCAAGCTATTTCACCAACTGGGGATCAAGTGCCTCTGGGGGCCATTCTCATTCAAACCACCACACAAGAGGTTTTTTGTTGTTTTTTAATTGCAACAGTAAACTTTGGCAGTGATTTTTGGTTTTGCTTGCTTTAAATGTAATTTCTAAAGTTTATTACATTGAAATTTTTTATTTTGTGTATGTGGGTGAGTGGGTACTTTATGGAGGACAGGACAACTTGGAAGAGTCACTTCTTCACTTATGAGGTTCCTGATGATCAGATGGTTGTGTGCATGCATCTGTGTTGCTTGTGGAGTAGTAAGTGGTCTCCTAATTCCTTTGAGATGAGTGCTGGGATCTGAACTCTAGTCCTCATGAATGAATGCAAAGCAGGACTTTTAAATAACTTTGGACCATTTCTCCAAATTCTTTTTTTTTAATCATTCTTTTTATTGTTATTATAGTGTGTGTGTGCGCTGCTTATGCATGATGTATGTGTCTGTGTGGGTGTATGGAGGTCTGAGAACAACTTTTCTGGGTTCCAGGTATTGAACATAGGTTATCAAGTTTGCATGGGAAGTGCCTTTGCTCCCTCAATAATCTTCCCAGCCTCTTTTAATAACCATTTCTTATTTAATTTTAAGGGTTTTGTTTTTTAATTGTGTATGGGTGTTTTGCCTGGGTGTATGTATCTCTGTGTACCTTGGGCATGCCTCGTGCCCGAGGAGACCAGAAGGCATTGGATCTACTGGAATTAGACTTAACTTACATGTAGTTGTGAGGGTCAGTATGAGTGCTGGGAATTGAGCCTCTGTAAGAGTTGCAAGTGCTCTTTGACCACTGAACCAACTTTTGGTTTTTTGAGCTCTAAAGCTTTGTGTAGCTTTAGAGCCTGTCCTGACACTGTCTGTGTAGATCACCAGGCTGGCCTTGAACTCACAGAGATGAGCCTGCCCCTTCTTCCCAAGTGCTCTGATTAAAGATGTATGCCACCACTGCCCAGCCCCTTTTGTTTGTTTGTTTTTTGGTTTTGTATTTTGAGACAGGGTTTCTGTGTGTAACTGCTCTGGCTGTACTGGAACTAGTTCTATAGACCAAGCTAACCTCAAACTCAAAGACGTCTGACTGCCTCAGCCTCCTGAGTGCTGGAATTAAAGGTGTTCACCGTCACCGCCCAAACTAACTCTTAAGCAATTTTTAACACTTTTTAGGAACTCTAATTTTTTTCTCAGGCTTTTTTGTTTTTGTTTTTGTTCTCTCACCTCCACCCCCATATCCTGGATAGGGACTTCTGGATGCCTGGAACTCACAGATCTGCCTCCCACATGCTGGGGATTAGAGGTGTGTGCCGCCACACCTGACAGTAATTAGTTTTATAGTTACCTGAAAGCAAAACTTACTGGTTATTTCAAATTTATTTATTGGATTAATATTAATATTAAAGTTTGTGTGTGTGTGAGGGGGGGATCCCAGTGAGATCAGGAGAGACTATCAGATCCCCAGGAGCTGGAGTTACAGGCATTAGGGAGTGATTTAGGTGTCAGGTCTGGAGCCTGGATCCTCTGAAAGAGCAACAGTTGCTCTTAACTGCTGAGCATTCTATCTCCAGCCTCCTTGGAGTTTTGTTTGTTTGCTTTTGAGACAAGTTTTTATTTTGTGGCACTGGCCATCCTTGAACTCATTGTCATCTTAGTTCTTCTTAGGTACTGACATTACAGGTATGAGCCATCATGCCCCTTCAATAATTTGTTTAGTGTATATATGCTTCCTGCCAGACTTCTTTCTTGTTTTAGTAATTATTATGGAAGTTGTAATGTAATATGTTGCTACTTATACTCACTGTTTCCAGTGACTCCGAATTTCATAATTTAACTGGTTCTTAAAGGCAAGGATATTTAATTACTAGTCTTACACAGCAGGCCAGTAGCTGACTACTGTTTTCTTGTACATTGTTGAGTGGTAGTATAGGTTGCAAGAAATGATATTCAGTGTCAGATATTCATACTGAATTTTGGTCAGTTTTTCTGCCTGCTCAACACTGAGAATATCAGTGTTAATTATAGAATATTTAATTTCTACCCTTTGAGATACATTTCATTTCTTTTGAGTGTTTAAAAAGTTATTTGCTCTTTTTTATTGACTGGACTTTATTTTAGTAAGCTTAGTGGCTACTACTGTCCTTTCATGTGTTTTACACACGTACACACACACACATATTTTGGAGACAGGGTTGAACTGTTATGTATCCCTGACTGATTTGGAATTCACTATATAGACCAGGCTGGCCTCAAATGCCTACTAAAATATCCTCCTGCCTCTGGGATTAAAAGGCATATACCACATGCTTGCCTATGTTTTGTTTCTAGATTTGTTAATTAAAAAATTTTAAATATAGTTAATTTTCTTTAAAACTTAATGAAAAACTTAAGATATATCTCAAAATACTGTCTATTTCTTTTGTGTGTATGTACACTAAAGATGACCCCAGAGTCTTCCAAATGCTAAACATGGCCTTTACCATGAGCAATATTTTTATGCCCTTGGGTGTGTGTGTGTGGGGGGGTGTAGGGGTGTGTGTGTATGTGTGTGTAATGGTTTGTTTTATCTTTATTTTGGTGAACAACAACAAAATAATGTCAGAATTTGGTTTTACCTTGATAAAATTGATTTCAGTTATTTAATTACATTTGCTGGAAATTCACCATTTTGATGTAAAATGCTACTTTTATTGTTTAGTATTTTTCTATGTATTGCTGTTTTGAGCTATATATTACCAACTTTTAGATGTTTTAATATGTGGGTAGCGCTAGAAGTCTTTTTTAAGAACATTTATTCCTTAATTACTTACACTAGTCATAAAGCTTTATTAGGAAAAGATAATTTTAATTTAGATTGCAGCAGTCTTAGAACATGTTCAAGCCAGTGTGGTGTCTCATACCTGTAATCCTAGTGCTTTAGAGTCTAAGGCAGGAAGTTCAATAGCATTCAAGACCAGCCTGACTATATAATGAGATCCTGAATCAAAAAAGAAAAAAAATAATCTTTCTGAATAAATTCATACTTTCAGTGGTTAAAGCTAATTTATTTATATGAAGACTTTACTTCTCCCAGTCAATTTTATTCTAAAGAGATGACTTTTATAACTTTCCTAGGTTGGTACTCAATTGAATAGTTTCTTTATAATTTATTTATAAAACTGGGGTAGTGCCAGGTATGGTGGCACATGCTTTTAAAACCAGCACTTTAATACTGGCAGAGACAGGTGGATCATAGTTCAAGGCCAGACTGACTGGTCTATATAGTGAGTTCCAGGACATCCAGAGCTACATAGTTAGACCCTGTCTCAAGAAAGGGGGTAGTGGTGGTAAGTGGGTTGAAATAGCACAGGCATATGATCTCAGTCCTTACTTACGATTGTTGAGACAGGAAATCCAGAGGTGTTGGAAAGGGGGATAAAACTTACTTAGTATACCATTATTTGCAGATTTCTTTTGAGTATCACTTTTTATTCTGATATGTAGGAATATTCTAAACAATTTTAGAAGTAATCCTTGTATTTATGGTGCTAGTACTATGTGTTGCATTTTTCTTTCATTTTATGATATTTTTAGGTTTTTTTCTTTATGTGTACGTCTGTTTTGCCTGCATTTATGTATGTACCATGTATGTACCATGTGCCCATTGTAGTTTTAGATTGTTGTGAGAAGAGGGTGCGTACTTTTGTGCATGTTTGCTTGTGTGTGTGTGTTTTCTTACATGTGCAATGGCTAGGACTTGCAGTTAGGGCCTCACATGTTTGGCAAGCGTTAATATTGCCAAACTTTCTGAAGCTCTACCCCAAGTTCCAAGAAAAGTTTCTGCAGCAAAACTAAAACTACCTTATTAAAAGACTGGTAGAGAGAGCACTTATCTAACCATGTGCCTAGGACCTGATTGTTAAGACACTGGAGTGTTTGGAGAGTACAGAGTTGTTTGTTTTCTTTTTTGGGTTTTTCAAGACAGGGTTTCTCTGTGTAACAATCCTAGCTGTCTTGGAACTAGCTCTGTAGACCAGACTGGCCTTGAACTCCCAGAGATCCATCTGCTTCTGCCTCCCAAGTGCTGGGATTAAAGGTGTACAGCACTGCCAACTGGCTTGAATACAAAGTTTTAAAGATTTACTTGTTTTTAAAGCCGGAAGGTGATGCATGCCTTTAATTCCAGCACTTGGGAGGCAGAAGCAGATAGATCTCTGGGAGTTTGAGGCCAGTCTGGTCTACAAGAGATAGTTCCAGGACAGGCTCTAAAGCCACAGAGAAGCCCTTTGGGGGGGGGGGGGGATTAAATAAATAAAAAATAAAAAGTAAAAAAAAAAAATATTTTTTTTGAACACTTGTTCTTTGCTTTTCTTTTTTTGAGACAGAGCTCTGGTTATCCTGGAATTCACTGTGTAGACTGACTGTCTTTTAACTCAGGTCTGCTTGCCTCTGCCTCGTGAATGCTAGGCATGTACCATCACTTCCCAGCTTGTTACTTGTTATGTATCTGCATGGGTTTATATGTATTAAGTGCATTCAGGTGCTCAGGGAAACCAAAGGGCTTTCTGTCTCCTGGAACTGGGTTTATAAGTAGTTGTAAATCATTCTATATGGGTCCTGGAATTTGAACTTAAGTCCTCTGAAAGAGCAGTAATAAGCAATCTTAACTACTGACCTATCTCTGTTTATTGTTTTTGAAGTCAGGGTCTTACCATGTATCCCTAGCTAGCCTAGAGCTCTGTTCAATCCTCCTTCCTATGCCTCCTAACTGCTGGGATCAAAGGCATATATGCCACCATGCCTGGCTCAGCTAGCTCTCTGTTACCCACCATGTAATAAATGGGACCAGTGTAAGCATCTTTTTTAAGACCGGCCGAATGCCAGGCTGGCTTGGAATTTATGCTCTTCTATATTCAGCCTCTTAAGTGCTGGAATTTACAGGTTTATGTAGCCATACCTGGTTTAGTATGTTTACATGTTCTGTTCATTTACATTCAGCTTTATGTAGTACACCCTTCTTCTCCTGGCATATATAGCACAGGCTGGTATAGAGTTCATATGTAAGCAAGGACAACTTGCTGATTTTCTTATCTCTACTTTTTGAATGCTAGAATTCCTGGTGTGAACCGTCGCACGGGTGTTTGTGTGGGGAGGGATTGGGGGGGATGTCCTGAGTTTTCATGTATGCTAAGCAGACACTAACAATAGAGTTACACCTTATTCTTTTCATGTAGTTCTCATTATGCTAAATATACAAACTACAAATTGTACCTTTAAATTATCTTACATAAAAATAAAGTTAATTTTTATTGAGCAAAATTGATCACTTTTTTAATGCAGTCTGTCTATCCTTGAATTTGCTATGTAGTCCAGGCTGGTCTACCTCCCTCAGAAATCTTCCCACCTCTGCCTCTGCCTCTGCCTCTGCAGAGCTGAGGTTAAAGGCATGCACTACTATGCCTGACTATAACTTCTGATAAAATATGCACTTCCTATAATCCAGATAATACCTTCCTCTTAAAATGATGTTCTACTATTTTATGTTGACATTGTATCTAGGGATAGACATGTTGTTCTTGACTTCATTGGGCATGAGATTTTTTAAAACAGTAACTTCAATTTATTATTATTTTTTTCCCTCTTCAGGCAGCTGAGTATGTCCCAGAAAAGGTGAAGAAAGCGGAAAAGAAATTAGAAGAGAATCCATATGACCTTGATGCTTGGAGCATTCTCATTCGAGAGGCACAGGTTTAGTGATATAGGATTACATTTCCTTCTCTATGGGTCCAATCACACTACTTGATTCTGCAGTAATAATATTTTTATAGTCCTAACATTGTAAATGCTGTTTATTGGTTTTCAATTTTAGAATCAACCTATAGACAAAGCACGGAAGACTTACGAGCGCCTTGTTGCCCAGTTCCCCAGTTCTGGCAGATTCTGGAAACTGTACATTGAAGCTGAGGTTAATATTTTATTTATTTTTTCTTATATAGCATCTGGTGGGAATTACAGCTTACACTATAGTGATAGAAAAGTCAGGAGCATAGTATAATCAGGACAAGGAGGATTTAAATGTCTCTGCCCTTTTTTTGTAAAATAGGTCTGAAGGAGTAATTAAAATGACTTTTTGAAATTTGGGTCTTTCACAAGCTGATGATTGTTGCATTTTGGAGTTGCAACAACATTAAAACAGTTTCAATGGTGTTGGAGTGCTTTAGCCTTTTATTTACTTGTCATGTGTCAATTTATTGCCTCCTGTGTCATTTATTTAGAACTCATTTTTCTTTTATTCCTATAACAAACTAATCGAAATACAGAAATGTTGGCTTAGTTTAATAGAGTATTTTAAATGTCTGGTGAAATGAAACATTTTGGAGAATGATTATTTTCACATTTTAATTTAATGAAAAATTAATGGTTTGTCAGTTTAAGCACTTCAGTGACTTAGTTATTTTGTCATATGATGAAGCTTACATTATGTAGGAATAAGCTAAAATGACTCAAACTTTTAAATTATAATTTCCCCCAATGATACCTTCTTTTTCCTTTTTGTTTGTATTAACTTGAAGTCAGGTATATTAACTTTAAAGCCCCATTCTTGATTATAATTAAAAAAAAAACCCTTAAGACTGGAATTAACAATTAAATCTACAATATAAAATTAATGTGCCAACTAACTGCAATAAAAAATTAATGTGCCAATATTAGTTGGCACTAAGTAACCACTCACAGGATATAAATGGGATGGAATGGAGAGATGGAAATAGTTGGAATATCCACATTAAGCTGACAATGGTAACCATTTATTTTTATTTATGCTACTTATTGTAGTCCTTTTAACATTTTATATAAAATTCTCAATGTAAGTACTCTGCGGTCTCAACTGTTGCTGAAATTTGGTCATCTGTGGGTCTCTTTTGGACCTCTGAAAGGACTTTACCATCAGTGCTACTGAATAGACTTTGTAGCACAGTATCACCTGTGATGCATCCTCAGAATGGTCCCAATCAGCAACATATTTAAATGGAGGCTACAGGGTACTTAATTGCATATGTGCTATAGTTTAGATTGTATTATTTTGGAGGGAAGGAAAATTACTAGACAGTAATAGGAACATGCGTTTATGAGTGTGTATGTTTGGTTTGCATGTTTTGTGTTTGTATGTGTGAATGAGATTGTAACTTGGAGTCTGTTGGCCCATAACCATATATTTAAAGTTTCATCACCTCTCCTCTGAAATCATTCTGTTCCCCTGTATATTTAAGTCAGCAAGGTAGATGAGCATGAAACTCAAACAGACCTGTCTCCTGTACACTGAAGACAATATTTCCTATAACTTGATAAAACAAAGAATCAGGATCACCTGCACCCCTTTTGCTTTCTAGTCTGACTTTACAAACACCACACTAGAAACACACATGATTGAAAAATGATTAATTTTGGAAAACAAAATAGTACTTTTTCAGTTATGAAATTCTTTCTCCCAAATTCAGATATTGATTTTAAGCTACAATTAGCAATGAGATTCTAATTCTGTAAAATTATAAACACAAAAAGGGGTATTTTGTTTTGTTTTTCTCCCTGTTTCCTCCCTAAGTATAGTATACAAACTGTATTCTAAAAAAGAATTGCACAAATGAATAGGTGTTATTTCAGGAGGCTGAAAGTTGTTTAAATACAGATTTGTTTCATATAACAGTTCAGAGCTGCTAGGAGTTGCCTGGTTTGTTTAGTGGTAATGTTTGCAACTACTTTACACTCACACACACACACACACACACACACACACACATACACACAAATATATGTATAAAGCACAAACACAGAAATACGTATATGTATAAAAAAATCTGTTGAGAAAATGATACCAAATATATGTGTGTTTAATTTTTTTATACTTCTGGTTTAGGAATTACAATGTTAAATGCTGGTTTCAGAAATACACAACCTAAGCTGTCTTTCTCTTTCTTGGTTTACTCTTTTTATTTTCACATTTATCTTTTGATTTATATAAAGCTAAAATTTTCTTTGATCATGTCACTCGATGTGACCTTTATTTTTGATGTAGACATATAACCTACTTACAGTACTCATAATACGATACTAAGTGTTTTATAACATCCTCTATGCACACTCAAGAAAATAAAGCTTTGTTAATATATTGTTGTAGCTCAATATTTCATGATGGGACATTTGCGATGTTTAGTTAATTCAGCTAAACTATTGTATAGCTAAATACATTAGTTTTTTTTTTTTTTTTCCTACTAGAAGAAAAATCTTCAGTAAGGGGGCAAAGGTGATTTCCCAGGGAAATTTCTTGTTAGTTCTGCTGTTGTGCTTCAAAGCAGTAGCAAAAGAAAATAGCCTTTTCAATTGGAAATAAGAATTTACAAAAAGCATTTAACAGTTATTTAGATAAAAGTTAGCCCTTCTCATTTCAGTGACAACATTATGTAAATTTACCTGTGTAAAATAGTGCTTTAAAGTGGGACCCTTAATTCATTACTTGGGTGTTTCTTCCTTTATGCTACTACTAAAAAATATTGGAGGTAATATACTCCTAGTAGGTAGACATTTATAATAAAATTGTGTATTTTTATAAAATTTGAAAATTAGACCATTTTATATATATAATATTTAAGATCATTTGTCTGAGGACCTAAAATACATTTTCTTGTATTTCATTACTTCTGCCCCAGAAGATTTAATAAGAAAAGCAAGCAACAACATTGAATTCATATAATGTCTTAAGTAAATTTTAAGGTTTTTAAAAAAATTTTTTTTAGCTTAACAAGTACAACTTTTTCTTGTTTAATATTTTAGAGTATTCTAGCCATAGTCAACCTCAGCTCTCTCTCTACAGAGCTGCTATATTGGGATTTAATGGGTCACTAAGTTATCCTGGAATTGAGAAGCATTACACTATTTTGCAATGTTCCCCTAAATTTCCCTCTTTGTGGTTTCTCTACTGTAGCTTCACATGATTAGGTAAACACTCACAACATGTAAGGTACAATATTTTATTGTTACAAGTAATTTGTCTTGAATTGAGCCACATTCATTTGTAAGACTTTGCGAGCAGAAGGATGTTCTCGTGGGTAGCAGAAGGAGGAAGAAGTTATGCTGCTGGTAACAGCAATGATGCACCTTGCTGACTGTGAAAGCTGTGGTTTAATAAAGCATGTAGAGAGTTGATGGCTTTTCATTTCAAATTTTAAACGTGAATTCTTTGCTCTATACTTGTTTTTTCTTTCCTTATAAATAATAGGTTGTAAAATACCATTTTTACTTTTCTCAAAATAACCTTACTTGAAAAATGGAAGTAAACTCAAGATGGAACATGAGTGACTTTAATTAAAATAAACTTCTCCATTCTTGATTCTGTTTTAATGCCTTTACATAGCAGTTTAAGACACTGTATTATGATGTTTTGTACATACTGAACAATGTGATTTTAAAATGCAGATAAAATTATGTAGACTATGGAAATCTCTATATTTCACCTTTATAGCCCTTTATTGAAAAATCTGTACTCTCTTTAAGTCTACTTTTCCTGTTTGTAATAAATGTTGGTCCATGTCTGTGTGATTATTCAGATTTTACTCTAAAACTCTTCTTAATCTACTGTTTCTTAAATGTATAAATATAGAGAAAATAATAGAAATTATTTGCAACCACAACTGCTTTGGATAATTGTAGTATTGTTTTATAAATGAAAGTATTTTCATACTTATTGTTACAAATAGTAAATTATTTTTGTTTTATTGAAGTATCTTTTTACTTCACTGCACCCATTTGTGTAGAACTGATATTTAAACATTGTCACTGTTAGTAGTCTAGCTTTTTTCTCTTGTGATCCAAGGGATTTCATACTAAACTATTAACAAAGGACATAGCTGTTTCTAAAGTTTCTTTAAATAAAACCTACAGTTTATATCTTCTAGGAAATTTATTGTTTTCTTCTGACATTTAGCCTTTTTTTGTTTTTAGGTAAAGTACTCTGCTAATTAACTAAAGTTCTTTAAATTTCTCAACTTTTATTTCATCTTCATTTACTTGTATGCATGCTAACACTTGTGCAGACACTTGCTTGTGGAGGTCATTGGGTTCCTCTCTTTGTACCATATGGGGACCTGGAATCAGGTTCAGATTATCAAACTTGGTGGCAAGGCAAGCAATCCCCCCTCCCCCCCAGCTGTCTCATCAGTCCTGGGTTTTTCAATTTGTAAAACAGAAGTATAGTGCTGAGTGGTGACTTATACCTGTATTCACAGCATTTCACAGGCTAAAGCATGTGGGTTGTCACAAGTTCCAGGCCAGCCTGTGATGCTAGTAAGTTCCACCTTACTCTGGGCTACAATGAGGGAGACCTGTGCCAAAATACTCAAAAAGAATCTGAAAAGTATAGAAAAAGAGTAAATAGATTATGATGTATGTACATTCTAAAATTAATTAGGAAATAGAATTAGATCATGCATTATTCCTGAAAATAGTGTTTTAGCCTGAATTTCCACCTTTGTGGAATAATAGTACTTACTTTTTTTTGTAACTTGTTGCGAGTATAGACATTTAAGGTCGTAGAGGACAGGACTTTTTGAGATAGCTCATTAGTTAATACCAAATACTGCTCTGATAAGGGAGTTTACTTTCCAACACTCCTATCAGGATGCCAGCCCCAGGGAATCCAAAGTTCACCTTTGAACTCAGCAACTGCACTAATGTGCACATATCTCCTAACAAAGATACACATAATGAAAATAAAATCAATCTTAAATTTAAAAATATTTATAGATATGTTTTGAATGTTTTGCCTCTATATATGTGAGTCATATGCATGTCTGGTACCCACAGAGGTCAGAAGAGGTCATCCTACTCCCTGGAGATGGAATTATAGATGTTTGTGAGCCGCCCTGTGGGTCCAGGGAACCAACGTGTTCTTATTTATTTTTTAGTAATAAGAGGGTAACTTTGATGTGTGAGTTTGTCTTATCCTAAGAGGTGAAGAAGATATACCTCAGTACGGTATCCATGAGTAAAAAAAAAAAATGCTCAAATGCTTCATAGTACTGTATAGTCAACTTCCATAATTAGGAATAGAAATGATGTCAGCACAAAAAAGACTTCAGGGTCCCTGACTTTGAGTATGTGGCAGCTGACTTTTTAAAAAAAAAAAAAAAGGCTCATGGAATCCCCTTCTCTTTTTTCCCCCTTGAAAACATGATTGTCTTAGGCTCTTGCTAGCTGGGATTGCAGACATGTGCCATAGTGTTTTGAATGTATCATTTTAAAAGCTGAACTTTAGGCTGGTAGGATATACATACTCACCCACAAGCTTGACAACTTGAGTTCAATCCAGGTCCTTACATTGGAGAAAAGGAAAGAAAAAAACCAAAAAACAAAAACAAATTCAAGCTGCCTGATGACCTCCATACCCATAAACAAAAGTAAATAATTATTTTTGTAAATTTACACTTCACAATTCTTGTTAGATAGGTTTTGTTTTGTTGGGTTTTTGTTAACATTTTTTGAGTCAGGATGTGATTTAATTCATGCTTAGCTTTGTAGTAAATGTCCTTAAATTCTTCCTAGTTCCTACTTCCCAAAGCTGGGATTATAGGCATGGCATACTCTACCTCACTGAGGTGGATTAGTTTATTTTTTAATTATTATACATGTGAATTTTGTAGCATTCAAGAAGTCAAACTTGAGTTGGTTCTCTTCCTCTACTGCAGGTTTCAGAGGTTGAACTCAGGTTGACATGCTTGTATGGCAAGCAATTTTACATTCTGTTGTCTCAGTGGCCCTGTTCTATTTTGAGGCAGTGTAACCCAGGCTGGTTTCAAACTCAAAACAGTTCTCCTGCCTCAGCCTACCAACTGCTGACATTACAGATGCTCCTATGCCCAAATAAGCTGCACTCTTAAGTCAATGTGTTTTTCTCGTAGAAAATTCCTACCAGGAAAGAAAGAGTTGGAATGTAGTAGGTTGAAGTCTATGCATGCTCCCCCATCTGAACAAAGATAGTGAATATTTGCTTTGACTACACCTTGTTGAAAAACCCACCTGCTTTTGTTAGGGAAGCTTAATGTGGGTAAGTTGCCATTTTTGTATGGCTGTGACTTCCAAAGGAAATTTGTTTTGTTTGGAGGTGTTAATCGATAGTTCTTAAAACATCTATGTCAAATGCAAAGGTTGAAATGTACTTTTGAAATGTGTTGTGGTACTGAAAGTTGCATTTTTAATCTTGAATCTAAAATTACTTACGAAACATGTTCAGTGGTAGACATTGTAGTTAGAAAATTTACCTCTTGCTTTATCTTAAAATTTACACATGGGAGATAGATGGCTTTTCTTATAATGGTAATTACTGCAAGTCTTATAATGAATTTGAAGAAACAGTGCTAACCATTCAATGATAATGGTTTTCAATTTTTTTTTTCTACTCGGCACTTTAAATGCTGGACCATTGACATATTTAAAGCAAAGGATATTGTTTCAACTATGAACTAAAGAGTAAGAAGATAAAAAATTAGGTTTCTTACACATGAGTACATCAAGTTGTTACTATTTGGAGCCAGTTTGTATACTCCAGTATTGCGAACACAGTGTTTTTACCATACACTTTGGGAAGTTGAGACCTTAGACAGCAGTCAAATTTTATTATTGTCTGGCTGAATATTCCTTACCCTTGTAAAAAGATAATTTTGCTCTTTCTTACATAGTCAGGAGGTATTCTGAAGTGTCTTATTAGGTGTTTGGTAGTATTATAGCTGTTTATTAGAGCTATAGTCAGAAATAGGAATATGTGAGTTACTTCTCACCATCACCACCCTCCTTTTTTAGATAGCTGCTTATTATATAGTCTAGGCCACAGTTATGAGCTATTGTACTTGAACACCTTTGTTTTTCCCAAGACAGGGTTCCTCTATACAGCCCTGGCTGTCCTGTAACTTGCTTTGTAGACGAGGCTGGCCTTGAAGTCACAGGGCTCCAGGCCAGCCTCTGCCTCCCGAGTGCTGGAGTTAAAGGCATGCGCCACCACCACCTGGTTTCTGTGGCAATTTTTTACTAAATAAGTTTATTGTTGGTTTTAAAAATTATGTCTGTATTTTTGTGTGGTTTTGCACATATTAGTGCAGTGCCTGGCAGAAGCCAGAGAGGGTATTGGACCCTCTAGAACTAGATCTACAGGCAGTTGAAGTTCACTATGAGGACCACTGCAACAGCGCAGTCAGTGTTTAACCACTGAGTCCTTACTCTAGCCCTTCCATAACCTTTTGGGGGAAAAAAATACTTGGCCAGAACTGGTGCTTTCTGCCAGAATCCCAACACTTAGGATGAAGAGACAGAAAAATGAGTTGAAGGCCAAATACGTCCTGCATTATATGGGAGCCCTCAACATGTACCAACTCCCAAAATAACCAAGAAGATGGCTCAGCCAGGCTACTTGACACCTGAAGATTTGAGTTCAGAACCTAGGACCCATGTGGTAGAGTAAGAAAATTGTTATCCCAAGTTGTTCTCTGACTTCCATCCACATGCATGCATGCATGTTGCATGCTTTCCCTCCCTAGTAAATTAAAACCAATCAATTTCAAAAGGTGAGCATAACTTCAGTATCAAAATGTGACAAACTTTAAGGAAGTGTCATGTTTTATTAGAAAATCACTTAAACTGGAGAAAATTAGTGGTGGTATTTTCCAGTAGCTAATCTATACAATACCAAATCTTAATGGTTAAAGTTTCTTATATAACACTACTTTAACTCTTGTCTACCAGTATCATTGGTTATCAGTATTGTATTGCAATTAAGGAAATTTGGAGGGACTGGAGATGGCTCAGCATTAAGAAAACTGCTTGCTCTTCCAGAAGACAGGTTCAATTTTCAGTACCCACATGAGTGTTCATAATTGTAAGTACAGTTCTAGAGGATATTCTGGCCTCTATAGCTCCAGACATAGATATACATGCCGGCCAAGTACCCATACACATGAAATAAATATATTTGCCTCACAGTAGTGCTGCATACCCTTAATCCCAGCACTTGGGAGGCAGAGGAAGGCAGATCTCTGTGAGTTCGAGGCCACATTGGTCTACAAAGCTAGTTCTAGGACTGACTCCATAGCTACTGGAAACCCTGTCTTGAAAAAGATAATAAAAAATAAAAATTGAATATTGTGGTTCTCATAGTTGGAACCTGATCGGTGACAAAAATACTTAAAATACATAAGTATGAGTTGACGGCCCATATTTTAAAATCACAAAGTTTAATCTGCTTTGGGGCATTAAATGTTTGTACTTTAAAAAACAAAAGAGAGGGTGGGGCACAATCTATTTTGTTCCCACAGCCTGTCAAATTGTGAGCCTCCTGGTGGAGGGGTTTTTATTAAGGGAAAGTGAATAATGGGAAAAGGGGAGGGGGGGGAAGAGCGAGGAGACCAGTCTCTGGAGACAGGAGTGACAAGAGAAAAGAAGTAGATGTGAGGCAGGGAGGCAGGCAGGCAGAGAAGCAGAGAGAAAGGAATAAAACATAGTGAATGTGCTTAGTGGTATTCAGTGACTGCTGCTGAGGACATATGTCAGAACCCCAAGGGCAGGCCAGTATAGATGCCTGAGAACTAACAAACAGACCTCAATATTGGAAGTTGTTTTTATAGTCTATAAACTTATTTTGAAATTATTTAATTTTAAATTCGCTGGACATGCCACACATTGCCAACATTTCCTATTAGATTTTTGTTCTTTTGTTTTTTCTGAGACAGGGTTTCTCTGTGTAGCCCTGGCTGTCCTGGAACTCACTCTAGACCAGGCTGGCCTCCAATTCACAGAGATTAACCTGCTCTGCCTCCTGAGCACTTGGAATTAAAGGGTTGCACCACCACCACCTGGCAATTGCTATGGAAATACTTGTATTTTATTGTTAAGGGATGATGAAAAGGAAAAAGAATCTATCTATTTAGTTCCCATGAAGTTTGTCTTTTGAGTATTTTTAATCCTTGGGTACAAGGGTAGAATCTGCACATTTACAGGACGGTTGTAATCTCAGAGGCTGAGGCAGGAAGATAAGGGACTGCATGGTCTATAGGGTGAATACAAGGCCAGTCTGGGCAATTTAGTGAGATCTTACCTCAAAAAGAATGAAGCTGGGGTTGTAGTTCAGTGATAGTGTCCTTCTCTAGCCTTGGGTACAATCCCAATTACTCAAAATATATAAATGAGCATAGTGGTCCATGCCCTTAGTTATAGCACTCAGGATGTAGCATGTGCATCTCTGATTTTTGAGCCAGGGCTATGTAGAGAGACCTTGTTTCAAAAATAAAATTGTGTAACAGTAAGTATTTCTTGTGTGTTATGTATTACTATGGTTAGTCATAATTCACCTTTTAATGTATAGATATATAATTTTTTGAGATATGTAGTTTAAGCATAGCTGGGAATTCAAATTTAATAATTATATTTTTATTGGGGAGCTTGTCTGGGATTCCTTACCATTCATTGTCTGTTCCCAGTTATTTTTCTTGCTAGAATTTCTTTTGTTAGCGGTGTTCATGTCTTTCAGAACTTTGAGGTACACTTAAAAAGTAGATTACTCAACCACGTAACACTAAAGGCGTGGGCCAGTATGCTAGCCTACACATTACAGAGTACTGTAATTTACATGCAGCCTCAAATTATGCTTAATGTTAGAACATTTTATTATTATATAACCTTAACTGACCCAAATGCTAGGATTACAGATATGGGTCACTATATCTGACTTGCTTTATATAATAATGTTTTATGAATTCTTACTACCCCCACCCCTGACATCTTCGTTGTAAATATTTGATTTGGTGGCAGAGGTGGACACTCTCCCAGACCTCTAGTACTTTTTTCAAATGAAGAATGTTATTATTTTTCAAGACAGTGTTTCTCTGTGTAATCCTAGCTGCCCTGGAATTCTCTCTGTAGACCAGGCTGGCCTTAAATGCCTCTACCTCCCAAGTGCTAGGATTAAAGGCCTCTCATGCTCCTTTCTTATTTTCATTTTGTGTACATTGGTATTTTGCCTGCATGTATGTCTGTGTGATGTTTATGATCCCCTGCAACTGGGAGTTTCAGACAGTTGTGAGCCATATGGGTTCTGAGAATTGTACCCAGGTCCTCTGGAAGAGCAGCCAATTAACCACTGATCCATCCCTCTAGCCCTTATACTTATTTCTAACACAAAGTGTTGTATAACCTCTGAAGTTACAATAATGGCTATTTGTGAGAGTACATTGTTGCCTTTTTTTTTTTTTTAGACATTTATTTCTCGATGATTCTCAGAGGCCATTATAATATTTTGCTATTTACCCATAAAACAGTATCTCACTGTAGCACATACCTCCATTAAAGGTTTCTTAATTCTTAAGTACAAAACCATGAGCTAAGTTGTTGTCTTTGAAGAAAAAGTATGGACACGAGACATTAAAAAATGCTTAAGGTAATGTGAATAATTTTGTTGTGGAAACGAATTAAGTAGAAATAATTCTGAAAATAGTCATGCAAGTTTAGAAGTTAAGTAACGGAACATTATTGTATTCTTATGATTGCTGTTATGTGTGTTTGTAAATTATGTGTGTATGTGTTTTGCTTGCACTATGTGTATGCAGGGCCCATAGAGGCCAGAGGGGGGGCGTGAGAATCCCCTGGAACTTGGATTATAGATGGTTGTGAGCATGTGGGTGCTGGGGATCAAACCCAGGTCCTAGAGGAGAGCTGCCTGTGCTCTTAACTGAGCCATCCTTTCTTGTGCCTATTTACTATTCAGTTTGTTCGCACCATCCATCCATCCGTCACCTATCTGCCTATCTTTAGTTTTTGTTTGGGGGAGGGGTTCCAGACAGGGTTTCTCTGCATAGCTTTGGAGCCTATCCTGGAACTTGCTCTGTAGACCAAGCTGGCCTCAAACTCAAAGATCCACCTGCCCCTGCCCCTGCCCCTGCCCCTGCCTCCTGAATGCTGGGATTAAAGGTGTGTGTGACCACCACCTGGGTTTATCTAGATTTTTGTTTTGTTTTGGGGGGTGGGTAGGGGTTGATTGGGGTAGGTTTTGTTGGTTTGTTTGGTTTGGTTTTTTGTTTTATTTTGAGACTAGGCCTTTGTAGCTCTGGACCTCACAGTGTAGACCAGGATGGCTTCAACCTCACAGAAATCTGCTTGGTTCTACCCCTGGAGTGCTGGCATTGAAGGTGTACCACCATGCTTGTTTTTAAAGGCAAATTGTTGGTTAGAAATTTGTATTTCAGTTTTTACTCTCAAATGTTAAAAACTAAGAAGCTATAAAAATGAGTTTCCACTTGTATTTATGTAGTTTGAGAAAAACATGAATGCATATCCCAGTTATATTTTTTTGAAAGAAGAAAAAAATTCATAGGAGCTACCAAGAATAAAGAAACCACTCTGTCAGTGTCTAGTTGATCCATTAATAAATACAGTTTCCAAGGTGACCTGTTCTGCACACAGAATAAATAGTCCATTTGCTGTAAGCAGTTTTAAGATTTATTTTTATGTGTATGAGTGTTTTGCCTGCAAGTACTTATGTGTGCCAAGTGTGCTGTGCCCACAGAGGGCAAAAGAGGGCATGAGATCACTTGAAACTGGAGATCGTGGCTATGAGCCACTATGTGGGTGCTAGGCACTGGACCCAGGTTCTCAGTCTGTGCTCTTGACCAATCATCAGTCCAGTCCTGTCATATGCATTTTATTATTGAAAAAATATAGTGTACACTGAAAGGGAGAGACACTGAAGGAATAGTGACCAAGATAAAAGCATACCAGTTGTGTTAGTGTTTTCATTCTAGTACCAAAAATTGAAACATAACTTGAAACAAACTTTAACTAGAACCTGCAGCTGTTTTGAGGTCTTCTGAAATACCTGAGTACTTCTGGAGTACCTGAAGACCTACAAAGGTACCCAAATATGGCATGATTAAAATTAAGAAAGTTGAAAGCTCAGGAGTAGTGGTTTCCAAGTTTCTGTCAAAAAGTGAACTTGATAGATTTGCCAAATCTTACTTATAAAATTAAGATTTTAAGAAAGATTGCCTCCTTAAACATTGTTATTGATAAAGGAGGTATTAGTAAGAATTATACTGACATTGTAATATTGTATATTATCCATGTGCCTCTGCTTTAAGTCCTGGGATTAAAGGTGTGTACCACGATGTCCAGATTAAATAGTTTTTAGAAAGAGAACTGTATTATGTGACATTATACATTAAGGTAGTATAGTTAGTAAGAAAATTTGGTTTCTGAATTTTTGAATGCCAATTTTTTTGAGACAGTGAGTTTCTGTCACCCTGGCTATCCTACAAAGGCCTACTTACCTGTGCTTTCCACATGCTGGGGTTAAATGTGTATACCACCATACCTGGCATGAATGCTGGCTCTTGATCACATTTAGTTCACTTCTAGAATATCCAAAACATACCCAGGATTATATTCCAAGTAGGTAGAAATTGTAGAAGTAGGATTTTGAATTTGAGCTTGCCTATAGTATATTGTAAAAACCCTGTCTTATGAAAACGTGGGCAGGAATCTTTACTGGGAAATTATATGCCTCTAAATCCTGATTTTTCATTTATTTTTTAAAGTACATGTATGCGTGTTTTGCCTGCATAGATGCCTGTGCACCACATGTGCCTGGTACTCATGGCACCACATGTGTCTTCAAAAGATTCCACATTGCCTGGAACTGGAATTTTAGATGATTGTCAGTTGTCATGTGAGTTCTGAGAACCAAACTCTGGTCCTCCGCTTACCCTTTGAGCATCTTTCTAAGACCAATCAAATTTTAATATCTAAAATATAAGTACATAACAAAGTTTCAGTTTTACTATTACAAATTTTATGTGACAACAGAAAAAAATGTTTTTACGCATTACAGAAACTTTAAATGGTTGTTAGTGTGTATGTACACACTCATAAGCAGACGAATGCTAAAGCATATATAAAGATGTCAGGATAATCTACAAGAGTTGTTCTCTCCTATTATATGGGGCTCTGGGATCAAATTTAGGTTGTCCATCTCATGGATCCTCACAAGTTATTTTTAATTGTCTAATATCCCTAACATCTAATTTTAGGGACAAATTCTTTGATATTTAGAATTATTTCTTTCACCCTTATTCAGTTTCTTCTTACCTCTTCTCCACTCTTCCTTGGCTTGCTTGCAAGGCTTCTCCTGGAACTTGATATCCTTTTGCCTTTAAGTCTTGTTTAAAAAAAAAAAAAGCTTTTAATCTAAACCTTTCACTCAGGCGTACTGTTATTAAAAATAACAAATTACTGGTCTTATGAAAGTTTTTTAGTGGAAAAATATATTTGGTTAGTTGTATTTTGTTAAACCTTAATTTATTTTATTTATTTTTTGGCTTTTCAAGACAGGGTTTCTCTGTGGCTTTGAAAGCTATCCTGGAACTATCTCTTGTAGACTAGGCTGGCCTCGAACTCAAAAAGATCTGCCTGCCTCTGCCTCCCAAGTGCTGGGTTTAAAGGTGTGCGCCACCATCACCCGCCTAAACTTTTAATTTTTTATGTTTGGAATTTTACTATTTCAAGAATGTTGCATATTGCTTTCCAAGACAGTTTGCATGTAATTTGGGGACAATTTATGTTAATAAAGTATACTATGGGAGAGTGGGTAATGAGTTTGAGTACTAATCTTTTTCTGAAGTTAACCTGCTGGGTAGTGTTAATAACATGTTTAAGACATTGAAGACCACAGCCTCAATGGAAGGAATATGGAAAAGCTCAAAAATAGGAGTGGTTAAACTTTGTCTTGAGAGAATTTGCCAAACTGGAAGAAGCTGCAATTGGAAGTCTTCTGCACTCTAGTGAAGTTCAAGACCTGCCTGCATTGGAGGTTTGATGGCATGTCTCTTCCCTTAGAGTTCTGTGCTAAAAGGCCACAATTAGAATGATATCGATGAACCAGGATTAAGTCTGCTATTTTACAAAAGAAAAAGGATGAGGGAAGTTTCTTTGGTCGAAGAATGGAATAGAGAAACTCCTGGAATGTAACAATGAGACCATTTAAGACCATGTAACAGTGTATGGGTTAAGTATTGAGAAAAAGATTCAAACCATCAAGTTTAAGGACACAGCCTAAATTGTAATACTAATGCTTCGTAATCATTTATTCAAACTCCTGGAGGAATTCACCTTCATGTGAGGCCTTACAGATTAACTCTACAAATGTGAGACTTGGAACATTTTTGTTATTTAAAGCAAAACGTAAAGAAACTGCTTTTAGTAGCTATAGACCGCCAAAATTTCAGAAGCTAGAATTGAGTTACTTTAACAGATTATACACTGGTGAAACGATGGAGACTCAAAGGAATCCAGTTTGGAGCTTTAACAGACTTAAGACACATTTCTTGACATTCTAGAAGTAGAAGAGAAACTCAAAGGCAAAACAGAATTGGAAGACTTTTCTAGGATTCTAGACTCAGTCAACAGATTTGTGATAATGAATCCCAGGAAGGATTGAGGGTGGGGGGAGTTGCCCCCAGATATGAAAACAAAAGTTACCAGCAAGAAAAAGCTCTCAGAAGTAAATGAATACAGAATGTGACCCTCAGACTGATTGCAGTTAGCTTCACACCTTACGACAACAAAGGAGACAACACAGTGGACCTGCCTCTACAATTTGCTGACAGAAGACAGCTAATCAGTTAATAGTATTCAGATTATGAGATGGAGTATATTTCTTGTTAAGGTTAATTAAAAAATTATTTTTGTATATACCCAATACTGTATAACAAACTAAAAGGAATATGTTTTGCATATGTACATATGCTTTATTTACATAAGGAGGAGAAACCATTAAGTAGCTTTGAATTATATTTGTGGGTTGCTTTTGTTATTTTGTGCTGGGAATTGAATTCTGAACCTTGTGCATACTAGGGTCGTATGCACTACCACTTAAGTATTCTCAGCTGGTACACTTTAAATTACATTTTTCTTTTCAAAACAAAATTTATTATTTTTAACTTTTTCAGATAGTCTTTGTCATCCAGGCTGGCTACATACTCACTGTGTAGCTAAGGATAGCCTTGAACACCTGATCTCCTGTCTATATCTCACAAATGTGTGACACCATAACCATCTTATATGATGCTGGAGATTGAACCCAGGCCCTTTGGGCATGTTAGACATGAACTTTACTGCTACATTGCTTTCTGCTTTTAGTTTTGAGTCTAGCTTTTATGTGTAGCCCTGGCTGTCCTGGAACTCACTCTAAGGACCAGCAGGCTGGCCTCGATCTGTGTGTCTCTGCCTCTCAAGTGTTGGGATCAAAGGTATGTGCCACCACTGTGTGGCTTCTGCTTGATTTAAAAAAAACAAAAACAAAAAAACCCAAAAACCATTTTTATTCTTATGTATATATGTTAGTAGGGCCTATGCATATAATTATGGCATTCTCGAAGTACAGAAAAGGGCATCAGGTCCCCCTGGAGCTGGGGTTAGAGACAGTGTGGGTGCTGGAAACCAAACTCTGATCTTTTCTACAGGAGCAGTATGTGCTCCTAACTGCTGAACCATCTCTCCTTTAATTTTTTAATTCATGTTTATGTGTGTATATACCATGTATATGGATGCCAGAGATTGCCTGATCTGGAACCATATTGTGTGCTGGGAACTGAAGTTAGGGCCTCTGAAAGCAAGTACTATAAACCACTGAATCATTTCTCCAGCCCAACTTTTGGCTTTTATTTTTAATAAAAATTGTTAATATTTTATTGTAAATCTGATTTATTTATATGTATATATGCATACAGTTTATTGATGCTGTATCTAGAGGCCAAAGGTCAACTTGGAGAAGTAAATTGTCTTCTACCATGTGGGTTTCTGAAATTGAACTCAGTTCTTCAGGTTTGACAGCAAGCCCTCTTACCCATTGAGCCATCTTATTCTCCCGTGTAAATTTTATGTGATTTGCTTACTCTCAAAAGTCTGTGATTTGTGACATCAAGCATATAGTTTCTTAAAGATGTTGACTACAATTTTATTTATTTTTGAAACAGTGTGAACACCAGGCTGACTTAGAATTTGTTTTGTAATCCCAGCTGGCATTGAACATTTATCCCCCTGCATTAAGCATCTAAGTAGTGAAAATATAGGCATGTATTGCTATGTCTAGTTTCAGCTCCATTAGATGTTTAGAGGCTAAGCATAATATTTCCCTGAAATAAATACTATTAGAGGCTGGTGAAATGGATTTCCAAAACCCATCTAATGCCAGATGCAATGACACATGTTTAATCTCAGCCTTGCTAAGGTAAAATGGGAAGTGGAGACAGAATTCCCAGAAGCATGGATTAGCAAACCTAATTAAGCAGTGACAGCCAAAAAACCCCATCTCAAAGTGGAAGGCAAAGGCAAAGACTGGCACCAACAGTTGCCCTCTGACCTCTACACATACACCATGGCATGTGTACCTGCATATATATACATGAATACACTAACATGTATGTTAACATATAAGTTGAACTATTTTGTGCTTTGAATTTTAGTATATGTAATGTATGTTTTATTTCTTTTGTGCATTCTTAAACGTTTCTGTAATAATTGTTTAAAGAAATGATTGACAGTATGTTTGATATATTAACATAAAAAACAACTAGGTATGGTAGTACATACCTGTAAGATATCTGCTTGGGAGACTTTCTGGAAGAACCCCACTTCAAGTCCTACATGGGCTACATAGCAAGTTCAAGGTCAGGCTAGACAATTTTGTGAGCAAAATAAAAGTCATAAAGGATGGGGAATGTACCTCACTTTTAGAGTGCTTACCTAGTAAGTTAAATCCCAAGTACCACAATAAGCAGAAACCTCAAAGAAGTATGTGTCTGTCTCCCTAAAATACATGATAATAAAAGTCAAAGATCAGGAAATAAGTAAAGCACTTACAATGGAACCTTGAGGCACAAAGCCTTACCTCAGTATCATGGTTCTGTTTCTCATGAACTTTAAGATGTCTGATGTATTTATGTGCATGCTTTATTTTCACCTTAATAGCTTAATGTCAGTTTTTAGTCTGCACGCATATCTTCATCACATGTGTGCCTGATGCTTATGAAGGCTGGAAGAGAGCATCAGGTTATCTGGAATTGGAGTTAACATGAGTTGCCATGTGTGTGCTGGGAATAGGATCCATCTAACCCAGCTTATCTGGATGATCAGTCAGTGCTCTTAAACACTGAGCTATCTCTCCAACCCCAAATGTGGATATCTTTATTAACCCACAATATACTGTCTTACTTATGTACTTTAGAAATGCTTCCCCTGTTTAAACAGATATTACTGCAGTAAATAATTAATACATCACCTCTAGTTGTTTGAATATTTGTAGATTAAGTTCCTACGAGTGGGGGTGGCTCAGGTGAAGACTTGGCTGCTCTTGCTGAGGACCTGAATTTGATGCCCAACATCTACATGGTGGCTCACAAC
This sequence comes from Cricetiscus sungorus, assembly GCA_030556225.1. NCBI lineage: Eukaryota > Metazoa > Chordata > Mammalia > Rodentia > Cricetidae > Cricetiscus > Cricetiscus sungorus. The sequence goes on from JANBXA010000372.1 coordinate 41,829,403, forward strand.
CATCTGTAACCTTATTTGCAGGGGTTTTGACACTCTTTTCTGGCCTTAGGCATGCACATGTTGTGCAAACACATTTATGCAAAATATCCATTCACATATTTTTTAATTACTAGAAACAGAATTGCTCTATTAAAGAGTCTAGAAGGTGTATCAGAACTTCTCAAGTCCAAGTCTTTTATTTGGGTTGTTAAAATTTTAAATTTCAATTCCACTGATAATCTTTGAAAGCACCCAGTTTCCTAAGTCCTTTTTAGACAATGTATTATACTTTTTAACTTTTGTCAATACTTTTGCATAAAGATTTTTATTTCACGTATATGAAATTGTCACAGAATAAACCTGGTAAATTACTTTGAAGATCATTTCGGGGAAATTTGCATTTCTCTTATGAAGAAGATAAAGCATATTTTCATATGTTCAGAGTCCTTTGAATTTCTAGTAGCTAGTTCATTTTCCTCATCTTTTCCCTCATATTTGCACAACAACATTGGGTTAAAGGAAACTTAACCTTTAGTGCAATTTGCTATTTGAGGATTTTTGGAGGGGGCAGAGAGTTGAAATGGTCTCTGTTGAAGTTGGTCTAGAACCTGTGTGGAGAGAGGGTGACCTTGGACTCCTAGTAGTCCTGCTTCTACTTCCTTATTTCTAACTTTGCAGTCGTAAAGTTAGAACTGCCATGCTTGGTTTACAGATTAAAATACTTCTAGTAATATTTTAATCATCAGTGTGTTGCCCTATGTATTGCCTTTGCTTGTTTTTCTATCAGTTGTGGGTGTGGTCTATATAGTTTAAGATAAAGGACCAATATTTCCTTTTGGTGTATTGCCATTTTTAAAATATTTTTTAGCTACATGTTTTGTACATAGATTTTTGTTGGTTAAACCCCTAACTCCCTAAGTCATTTTTTAAAAAATTATTATAATTTGTGTGCACACACAGAAACCAGAGTGTGGGGTGGCATGAGTTTGGAGATCATATGACAACTTTGATGAGTCAGTTATCTTTAAGTTCCAGAGATTATATTTGCCATCAGGTTTATAAGGCAAGTGCTTTATCTGCTGAGCCATCTGGCCAATCAATGATTTTTATTGTACACCTTTTAGTCTTTTTACATTATTTACAATTCAACATCAGGCATGAGAAGATTTGGGTGTCCTTGTGAAAATAGTTTCACAAGGGAATAGCTGTACTCATAATTATTTTCTGATCCTTTGCTTATAAAATAAATGAGATATGACTCAGAGGTTAAGAGCACTAACTGCCTTTCCAGAGGTCCCGAGTTCAATTCCCAGCAACCACATGGTGGCTCCCAACCATCTATAATGAGCTTTTGGTGCCCTCTTTTGGTGTGCAGGACACTATGTACATATCAAATAAAAATCTTAAAAGTATACATATATATGTGTGTGTGTGTGTGTGAGAGTCAGTTGCTCCAGAGCTACCATTTGTTCTGTTGGGTCTGTCTTCCTTGCTGAGCCTTTTACTTGTTCTTTTGGATGCTGACCAGAGCCTAAATATGCTTTCCCTAACACTTAGGGGTTCTTTCTCTTTTGGGTAACCTCCCTCTTCTTGCCATGTGACTTTTTATCTGCCATGTGGCTGACCTTCATTCTTAACTGAAATGGCATGGTTTTTTCACTTCCTCCGTATCCCTCCTCCACTCCAGCTAGCTGTCAAACTTTACAACTTTCTTATCCTGGGGTTTTTCTCTTAATCTGGAATGAAAATATCCTTGAGCCCACCACCACCACCACCACCACCAAAAGATGCCTGTGAGGAAGACTTTGACTTATTTCTTGAGAGATGTGTATCGGGTCAATTATGGAAAACGACATTAAAATCATAATGAAGTATTTCAATAACTAGAGATATTTTGAAATTAGTGTTATATACAAAGAGTATATTCTTGTTTTCCTATTGGTGATATAATCAAATACTGAATTACAGAATCTGGTTTTCCAAAATATAACCTAGCTTATCCAATGAAAATCTTACCTACACAAACTTGAGTATTTGTCTCTAGATTTAATACTTTTTATACATAGTGGAACAATGGGGTATAGGAAAGGAGGTAGAATGATGGGTTTGTGCCTATTCCTCTGTCCTCATTCAGATTTAGGTAATGACTGAGAAAGGGTTACTAGGTATTTGATTCAGCATTAATTCATTTTCCTATTTTTTATTATGTCTGTTGATAATTTGACAGTTCAATGTAATGAGCTGCTAAACTAGAAAAAAACAGATTTTTTAATTCACAAAGAAAAAGTTTATATTTGCAGAATTTAGAATTTTTATCCTTTTTGGTTGTTGTTTCGTTTTATCTACCTCCTACTTTCAGGCTCTAATTTCTCATTTTCATGGCTATTTAACAGATGATTCTAGAACTGAAAAACATGTTTCTCTTTAATCAATGGCAAATGGAACTTATTTTTTTTTTTATACTCGGGTAACGATCTAAATCCTGGAAATCTACCAGATTTAAAACTCCATTTCAGAGCCTATAATAAGGTTCAACAAGTACAGGTGCCATTCACCAACCCTGACAACTGAATTAAATCCTTGGGCCCCACGTGCTTGAAGGAAATAACTCACACTTGCAAGTTGTCCTCTAACTTGTGCACATTCATTTGTGGTTCGTGTGCACTTGGGCACAAAATGCACCAATAAAAATAGTGAGTTTTTAAAACTACCATCTTAAGGATTACAGACCTTATGAGCTTTTAGAGTTTTATACATTTTTACATTCCTGTTGGACTTAAGATAGTATTTTATGGCTTAACATGGTGGCAGGCTTTTAATACCAGCAGAGGCTTGCATATCTTTAGTTCAAGGTCAGCCTGGACTACATAAAAACCCTTTCTCAAAAAACAAATCAAAACAATATATTTCATAAGTCATTTTGACCATGATGCATAAATATGGATGCTCATATTGAGTATTCAGACAGCTGGTAGTTTTTACATACATTGATTTAGTACTGCTGTATGTCAAACACTGTTCTGGATGCTATGTGAAAACTTGAGGAATTTTAAAGAATTTCATGAGCACGGTAGAAGATCACTTTCAGGACCCGGTTCTTGCCATCTACTTTGTTGAGGCAGAGTGTTGTTCTGTTGCACTAGTTTCAGGTAGATTCTCCTGTCACTGGCTTTTATGTGAGTTCCAGGTTTAAACTGGTGCTGTTTAAGCTTTTATGGTCAGGGCTTTTACTTGCTAAACCATTTCCTTGGCATTCATGGTATTTTGATAATTATGTTGTCGTATGTGCACACTTTTAATATTTGTACTTAGGAAGAGGATGGGTGTCTGTGAATTCAAGGCCAATAAGACCTAGAAAATGAGACCCTGTGACAAGAAAAAAGAAAAACAAAATTATGTTGAATCATTTGTTTTCTGATGAGTGAGCAGAATAATCCTAGATGGAAAGACGTGATTGTCATAGGCTTTCATTACACTTATGGCAGCTAAGTACATGTATAAATAATTTTAGAACCAAAGAACTAATTTTAAAAGACAAACATAATGAATGTACCAAATAAAAGGAAGATGAGAGGAAAAGCAGAGAATTTTCTGATTGTTAAAAGGAAAGCAACATTCTTATCTAAAAGGGTAATATGTTTTATAGTAAAATTAGAAAATTATGAGTATAAAGGGAAAATATATATTCCTGCTTTTACTTCTCTATTGATGTATCTCTTTCTCTTTTTTTAGACAAGGATTTGCTGTGTATCCTAGGCTGTACTAAAATTTATGCTTCAGGTCTAGGCCACTACCCAGCTACCTTTTACCATTAACCTAACCACTCTAACTTTGTTTTGTTTTGTTTTTTGAGATGGGGTCTGTGTGTGTAGCCCTGGCTGTCCTTGAACTCACTCTGTAGACCAGGCTGGCTTCAAACTCAGAGATCTGATTGCCTCTACCTCCTGAGTGCTGGGATTAAAGGCATGTGTCAGCTCTCTAAGTATTATTTTCAGTATTAGGACTGGAGGGATGGCTTAGTAATTAAGAGTACTTGTACATGCAGAGGACCAGGGGTCATTTTCTAGCACTCATGGTGGCTTGAAACCATCCATAATTCCAGTTCCAAGGCATCCAACAGGCACACACATTTGCACATGCATGCAGGCAAAATATTCATACACACAAAATAAAACAAATATTTAAAGTTAATTTATTATTTTTATTTACATGTGTATTGTATATGTCTGTAGGTATCCATAGAGACCACAAGAAGGTATTGGATTCCTCAGAGCTGGAATTAAATACAGATGTGGGTGTCTGGATTTGAACTCAGCCCTTCTGGAAGAGCAGCAAATGCTCTTAACTCCTGACCAATCTCTCTAGCCACTTCTTAATGCTTTTTTGGCAGCTTGTATTTTTCACATGGTAGAGTATTGTCCTGTTGCTGGGAACTAATCACAGAGACTCACATGCTATGCCCTAGAAATTGTAACATACTGTATTTATTTTTTTTAAAAAAAACTTACTGGTAGTAGCCATTCTGCAATCTATTTGAGATAAATGCTCATTAACTAGTCTTATACATTCATAATACTTCCAGTGTTTCACTTTATAAGAAACTAAACAGCTGGGTGCAGTGTATGGTTTTACTCAGTACTAAGAAAGCAGAAGCCAATCTGGTCTACATAAGAGTTTTAGACCAGCCAGAGTTATATAGTGAAACACTGTCTTTAAAAAGTGGAGAGAAACTAATAAAGCTTTTCAGTATTTATGCATTCACAATGTTTCTTTAGGCCTCCCTTTTAGAATTTGTATTTCATTTTTAAAGATTGCTGCTTTGGATTCTTTTTTTTTTTTTCTTTCGAACTCAGAAGATCCAAATGCTTCTGCCGCTGCCTAGCTGTTACTTTAGAATTTTAAAGAGTAGCTAATGAGTAGTTTGAGTAAAGGGAATTGGATTGAATAAATGTATAATTTTGGTGCAGAAGATGATTACATTATTTGATAAACATTTTAAAGGTATTTGTAATTGAGTTATTTCATTAATAAAATCAGAAAATATGCATATAGGATTGAGAGAATCGGTTTTGGAGCATAATCCAATTGTTTGTTTCCTTAAGAATGTTCAAATAGTAGTAGTGCTTATTTTTTAAACATGGAATGTTTTAGAGTATGGATACACTGTAAGTTTTTTTTTGCCCCTTTTGTTTTGTTTTTTTGTTTTGTTTTGTTTTGTTTTTGTTTTGTTTTGTTTTGTTTTTCTGAGCTGAGGACGGAACCCAGGGCCTTGCGCTTGCTAGGCAAGCACTCTACCACTGAGCTAAACCCCAACCCCACACTGTAAGTTTTTAAATAAGTGAAAGGTTTATTTCATGGTTGCAGATCTTCGGTGATAAATTCTGGGAGAGCAGCAACGTTGCTTTAAAAAATAGGGAAATATAAGCAGGGCGGTGGTGGCACACCCCTTTTGTACCAGCACTTGGGAGGCAGAGGCAGGTGGATCTCTGAATGTTTAAGGCCAGCATGGTCTACAAAGCTACACAGAGAAACCCTGTCTCCAAAAACAAAAACAAACCAAAAAAAAAAGTCTGGAGACAGAGTTCAGTTTGGTTAAATAGCAAACACAAACCACAAAACATGGTAAAACCTTATAATCCCTAGCACTGGCGAGAGAGAGGCAAAATAATCTTGAGCTCAAGGTGTTAGCCTATGATACTTTAGTAAGATGCTATCTCTAAAAAATAAACACTGCATGTTGATTGTGCTTTGAAAGGTAATTGGATTGGTGATGACAAACTACTTTGTTTTGTTGGCTAAAATAAGTCTGGATGTAAATGTTCAGTGGTGGATGTTGCTGATGTTAGGGCAAAAGCTTTGTGTTTCATAGTCTTGGTTGAGATCAGTATACTTAGCAGTTATTTGACTTTCATAGCCTGAATAAAAATCTGAGAGCATTTAAAAGTAAGTTTACAGTGGCGATGCTTCTATGCATGGAAAAATGCAAGTAGTAGTTAAAGAGGGACTATTGGAGATCAGTTTGACCAAAACAACTCAACTCTTGACTATTGTAAAATTTGTATGGGAATAAAATATTAGAGAAATATATAACTGTGACAGAGAAATAGTTTTAGCCTTCCTAGTATGTAGTTTGGCCTACAGTTCTGAATACATTCTTCTTGTGTTGTTATCTCTTACACACTAGTACATATCAATTGTATACATTATTTAGTATATTATTTTTAAAAAAGGGTCAGGTTCTTGAATGCTTATGTATTTAAAATAATATGGACATACTTCCATTCTTCATAGGGTTTTTGTTTGCTTGCTTGCTTGCTTTGTAAGGGCTATTGTTATGTTATCTAGACTGGTTTCAGTTTTCTAGGCTCAAGTAACCCTCCTGCCTCAGCATCTCAAATAACTGAGATTGCAGGTGTGCATCATCATACCTGGGTAGTCTCTTTTTTAGTGTATTTGTTTGTTTGGTAGAGACAGGGTCTTGTGTAGCTTAAGCTGGCCTCCAGTGTGTGTAGCCAAGAATCACCTCCACTTCTCTGGTTCTGTGAGTACATGTATGTGCCACTACAACTTTTTTAATTCATTGCAAGAGAACAGAAGATTGGAAAAAAAACTAATACCTGTAGCTCTTTATCTGGTGCTGGAAATTGAACCCAACAACTTAGTGAATGCTAGGCAAGCACTCTACAAACTGAGATACATACCCAGCCCTGGCTGTTCTCTATTCTAAATGTACATATTTGTTCTTTGCTTTGCTTTTATGTATGTGGTTTTTTGTTTGTTTTGTTTTTGTCTTTTAGTTTTGTTTTTGTTTGTTTGTTTTGCCTTATGTGTGTCTGTGCACAGTGTGTGCCTTGTGGCTGTGGAACCCAGAAGAGGACATCAGATCTCCAGGGACCAAAATTTACAGGGAATTGTGAGCTTCCCTGTAGGTACTGGGAATCTAAATGAGATCTTCCTCAAGAACAAGTACTATCCATCTATCTATCTATCTATCTATCTATCTATCTATCTATCTATCTATCTAGATCCCAGTTCCCTCTCTCTCCCTCCTTCCTTCTCTCCCTCCCTCGTATTCCCCCACACACCCTCCCATCCCATTCCCCCCACACACACTCCACAGGAAGGGTGATGCCTTCCAGGAGGGGTCAACAAAATCTGTCATTTGGAGTAGGGACTAGGCCCTACCTCATGTCTCTAGGTTAAAGGAATATCCCTCCATGGGGAATGTGCTCCCAAAGTCCTTTTGTGCACCAGGGATACATCCTGGTTCCAGTGTCAGAGGTCCCTTAGACTGCCCTGGCCTTCTAACTGAAACCCATGTTCAGGGAGTCTCGGTCAGTCCAATGATGGTTTCCCAGCTATCTCTGTGGGTTTCTGTAGCTTGATCTTATACTCCCTCTCTGCATCTGGAATCCAGTTAAACTCAGTTTTAGCTGTGGGTGTCTGCTTCTGTTTCCATCAGCTACTAGATGAGGGCTCTATGATGGTAGATAAGTTAGTCATCAATCTCATTATCTGGGAAAGGCATTTATTGTTTGCTCAGATTGTTAGTTGGGGTCAGTCTTGTAAGTCTCTGGACATTTTTCTAGAGTCAGTTTTCTCTTGAAACCTATAATGGCTCCCTCTTTTATAGTCTCTCTCTCTCTCTCTCTCTCTCTCTCTCTCTCTCTCTCTCTCTCTCTCTCTCTCTCTCTCTCTCTCTCTCTCTCTCTCTCTCTCTCTCTCTCTCTCTCTTTCTTTTCTCTCATCTATACCTTTCCTGACTCAATCTTCCTAGTCCCACATGCTTTCCTCTCCTCTTTCTCCTAGCTCCCTCTCTACTCGTTGCCCCCCCCCCCAACTCCCAATATGCTCAGGAGATCTTGAAGAACAAGTACTCTTAGCCACTGAGGCATCTCTCCAAATCCTATGTTTTAAAAGGTGTGTGTGTGTGGGGGGTACTTTGAGATAGGAGGATCATGAATTGAAGCTATCCTGTCCAGGGAAAAACAAAACAACCCTCAGTATTGTGGTCTTAGACAAGTCTAAACATCTCTGTACCTCATTTTCTTTTCCTTAAATCTGATTCTTTTTAATTTCTTTTAAATTAGTGTGTGTGTGTGTGTGTGTGTGTGTGTGTGTGTGTATGTGTGTGTACCATGGCATGCATGAAGAAATTGGAGGACAACTTTCTGGAATCAGCTGTCTTCCTTCACCATGTCCCAGGGATTAAACTTAAGTGGGCCAGCTCACCAGCCACAGACCTGATCATTTTTCTAACAATGAGTTAATTAATGCACTAAATTAGTCGTTGAGTATCTGTGATAAATGTTGGTAGTGTTACCAGGATTTTGTTAGTGATTTTAAGTCCTAAGAAGTTGAATTGCTTCAATATTCAAATTGTAATAAATAAGCAATGATCTTTTTATTGCAAGATGTACTTGTCTTTTTTGTACTCTCCTTTTGATGGGTAGCATTTTCCACCATCAGCTGTTTCTTTTGTTTTATAGTCTCTGACTATATATATTCCTGTTTATCTTATCTCAAGTACTCTTTATAGGATCTTCCTTTTCTCAGTCTAGGAACAGATAGTAGGAGTCCTGGCCAGACCTGGTGCCACAAACTCTTATCCCAGCACTCAGGAGGCAGGGGCAGGCAGATCTCTGAGTTCAAGGCTAGCCTGGTCTAGTGAATTTCAAGACAGCCAGAACTACACAGAGAAGACTCTGTGTCTCCCTGTTCCCACCCCGCCCCCCAAAAAAGAAAAGGAGTCTAGATGTATTGTTTCATGTCTCTGTTAAATCATGATGTCTTATTTGAAAACAGTCTATATAATACAAAATAAACTTTTCTATGCAACAGCTCTCAACAGTTTTCATGGTTGTTCCATGGAAAACTGTTCTGTTTTTCTCTGTATTACTTGTTCAAGTCAATATTCCTTGACATACAAATAATTGCTATTCCTGTAACTAGTACTCACTACCAGAAACTATACAGTGTCTTTCTGATCTGTAAACACCACCATTTTCTGATGAACCATCTCTCCCCCTGCTTACCCCATCATTATCACCAGCCAGAAGAACCACAGTGGCATCTAGTTGTTTTGTGTATCAATTTTAACTCTGCTTGGCTCTTTTTGACCTCTGTGATGATCTGCAGTACAATTAGCCAACCTGGTTTTCTAGTATATATTCTTACTTAACATGGTTATCTTCACTATTCTACAGAATACCTGAGTCTCTCATGTGATTTCATTGGGTTATACAAACCCTGCTGCTCATGGTGGGCTGGATTCCATCTCAATAAAAACTTTACTTGTTACAAACTCTACTTTTCATTCCCCCGTTCCTGAATTTCATAGGATACAGAACATATACAGAAAAAAACTAATTTAAATTTAAATTTATTTCTGTATTGTTCTTAACATTGGTCTTATGTTTCCAATTAAGTTATAACATCTTTAATAGGATTCAGTTACAGTATTCCCATATCCATTTGGTAAAAAATCACAAGGACACAATGGTGAACACTTTCTTGAGAGGTGTTAGGAATCAGATCTTAGAACCTTGTACATGAAAAAATGTGCTCCACCACTTGAGCTGCATCTCCTAACGCTCACAGACCTTTAGGTGACTCAAAACCAGTAAAGAATTAAGTAGTATACAGTGATTAGTACAAATGTCAAATGGAAGTTAGTTTAGTGTAGGCAAATTTCATAAAAAATTAATTTTAACACATTTAATTATAGTTGTAATAACTCACAAGGGACCGGACTATCTGTTTATAATTGAAAAATAGTTAACTCTGACAGTGAAGTGCTCAAAAGTATATGAGTCATCTACAAGTGTGGTCATCCTAATTCTTGTTGGTGTGTACATACACTGCTGTAGTGCTGCAATTGTATCTATATTTTCATTTATTTTTCTTTTTTTATAGTGTGAATTCTACCACTGAGCTGTACCATATCCCTAGCCCCATTTGGATCGATAATTAATTGGAAAATTATAGCTTACTATTAATGTTATTATGGGGGAAAACTGAGAAATGTAGATTGGCAAAGCTTGCAAATAGTCCTTTTTTTTTTTTTTTTTTTTTCAGTTGTTGAATTGTCTTCACTACAATTAAAATACAACTCCATGAGTTAAGGCTCAGTTTTGCCCACCATTGCTCAGAAAGGGAGAAAGGCCTCTGCCACATGGTGCTCATGTAATTGACTGCTGAATGAAAATTGGTTAATTTGTAGATACCACTTCAGCTGCATCTCCTAGACAACTGTGTGTGTGTGTGTGTGTGTGTGTGTGTGTGTGTGTGTGTGTGTGTGTGTGTGTGTGTGTGTGTGTGTGTGTATACAAGTTTAGATCCCCAGTGCCCAATAAAGGCTGAGTACTTCACACATCTGGAGCATTAGGCAGAGACAGGTGAGGCAGAACTTCCAGGGACAGAGAAAAATCTGGGAAGAAGAGGGCTGAGTTCCTAGCCAGCCAGAGAGGAAACAGAAGGTGCAAGATGAAAGAGAGGTAATGCCACATGACAGAATGTAGATTAATTTAAATGGGTTAATAAAAGAGCTAGTGGGACAAACCTAAACTAAGGCCAAGCATTTATAATTAATAAGTCTCTGTCATGATTTGGGGGTTGGCAGTCCAAGAAAGTAGGGGTGAAAGGAGAGGACAGACTTTCATAAGACATCCACACACACACAAATATGTTCTCATATACAAAGAAATAATGAGATTATATCTGTTATGATGTTTTTTGTCAAGATTGGCTTACTTAGAGGAATTCTCAGTATTCATTTGTTGAACTAATGATTGACAATCAGTGACTATGCCCTAAGTATCAGAAAGTTAACTTTACATTAATCAAAAGTATCTTTTTCTGCATATATTTGTTATGCTAATATCAATTTTAAAAAAATCAGCAGGCAGTGGTGGCACACACCTTTAATCCACCACTGGGTTGGCAGAGGCAGAGGCAGACAGATCTCTGAGTTCCAGGGTTACAGAGAGAAACCCTCTCTCAGGGGGAAAGGAAAACCAAGAAGAAAGAATTCAGAGAACAGGCCCAATTTGTGTAGGGAAACTGCATAAATTATTTATAGACCTTTTGAGAGGGAGAATGCTTTATTAGCAAGTTCTATGACAACTGTGCTTAACAACCTTGTATCCATGTTTTTTCATGGTCATAAAATAAATTAGTTTTGAGCATTGTTTCATAAAGATGAATTATATACAGTGCTAACACACCCATTAATCATGGTCTTATGGAAATTCCTCTTAATTAGCTAGTGTAGATAGTTCATTTTATATGGGTGCACAATAATCCATGATGTGAGGCTTTATAATTTATTATACTTTTTATATTGTGGACATTTAATTTGGGCTATTTATATTTATAATAGCTTTGTATGAATACTTTATGTAACTTGCTGCTTTTGTTTCTTTGGGATCCCAGGACTGGAATGTTCTGTCTCTTTTATGTCTCATATGTCCCAAGCTGGGTTCAAACTTGTCATCAAGGATAGCCTTAAATTTCTGATCCTCCTGCCTACATTTCCCAAATGCTGAGGTGACAATATGAGCCAACATAATTGATTATTGTGGAATTAAGAATCAAACCCAGACTTTCATGTTCCTAAACACTTTATCAACTGAGCTATAACCAACCTGGGTCTTTTTATTGCTGTTCCTAGTGGCTTTCCATAAAGGGTATGTCTTTGATAGTATTACTATCCCTTTTTTTTCTGTTTTTGTTTGTTTTATTTTATTTATTTATTTGTTTGTTTGTTCATTTGTTTCTTGAGATAGGGTCTGTCTACATAGCCCTGGCTATCCTGGAACTCACTATGTACATCAGGCTGTCCTCAAATTCACAGAGATCCTTCAGTCTCTGCCTCCTGAGTGGTAGGATTAAAGGTGTAAACCACCAAGCCCTGCTTAATACTCATAAAGTTTTACTATTCTGGTGAGTGTAAACTGATGTGTAGGATCTTGGTTTATCATTCTCACTTGGAAGTTTGTACATATTGCCATATGGTTTTTAACTTTGCATCTTTTGGGAGTTGTATATTCATATTCTTGGGTAGTTTCAACAATGTAATTTTGATTTTTCTGACCAATTGTAAAAACCATAAGTAATTTTATCTGCATGTGGTAAGCTGGTGATTTAAACTTACCCTCTTTGCATTTACCTTCAACCCCACACTCAAATGATAAGATGTATTGCCTCAAGGTTCATGGGTGTTTCAAAGAGGGCTTTGCATAGAATACAGGATCAAGAAGCTGACACATGTGAAGCCTTAGACCCTGTTCATTGCTTTTCTACCCCAGAGGAAAAGTGACACCAGCTTGCCTCTTTTTTTTTTTTTTTTTTAAGATTTATTTTTATTTTATGTTTATGAGTGTTTTACCTTACTATGTCCGTTCACTGACTTGGATACAATGTCTGTGGCGGGCAGAAGGTGTTGGGATCCTCTGGCACTAGAGTTGCTGTGGGCTGTCATGTGGGTGCTGGGACACACGTTCTCTGCAAGGGCAGGAAGTGCCCTTAACTGTAGCCTGTATTGGCTTTTAAGAAACAAAAAACAAACATGAACTAAACAGGCAGGCCGAACCCTTTCTACCAAAGCATTTGTTCTTGGTTGCTTGGTAGAGGACTAGCAGTAGCCTGCTTGGTGCCTGTACCTGCTCCTCAACAATCAGAGAGGAGTCAACTTCTCTGCCAGTACAGCTTGATGAATCAGAAAATAATAACCAAAGTGTAGCAACAAAAATAATATAAACTAAAACTGGCATAAGATATTCCCAACAAAATAGCTACTAGAGGAGGAGAATTGGAAAAAACGTAACAGTTAAACACAAGATTCAAAGTACATTATTGATTGGTGCAACCTGGTGCCAGTAACCGTTAATTTGTGAACCAAATCAAGCATCAGCAGGTAAAATGAAGTAGAATGGTCATACAGAGACTTAATTGCCTGGAGGAAAATCTGGCAGATAATCTTTAAATTAAAAAAAAAAATGTAAAACTAACATTTTGAGTCTATAACTAGAAGATCTTAAGTGTAGAAAGAACAAAAGAACAATGGAAAACAGACCATTATTTAAAAAGAAATTTTTGTTGTTGTTTTTGCTTTTGTTTTTTGAGATAGAGTATGTAACCCTGACTGCCCTGGCACTCACTGTGTAGACCAGACTTGCCTAGAACTCACAGAGGTCTACCTGCCTCTGCCTCCCAAGTGTTGGAATTAAAGGTGTACACTGCCTGCCATGCTCAGCCCAAAAAGAAAAGGAAATTGAGTGAAAAGACTTAAATTTACAGGTTCACAACCACTTTTGAAGTTGGATTTAACATTCACTCTATGAGATGAAACCTGTACAGGCAAAGAAGCTGGTAGATAGCTCATGGGCTTAGGGGAAAACCTATTACAATTATCCCACTGAATGAACATTGCACTAAAATGATTCCTGATGATACACTACTGTCCACATAGAGTAGAGCATCACTCAGCTTTCATCAGAAGCTTCCTCTTATAGTAGATGAGAATTAATAGAACTCGACAGCTTGCACAAAGTGAGAGCTTTTGGAGTACTCAGCTCTGAATGGGATGTCTTTATTGGATCTCTCCCCTCAAAGTTCAGGGACCTAAATGAAAGGAGAGACCGAAGTGCTGGTTGATTTTAAGGAAATAACATTTTCAGACACAACAGGGCACTGATAGGTTATCACAGAGACTATGATATGCAGACACACAAGCTCAAATCTGACAAAATTGCATCACGGAGAGGAAGTGGTTACAAAATCTCATCCCAAACTAATAAGCTATTTACAAATGATAGGTTCTGGGAGAGGGAATGACATATTCCAGGGCAAACCTACACAGGAGTAGCTGCCCAACACAAATCCATGGTTTTTAGTGGCTTTTTTCTTTCATTTGTTTTTAAGAGAGAAAAATACAAAGTTGGGTGGGAAGGGATGATGGGGAGAATATGGGAAGAATATGGGAATGGGAAAGAATGTGATAGATATCTGGGCATGGTAGGCTACCCCTGAAGGAAGAAAAAAGCTGGTGGATTTCTGTGAGTTCAAAGCTGACCAATCTACATAAAGTATTCCAGAAAAGTTGGAAATACTTAGGGAGACTTTGTCTCAAAGAAGGTAATGTTTTACAAGTCTTTTGGACAATCCTGACCAACAGTCCAAAAGACAGCTTCTCATGCCAGGTGTTGGGGTTTGTGTTAGATTGTCCAAGAGACTCCCAAAACATAGGCTATTGTTGAAGACACCATGCACTTCATATGCAGGGCCCAAAGACACCCGAGCTGGATCTAACTGAAATCCATTACACCAAAGATTAACTTTCATAGTATCAGGTGCTTTGTAAGCTTTGATAGGAGGGAACAAGCAACATTCCTATCCAGCTATGGTGCCTATGAACCCAATGATCAGCATGGTATTATAGCCTTAAGGGTATAGTAGTGGCATGCAGACTTTGGCAGTAATTAACAGCTCTCTAATTGGAATTTAGACTTGTTCAACAATAGAGAAATCATGGCTGGTATTAGAAACCTAGCCACCACACAGGACTAGTGAATTCATGGATGTTGAAGAAAAACCTACAACCTCTACTTTACTAAACCCAGCATAATTCCTAACTACATTCTGAAGATGTGTCCATGTAACCACAGAGAAGTGTCATCCTCACCCTTATCAAGGAAAAATCTCTTTGCATTACAGAAAACTACAACCAATCAAATGTTGTGGAGCTCAGCCCAACTGGTACAACTACAACACAACTCCTGGACCTTAGCCTCAGGGGTCATTGTGGAAGAAGGGACAGAAAGATTGTAAAAGTCAGAGGAACAGGATGTTTCACTGTAAAATGTATCTCTTAGGGATGTCAGAAGCTACACCCATAAAGTCTCACCAACATGACTGCCTAAACATCAGCTGAACAAGGAGTATACTAATAGATACTCTAATATGGATGGGGGAAAACTCAGGAGGCTTCAGCCCTACACAGAGAATTACAGGCAATCCAGGATTGCTGAGAGCAGGCAAATAGACTTCCCCAGGGAAGAGCACACCAATTGGTTAACCAATATCAAATGGTCAACCCTGAAAACATGCATTCTAGTTTCATCATCCAGACTGAGCAAGTTGTGTTTATGTGTTTAGGAATATATGTAATATATGTATATAACAACAATGAAAAAGAGGCCATAAATTTGACATCAAGAAAGGATATCTGGTAGGGGTTGGAAATAAGGGGAGGGGAGAAATGTAATTATAATCTCAAAAAAAAATACATTCATATACACATATATGTATATAATGAAATTCTCAAAGAATAAATTCTAAAAGATTGCATGTTTAAAGGGCATGTGGTGGCACACACCTTTAATCCTAGCACTCAAAGCAGGGAGGGAGGCAGGGGGAAAGGTAGGCAGATCTCTTTAAGAGTTTGAGAGCAACCTGGTTTACACAGTAAGTTCTAGGACAGCCAAGGCTACACAGGGGAATTTTGTCTCGAAGAAAAAGAAGTAGAGAAGGGCATGCTTAATTCTAAGCAGAAATTAGTGTAGTGATAATAATAATAATTGACAGGTAGATAGTAAGTGCTCACTTGGAAAGGGGTTCTCTTTCACCACATGGGTCCCATGATTGAAAGTTCTGGATCATATGTGTGCACCATTGTATCTGACTTATTTGTTACTTTTGGAGGAAAAATTTGTAAGATTGATTAAAAGATGGTCAAATTAGTCAAAAATTCAGAAATAGTATGTTGATACTCTTAAAAGGAGTAGCATTAATCCTTTTTTGTTTCTTTTCAGATTAAAGCTAAAAATTATGACAAGGTTGAAAAGGTAAGTTAAATATATTTTGAAGTTTAAGAGTTTCTGTATGACCAACATTGGAAATACATAAAGTAAGACAATTTAAGTTATTGACTCCAGGTAGTAGTTATAATACTTCACTTAGGGGTGTAAGCATTCCTTAGCTTTTGGGAAATAGAAATTAAAGCTTCTTTGAAATTCTAATTTATTCCAGTTAAAATGACTAACACCAAGAAAAAAGTGTCAATAAATCCTGTTGAGAAGGAAGAAAGAAGTACTTAACCGTCACTAACAGAGTGTGAAGTAGTGATTTCCTGTGGAAATCAGTATGGAAGTTTCTCAAAAAGAAGTAGGAACTGGCGCTGCTCATCAATCTCCAGCACTGCAAAAAAACCAGACATTCTAATGCACACCTATAATCCCAGCCTTTGGGTGGTGGAGACAATTAGAAAGTCATTGTTAGTACATAGCCTGACAAACACGAGGCCTTGTCTCAAAGATAAACTGAAAGGTGTGGAGTATGCTTTTTAATCTCAGACATATGGGTTTCTGAGTTCAAGGCTAACGTGTTCTACATAGCGAGTTTCTGAATAGCCAGGGATACATAGTGAGATTCTGTCTCAGAACAAATAACTAGCTATTATGGGACCCAGCTATATCACTTGTTGTGTACACTCAAAGGACTCTGAATCCTACCATAGAGACATTTGCACATCCATGTTTATTGTCCATCAAGAGATGAATGGATAAAGAAAATACAGTACATATACATGGTGGAATAATTACATTTGCAGGAGAGTAGGTAAAACTAGATATATTAAAAAAGAAATAAACCAGTCTCATTTTTCTCTCATGGGGATTCTAGACTATGGTTTTGTGTGTATGTGTGAGAGAGAGAGAGAGAGAGAGAGAGAGAGAGAGAGAGAGAGAGAGAGAGACAGTGACATAGAATTAGAAAGGGGCCAAGAGAGGAGATTTAAGGAGAAAAAGAAAAGAGTCAGCATGTGGAATATACTGGCCATGAGAGCAGAGGGAGAGCTGTTGGGAGAAGGGAACCAGGAGGAGTGAGGGACAAGGGTTAATAAGTGGAAAATATGAAAATGCTTCAATAAAATTCATTTTATATGCTAATTTATTATGCTAATGAAAAGTTTAGAAAAGAAAAATTATTGTTTACTTATGGTTCTAGGGAGAAGAAAATGACTATATTTGATAAATTCATAAGCATGATTTTAATTGTCTAAACTGAAAGGGGATTTAATTTGCCTTTTACAATGTATGTATGTGGTGTGTGTGTGTGTGTGTGTGTGTGTGTGTGTGTGTACCACATGAATGCCTGGTGACCACAGAAGTGGGGATCTGAACCCCTGGAACTAGAGTTACAAATGGTTGTGAACTGCCATATGGATTTTGGGAATCAACATAGGTCCTTAGTCAATGCTCTTAACCATAGAGCTATCTCTCTGTCCCTCTTATTTGCCTTTTATTTATAAGAAAAGTAATTCCTGAAAAGACCTGACTTTGTTTTTTAATATGCTATTTCATTATACAAATATGAAATTGATTTAATTGGATGCTGATAATATTTTCTTACATTTAAAGCTATTTCAAAGATGCCTTATGAAGGTTTTGCACATCGATTTATGGAAGTGTTATCTTTCATATGTCAGAGAAACCAAGGGTAAACTGCCAAGTTACAAGTAAGTGAAATCATGATCTTAAGAATGCATGTTGAAGCTGGGTGGTGGTGGCTCACACCTTTAATCTCAGAACTTGGGAGGCAAAGGCAGGTGGGTCTCTGTGAGTCTGAGGTCACCCTGATCTACAAATTGAGTTTCAGAACAGTCAGGGCTACACAGAGAAACCTCTTTTTGTGTGTGTGTGTGTGTGTGTGTGTGTGTGTGTGTGTGTGTGTGTTTTGGGGGGTTGCAATCTCTAGACAGTCATTTTTACAAGATTCATACTATCTCTTGTCTCTGAGTTACAGGTGGGAAGAAACCTAAGTATTTGAAAGGTCAGAATTCTCTTAAGAATCAGGAAAAGTGCTTAGAGAAAGCCATTGGTATTTGTCTTCTGGTAGAAAACGGACTCATCCAAATTTTTTTATATTGAAGCAGTATGTATTTGCAGCACCATAGCACTTTTTGACAGGCTTACCAAACTTTTTCAAGAAGCTTCTTAATGCTTGTCTCAGCACCATGCTTGGAAGGTTATATGGTACAAGTTATTTACCACTTAAGATGTATAAGGCAGCTGTTTAGTTAATTCCCCACTCTGACTTATACCTACCTGTCTTCACTGACTCTAATTTGGATGTTCTCTGATGCATTTTGATAACAGTTTATGTTTTGGTTTTTTATTTTATTTTATTTTTTTTTGTTTGTTTTGTTTTGTTTTTTCAGACAAGGTCTCTCTTTGTAGCTCAGAGTAGTATGGGTATGCTACATAGCCCATATTGGCCTTGAACTTACTATGTTGCTCAAATTGACTTAACTCAGGGTAGTGCTCCTGCCTCAGTTTCCTGGGATAACAGGCATAAACTACCATACCCAGCTGATAACAAATTTTTAAAAATATCTTTCATATTCATTTCAGAGAAAAAATGGCTCAAGCTTATGACTTTGCACTGGATAAAATCGGAATGGAAATTATGTCCTATCAGGTAGAGTTCAGACTTTATATATATATGTATATATACATGAGGGCTGAGGATATAGCTCAGTGGTAGAGTACTGAGACCCCTGAGTATATACTTCAATGTGAAAATATCAAGAAATATATTAATGTTTTGTTTTATTTCTTAGATTTGGGTGGATTACATCAATTTCTTAAAAGGCGTGTAAGTATTGCCTAAATTTTTAATATATAAACAATTGATTTAGCTATAACACAATTAATGGTATTCTTATCTAACTTCAGGGAAGCTGTAGGATCTTATGCAGAAAATCAGAGAATAACTGCTGTCCGAAGAGTTTATCAACGAGGTTGTGTTAATCCAATGATCAACATTGAGCAACTCTGGAGAGATTACAACAAGTATGAAGAGGTAAATTACGCCAGATTATTACAAACTGTGTTTTTAATTGTTACACAATGTCTGCTGCTGCTGTTGACTATTGTTTTGCTTCACCGTGGATTAAACCCTAAGCTTTATGCTTATGAGGGAAGTACCCTACCTTGGAACTATATACTCCTAGACACATTGTTTTATATTGATCCTGATAAAAGAATTTATGTTTTATTTATAGTACTGCAGTAAACAGTAATGTGCAACCTCTGTGATATGTTGGCTTCACATCCTTTCAGTCACTACCCAAGAATGGTATAGATGGGTCATATAGTAGTTCTATTTGTAGCATTTTAAAGAAATCTCTATTGACTTTTGAATTAATTTATGTTCATACTCATGACATATAATTGTTCCTTTTGTCCATATCCTTGATACCATTTATTTTTTGTTTACTTAGTGACTGCTTTGACTGGGTATGGTAGAATCTCATGATTTCATGTTTAGAAAAACTCCTAAGCTAGGATCTAGAAAAATACCTCAGCAGTTGAGAGTACTGGATGTTCTTCCAGAGGCCCACGTTCAATTCCCAGCAGCCACAGTGGCTCACAACCATCTGTTACTGCCGTTCCAGAAAATCCAGCTCTCTTTTTTGGCCTTCAGGGGCACCAAACATGCACTAGTGCACAGATATAACTCAGGCAAAACAAGACACATGGTTTTTTTTTTTTTTTTTTTTTTTTTAGAGAGAGAGAGAGAGAGAGAGAGAGAGAGAGAGAGAGAGAGAGAGAGAGAGAGAGAGAGAGAGAGAGAGAAACTCTTGGCTAGTAAGATGGCTCAACAGGTTAAGGTACTTGCTGCCATACCTGATGGCCTGAATTCAATACTCAGAACCAAAATTGTAAAAGGAGAAAATCCTCTGCCCATGCATGTGCTATGGTATGTGCACACATCCATCTATCCAACAAAATAAAGTAAAGTAAAATAAAGTAAAAGATTTCTTACTAATAGGATTGTCTGACCCAGTCACAGTAGACACAGTATTGTGGGCATGAAGGAGCACATGTCATGATGAATGTGTAGAGGTCAGAGGACAACTTAGTGGAGTCAGTTCTCTCCACCTTTACCTGGATTCTAGGGATGGAACTAGGTCACCACGTTTGTATGGCAAGTGCTTTTACCCACTAAACCATCTTGTGTGCTAGTCCACTTAATTTTTTTTAGTTTTTTGATAAGCTGGGTATGTAGTTTAGTGATAGAGTGGTTTGTCTAGTTGCCTAGCATGCAGGAAGACTATGGGTTTAGTCTTCAGATCTGTTTTTAAAAAAGAAAAGAAAAAAGCAATTAATAACAATAATTTTTTTCTTCAGGGTATCAATATTCATTTAGCTAAAAAAATGATTGAAGATCGGAGTAGAGACTACATGAATGCTAGACGTGTAGCAAAGGTATGAAATTCTGTCAGGCTACTTAATTTAATGTTATTGAATCGTTAAAATAATTAGCAAAACTTTCCTATATAATTTTCTTCTTCTTCTTCTTCTTCTTCTTCTTCTTCTTCTTCTTCTTCTTCTTCTTCTTCTTCTTCTTCTGCTTCTTCTTCTGCTTCTTCTTTTTCTTCTTCTGCTTCTTCTTCTTCTGCTGCTGCTTCTTCTTCTTCTTCTTCTGCTTCTGTCTTCTTCTTCTTCTTCTTCTTCTTCTTCTTCTTCTTCTTCTTCTTCTTCTTCTTCTTCTTCTTCTTCTTCTTCTGCTTCTTCTTCTTCTTTTTTATCCGAGATAGGGTTTCTCTGTGTAATCTTGGCTGTCCTGGAACTCGGTTTATAGACCAGGCTGGCCTTGAAGTCACAAAGATCTGCCTGCCTCCGCCTCCCAAGTGTTGGGATTAAAGGCATGTGCCACCAACCCACCCAGCTTACTCTTGATATTTTCAGTTTTGGTTTTTGTAGCAAAAGCTGTCATAGAACTCATTAAGCAAACCAGGTTAGCCTCATCCATAAAGAGATCATTTGCCTCTGCCTTCTGAGTGCTGGAATCAAAGACCAGGAAAGATGATATTGAAATTGAATAAGTTGAAATAGTTCTTTAAGATATGTTAAATGATAAATATAAGTTGGATTTGGAAGAAATTTTTTTTCCTTTATGTGTGTGATGTTGGGGGGGTGGTACATTAAATAATGAGTCTGTGAGAGCAGACCCAGTGAGTCTGTGAATATTACTTGACATCAGTAACCCAATGTGTATATTTGTAACGGGGCATCAACTTACCTGGGGATTCACACACATTAGGAAGTATTCCACTAATGAGTTACATCTCATTCCAAAAAGTATTATTTTTTTCCTGTTTGTTTATGAAAGTCTTGCTACTAACCTGGCACTTGTATCTCAGCTACCCTTGATTAATGGCACTCTTCCTATGTCATCTTCCCAAGTACTGGAATTATAGGCATGAGCCACCATGGCTGGCCAGAAATATATTTCAAAATAGAAGTTTTACATAGAATTATTGAAGTAGTTGATGTCTTTCCTTCATATTTGCTTATCTGAATATTGTGTTACTCTGTAGTCAGAGTTGGTTATGAAATAACATAGCTCTTTGGGACAGATTTTGGGCTTTGTCCATACCTTTTCTATTCATTGGGAAAATAGCCAAATAGTACAAACTATTAGCTTCTCCAAAGGTGACAATAAAATACTACCGAACCGCACTTGTGTTACCTCTTACATCATACATCCTGCAAAGTGATTCTCCTCCACTGCCTGTAGATATAGCCCATGGGTATTGTGCTCACCACTCCTTGGGATCTGGTATTGGTTGGTAATACTCTATTATGTCTTTCCTTACTCTTGGGTTTTGTTTTGTTGGTTTTGGATGTTGTTTGAACTTCTGGTTTGGGTTTTTTGTTTTGTTTTGTTTTTTAGCTAGGGTCTCATGTAGCCAAGGTTGACCTTATATATACTCACTGTGTATCTGGGGATAAAATCATATTAAAGTGATATTAGGTGTAGGAGAGTAAACATTTGAAACAAAGTATTTCAGACTGATCAACTTGTTCCTGCTATATCTGAGTTGTTCTAGGCTCCTCACAAATCTCTGACTGTTTGTTTAGGAATATGAGACAGTAATGAAAGGCTTGGACCGCAATGCTCCTTCAGTGCCCCCGCAGAATACCCCTCAGGAGGCTCAGCAGGTAGACATGTGGAAGAAGTACATCCAGTGGGAGAAGAGCAACCCTCTTCGCACGGAGGACCAGACCCTCATAACGAAAAGAGGTAAAGAGTAACCCTCATGGGGCTCCAACAACCCATGTCTGCCCCTGCTTCACCCACTTGCCACTCCAGGCTCTCTACCCTGCAGCTTAGGTTGGCTTCAAGCTCACTATGTAGCCTTGACTGATCTCCAACTCATGCTCTGTTTCAGCTTCCTAAGTCACAGGAATGTGCTGTCATGCCTAGATGAGGCTTTGATTATTATTCCTAAATCTTTTGTTTTTCCACTTGGTTTTTGCATTCATAATCATGTCTATAGATCTATCTTCATGTTCACATAGCCCTTGTTTCATTATATATTTATCTGCTGTTGAGCTAATATAGCAAATTGTTTATTATATATACTGTTTTTATTTTCTATGAATTTCCATTTAAATTTTTTTACTATTTTAATTTCTCTATTGAGATTCATGTGTTACAATGTATTTGTGTGTGTGTGTGTGTGTGTGTGTGTGTGTGTGTGTGTGTGTGTGTGTATTTTTTAATTGTTTGTGTATATGGATATTTTGACTGCATGAATGTCTTATGCAGCACTTACATGCCTGGTGTCCAAAGAGACCTGAAGAGGCCATTGGATCCTCTGGAACTGCAGTTACCAATAGTTATGAGCTACCATGTGGGTGCTGGGAATCAAACCTGGGTTGTCTGCCAAGAACAAGTGCTCTTAACTGCTGAGCCATCTCTCTAGCCCCTGTAATGTATCTTCTTTAGATTCATGAATGTGGTTATTACAGTAGCTATAAAAACCTCATTTACTAATTCCTGCAGGCAGTAGGCCATCATGGGATTGGTTTCCTTTGACTTTTGATGTTGGTCACATTTTCATGTTTTGTAACCTGTATAAACAAACACTTGAATTTTTTAATATTCTATAAATGTACAAATAATAGATTATAAAAACTGGATTCTTTTGTCTTCTCTGAAGAATACTGAGTTTTAGTTAATAGGAATTTCAATTACTTATTGTCCATTTGGACTTTTTATAATATGAATCTCACCATTGCCCCTGGTCCAATCTGCTTTGGTTTCTGCTTCATTTTGCAGTACAATTTAATATTCTGTTTTTTGTTTTTGTTTTGGGATATGCTTTATGTCATTTTACATATATAACATATGTATACAAAAACATACACATAAGGAGATAGAGAAGTACCAGGAATTGAACCCAAGGCCTTGTGCATTTTTTCATGCTAAGTATATGCTCTACCATAGAGATATACCTTCTGTCTTCAGTTTATATTAGTTTCAGAAGAGTTAGGTTTATACAAATTACTGTTACTGCTGGATTGTAATTTTATTGAATTCTTTAATTTTGTAGGCTTACTCACTTACAGGACTTTATACTGTTTCTTTGCCTATGTCTATTTTGGGGCACTAGGGATTAAACTCAGAACCACATGCATGGTGGACTTGAACTCTACCAGAGTCACATCCTTGACAACCTCTGCCAGTGTGTACCCACCCTTCTCTCTATCCCACGTAATTCTCATTGACTAGCTTCTGCTACTTTGGTCTCCAGATGCCAGTCACTCAGTGAAGTTACTTATGTGTGTCTGTGTGTGTACATGTGTGGTGGTTAGAGGAATTTGCTTTCTTAATAATTGTCCTTCTCGAGTGTTGGAAGCCGTGTTCACTTTTGCACTGATGGTGCCTTTCTTTACAGCATCTAGTTGTCCCAGTAGATAGTAACTTAGTAAATAGTGGACAAATCAGCCTCTGGATGATAGCATCAGGGGTGACTGGTTTATTTTGAATCATCATTCATTGTTAAAAGACCATGTATGCTTCTGATAATGTCATATGTGCTTGTGATGACGTTGTCAGTGCTGTCTATCTTAACTGAGTGTTTGTGTTTGTCTTCCCTTAGTTATGTTTGCTTATGAACAGTGCCTGCTTGTGCTGGGCCATCATCCTGACATTTGGTATGAAGCTGCCCAGTATCTGGAGCAGTCAAGTAAGCTGCTTGCGGAAAAGGGGGTATGTGTCCTTCTCCATCCTCTTTTCTTTTGTGACTTTGCTCTAGCAATAAGATCTACTGGAAAAATATAGCACCAATTTTAGTAATAAAGTATAAGTATTATCTAGGTTTAAACACACACCTTTACACATATACCCACACATAACATTGAATAGCAAAAGGGGAGTTGTTTGGGAGGTGTGGAAGAGAGACTAGACTAGGTATTAGGTATAATCTCAGGAAATACCGTGGTGTGTATATATGAAAATGTCATAATAAAACTCATTTTATATGCTAAATTTACTAAAAGTTTATATATGAAAAGTATCTGTTAAATTTTAAGCTTATGTCAGTATGAACTTTAGTAACACTCATGATTATACTTGCATAGAATTAAAATATGATTGCTTTTAAAACTATCAAAGTGCTGTATCATTTAAAGAAAAATGGTTCTCCTGTAGTTTAAAGTAATGGGAGCTGGAGTGCTTAAGTTTGTGGTAGAGGCCCCTAGGCTCAAGTCCTAGAAACTCTTCTCTGCTCAGAGCAGGAAGAAATCCTTGGAAATTTTTTTTAAATGAAAATATGTATTTGATTTTTTAGTAAGTACATTATAAAGAGGATACTGTCTCAGTTTTACTCTTACAACTACATTAAAGTTATTGAGTATGTGATTCCTTTTTCCTCTTAGGATATGAACAATGCCAAATTATTTAGCGATGAAGCTGCTAACATATATGAAAGAGCCATAAGCACTTTATTAAAGAAGAACATGCTCCTTTATTTTGCATATGCAGATTATGAAGAGGTGAGAAGAGTCAGAAAGTTTGGAACTCTGCGTGCGTGCGTGCGTGCGTGCGTGCGTGCGTGCGTGCGTGCGTGCGTGCGTGTCATGCTGGCCCCAAATTCATGCTTCTCTCTGAGCCTGCTGAATACTGGGATTACATCTAATGCTTACAGTTTTACTGAAGGACTAAATTGTTTTTGAGGGGAGGGGAGGCATCTTCTTTTTTTATAGCCAGAGATGGTAATAGTAAACAGTTGTTGTCCTCAAGTTCATACAAGTTTATGTGTAATATAGGTGCCATTGTGTCTTATGGGAACAGGAGTAGAGTCTTCAGGCTCCTTAAAGCTCACATCTCCTTGTTTGTGAGTATATACTTATATTCACTTCTCTGCCACCTTAGAGTCGCATGAAGTATGAGAAGGTTCACAG
Organism: Cricetiscus sungorus; assembly: GCA_030556225.1. Classification (NCBI taxonomy): domain Eukaryota; kingdom Metazoa; phylum Chordata; class Mammalia; order Rodentia; family Cricetidae; genus Cricetiscus; species Cricetiscus sungorus. Next base: position 41,854,641 of record JANBXA010000372.1, read on the forward strand.
TATATATAACAGACTTCTGGCAATTGAGGATATTGACCCCACCTTGGTGAGTAATCTTCTAAGTCTATTTTCTACCATCATACTCTCACTTAATACAGCAAACATTTAATATGCACACAGTGGCATTTATTGTTCTTCTGTCTCATTAAACATGGGGCCCTCTATACAAAACACTACTGGGCATGTTTCTCACACTTGTAATGCCAGTATTTAGGAAGTAGAGACAGAAGGATTAGGGGTTCAAGGTTATCTTTGACTATATAGTGAGTTTAAGAAAAACCTGCATGATATAAGATTCTGCCTCAAAAAACAAATAAAGAAGCAAAGTACTTCCATCACCTCTGGAAAAACCTGTTCTGTGATCCTTTATAATAAGCCTTTACTCTGCCCCAACCCCTAAAAGTGATCTCCAATCTATTGAATTTTTTTTTTACTGCATCAGTATGAAATAGCTACACAAAGGTCTTTCTATAACACTATATGATCGTATTTTTAAATTAATCTTTTAAAATAGTCATTCTGAGTAGGGGTTTCATTATGGCATTTTCATGTATGCTTTGTTTTTGCTACTCCCCTATCTCATCTCCTTTTCCCCCTTAGCTGGTGCCTTTCCAATAGCCTCCCTTTTGCTTTCATGTCATATATTCTATTTCTCTTACCTTCTCCTACCCTTACAACTGTTTTCTCATGGTTGAGTTTATAATTTCATGGTCCATCTGTGGTAGTTTGAATGTAATTGGCTGTAATTATCTCATAGAGAGTGGCACTATTAGGAACTGTGGCTTTGTTGGAGTGGGTATGACCTTGTTGGAGGAAGCCTGTCAACTGTAGGGTGGGCTTTGAGGTTTCCTATGCTCAGGATTCCACCCAGTGTCTCAGTTCACTTCCTGTTACCTACAAGATGTAGGACTCTCAGCTACCTCTTCAGTATCCTGCCTGCCTGTATGCCACCATTTTCGTACCATGATGATAATGGACTGAAACTCTGAAACTGAAAGCAAGCCACCCCAATTAAATGTTTTCTTTACAAGAGTTGCCATGGTCATGATGTCCCTTCACAACAATTAAAAACCCTAACTAAGCCATCATCTCTCCTATATATACATATATACACATGTATATAAAAAAAATCAAGTTTAGGATCCCCATGTGAGAGAAAACATGTGGAATTTGTCTTTTAATCTGACTTATTTTGCTTAAGATAATACTTTGAAGTTTCATCCATTTTCTTGAAAATGTCACAATTACATTTTTATTCATGGCTGAATAAAATTCCATTTTGTATATAAACCACTTTTTTTTTTTTTTTTTTTTTGGCTTTAGGGAGGGGACTATTATGACAGGATCTAGTGTAGGTAGTGTAGGTTGTTCTTGAGCTCATTGTGTAGCTGAAGATAGCCCTGAACTACTAATCCTCCTGCCTCTAGCTCCTAATTTTCTAGGGGTACAGTTGTGTACCACCACACATGGATTGTACCACATTTCTTTTATTTATTCACCTGGACATCTATGGTAGTTCTATTCCCTGGCTGGGGTGAATAGAGTAGCAGTAAACATGGATGTGCATCTACTCTGTGCTAGGACTTAGATTCTTTAGGGGAATATGCCAGGAATAGAATAGCAGGGTAATATAGTAGTTCTAATTTTAGTTTTTTTGAGAAGCCTCCATTTGATTTCCATAGTAACTGTACTATATTACACTCCCATAAGAAGCTCCTTTTTCCCCACATTCCCAACAGCATTTGTTATCATTTATTTTCTTGGTCACAGATTTTCTGAGTGAGATAGAATCTCAAAGTAGCTTTTATTTACATTTCCCTGTAAATGTAAGGCTAAGGATGGTTGATACTTTTGTATATTTAAAAAAAAAAATTCATTTGGATTTCTCCTTTAGAGAACTTTCTATAGTCAGTTCATTGATTTAATATAGATTGGTTTCTATACTACATTAATTGTTTGGAAGATTTTTATTTGGAAAGTATTTAATTTTACAGTTATTTATATAGTCTAAATATTAACCCTTGACTTGAATAGCTAGCTAGAAAAGACAGCCCATTTTGTAGGTTAAACCTTCATTTTTGCTGTGCAGTTTTGGAGTTATTTCTGTGCTATTGGAGTCCTCTTCAAAAAGATTGTGCCTGTACCCACACCTTGAATTCTTTTCCTTATGTTTTCTTTTCGCCATTTCAAATGACTGGGGTCTTATGTTAAGGTATTTCTGCTCTAGTTGGTGGCATGAACCTGGGAAAGTATAGCCTAAAAATGAGGCAGACTAAAGTCTCATGAACTAACAAACTTGTTAAGAGCATCAGACATTTTATTAGTATGACCTCAATTCTGAGGGATGAGCAAAGCTCACATGAGTTTAGGCCATACACAATTATGGGGACAACCCATGCTTGGAAACATCATCTGAATAATAATAGTAAATGATGAGTAAACCCTGGGAGGGGCACAAAAGCACATTCCAAGGACAACCCATGTTATGGAGGCCACAAGACTTTTCTTTTTTCCTTGGCATTTTCTCACACGCTTTCAGAATTTTCCTCACATAGCTTCCTTCATGGACTATATCCCAGCACTAAGGTATTGGAATTTTTATGGCAATTGTGTTGAATCAATAAATTGCTTTCAGTAATACCATCATCTTCACATCATCATTCTGTCTATCCATGAACATATGTTTATCCATCTTCTTATGTCTCTTCAGTGTAGTGCTTCAATATTTTAAAAAGCTTTCATCATAGAAGTCTTTCACCTCCCTTGGTTAGGTTTCTTCCTAAATATTTTGTGTTGTTTTTTAAAAAGTGATTGTGAATGGGCTATTTTTCCTAATCTCTTAGCAAGTTTTTTTGTTAGTGTACAGATTTTTATGTTGGTTTTTGTATCCTGATAGTTTGCTGAAAATATCTATCAGATCCAACAGCTTTCTGATGGAATAGTCTTTTAAGTACAGTTTTGCCTCATTGGCAAGTAGGAGATAATTTTTGTTGTTGTTTATTTTGAGAGGGTCTCACTATGTAGTCATGGCTGTCCTGGAACTGGACTAGGCTGATCTAGAACTCACCTGCCTCTGCTGGGATTAAAGGCATGTGCCACCACACCCAGCAAGTAAGAGATACTTTGATCGTTCTTTTTTAAAATGTATTTCTTTTTTTGGTTCTGCTCTAGCTAAGACTTCATTTACTATATTGACTGATCATTGGATAAAGTGAGCACTGAGACGTGTTCCAGATTTTAAAGAAAAACCCTTCTTCTTCCCCTTTAGGGTAATGTTGGCTTTAGGTTTCTTGTATATAGTCATATACAAGAGATATGTGCTTTCGACTCCTACTCTCTTCAGGGTTTTTATCATGAAGGGGTTTTAAACCTTGTTAAAGACTTTTTCCTGTATCTATTGAGATACTCATGTCCTTTTTGTCCTTAAATCGATTTAGGGCTAGATTACACTTACTGATTGACGTATATTGGATCAAACTTTCATCTCTGTAATGAAACTTTCATCTCTGTAATGTGTTGAATCTATTGACTCAACACAGTTGCCATAAAAATTCCAATACCTTAATGTTGGGATATGATCCATGAAGGAAGCTATGTGAGGAAAATTCTGAAAGCATGTGAGAAAATGCCAAGGAAAAAAGAAAAGTCTTGATCATTGTGATCTTTTTATATGTTCTTGAATTTGATTTGCAAGAATTTTATTGTGAATTTTTGCAGCTGAGTTCATCAGAGAACTTGTTCATCAGAGAAGTTGTTCTGTATTTATAAGGTTGATTTTTGCTTTTGTTTTTTTCTGTTGTATCCTCTATTTTTGATATATTTATTCTTTCCTCGTAGACTTTGTGGAATAGTTAGAAGATTGTCACTTTCAGTTCTTTAAAGGTTTGGGAACATCCAGCTATGACTCCATCTGAACCTGTACTTTTCTTTGTTAGGAGACTTTTTACTCTTCTTTCAGTCTCACTGACTATTATGAATCAATTTATTATTCATATTTTCTTAATTTGGTAGGTCATAAGTGTCTAGGGTTTTAGCCATTTCTTCTAGAATTTTCAGTTTTTTTGTGATATGTTTTCAAAGTACTTCCTAATGATTTTCTATTTTTATTATACTCTATAATAACATCTCATTTTTCTTATCTAATTTTATTAATTTGGATCTTTTTCTTTCTTTGGCTAGTTTGGATAGGGATTTGTCAATGTTACTTCTAATTTCAAAAACCAACTCTTTGGGGCTGGAGACATGGCTCATCAGTTAACAGCACTGGCTGCCCCGTAGATGACCCAGCTTTGGTTTTCAGAACCCACATAGATGCTCACAATCAACAGAACTTCAGTTCTAGGAGACCTGATTCCCTCTTCTGGCCTCTATAGGCACCAGGCATGCATGTTGTACACATAATACATGTGGGTAAAACACCATGTGCTTGTTTGATTCATTATATGTATTGTTCCTTTAGTTTCCATTTCATTAACTTCTGTCTTGATCCTGTCCTACATCCCAAATTTTTTTCTCCTTTTCTCTCTCTCTTTCTCTGTAGTTGGTTTGTTTGTTTTGTTTTTTTGAATCAGGGTTTCTCTGTGTAACTGTCCTGGCTGTCCTGAAAGTCTTTGTAGACCAGGCTGGGCTCAAACTCACGGAGATATGCCTGTCTCTGCCTCTCAAGTGCTGGGATTAGAGGCATGTACCACCATATCCAGCTGTTTTTTGTTTGTTTGTTTGTTTTTTATCTTTTGATGATGTTTTTTTTTTTTTTTTTTTGCTTATTGATTGATTGTTTACATTTCCAACTTTTGTCTTTGTTCCTTTTCAGAATCTCAATTTCCTTGCTGAATTTATCCTTCATGTTTTTAATTTCTCTTCCAAATCATTGACTTCTGAATTGATTTCCTTACTTCATTCATCTGCTTTTTTGAATCTTCTATGTGGGTGTTGATCCTTTTGGAAAGTAGGTCTGTGGAATCTTTGTGGCATTTAGCTATCTCATTAATTTTAGTTTCTGGTATTGAGGTGTAAGATTGTTGATGATCACAGTGGCTTCTCTCATTTTTTTGGTGTGTGTTTTAAAAAAGTAGAATATCTTTTATTCTTTGGCAATCTCATACATGTAATCAATCAATGCATCTTGACCATATGCACTACAACTCGCCCTCTCACTCCCACCAGGCACCCCCAACACAGCTTCCTCCTGCCTTGTATCTTTTCCTTCTTTCTCCCTCCCTTCATGACTCCCTCCCTTGCCTGCCTGCCTGCCTGCCTTCCTTCCTTCCTTCCTTCCTTCCTTCCTTCCTTCCTTCGTTTTTCTGTTTGCTTATCTGTCTCTCTGGCGCTCCTCTGTTTCTTTTTTTAAATAACATTAAACACCTGAGTCCCTGTTGTGCTACCTGCTAGGATGCTGACTGATGGTGTTCGTTTGATGCTGTGCTTGGTAAACTGGTAGTTATAGTTGTTGTGCCATGTCCCGAGAGCAGCACTTCACATCACTCCTCTAGCCTTTTTTTTTTTAGGCAAGGGTCTCACTATGTAGCCCTGGCTGCCCTGGAACTCAATATGTATACCAGGCTAGCCTTGAACATCTGCCTGCCTCTACTTCCCAAGTACTGGGGTTAAATTTGTGTACAGCAAGCCTGGTTTCTATATCCTTCTGCCCCTCTTCCACAATGTTCTCTGAGAATTGGGGATAAGTGTTACTATAGAAGTCTCATTTACTGCTAAGCACTTGTTTTAGCACTTTGATTTTGTATTCTTTGTGATTTGCTCTATTGGTTGGGAGATATGTCTTCCTTTTTTCCCTCAAGATAGCCTCTCACTGTGAACCCTTGGTTGGCCTGAACTTGCTGTGCAGACCAGGCTAGCCACAAACTCAGAGATCTGCCTGCCTGTTTCTGCCTCTGGAGTGCTGAGAGGTTAAACATGTATGTCACTGTGCCCTACCTGTGTCCTCTAATTTTTTTTTTTTTTTTCCTTTGAGACAGGGTTTCTCTCTATAGCCCCGGCTATCCTGGCACTTGCTCTGTAGACCAAACTGGCCTCATTCACAGAGATCAACCTGCCTCTGCCTCTCTAGTGCTGGGATTAAAGACGTGTGCCACCACCACCTGGCTGTGTCCTCCACTTTTATTCCTTATTTTTTCTCAAGTCCTTAATTTTACTCAAGTCCACTGCTGTTTATGCCCTAGCTGTAGTAACAGAGTAAGAGTCTTGGTATTAACTGGCATTAGAAGACATTTTTGTATACCACGGTCTGACCCCTATAAGGTTCAGAGACTGGCTTGGGGGAACTGAAGGAAATGTAGTTTATAGTGTTTTAGAGGTAATAGTATAAATATTTAAATGGTGACATGAGGAGGGAAAGGGAGGAAAAAAGAGAGAGTAAGTAAAAATTAGAAGAAAAATAAGTGGACAAGAGTATGAGAAATCAAAAAAAGAGTATGAGAAGTCAGGACCAGAGAGATGGCTCAGAAAGTAAAGACACTTGTCACCAAGGCACTTACTTACCACTGAGCCATCTTTCCAACTCCAGAAATATATGTTGATATAAGCATAGATGTGACAAACATTGTACTAGATAGGGAAATTCTCAGAGCATTTCTACTAAAGTCACAGACAAGGCAAGGATATTATTGACTTTCCCACTTTCATTCAATATAGTGTTGGATGTGTTAGCTAGAGCAACAAGACAAGAGAAGCAAGTAAAAGGGCTGAAAATAGGAATAGAAGAAGTTAAAGTGTCCTTACTTACAGATAGTATGATTCTGTACGTAAGAGACCTCAAGACTCCAGCAGGACACAGAACTGATAAACACTTTTAGCAAAGTGGAAGGATACAAAATTAACATACAAAAATCAGTAGTCTTCCTATATACCAGTAACAGATATGTTGAGGAGGAAATCTGGGAAATATGGACACTCACATGTGCCTCACTTTTTAAAATAAAATATTTTTGGGCATTGGGAAGATGGCTCAGTAGTTAAAAGCACTGGCTGCTCTTCCAGAGGATCTGGGTTCAATTCCCAGCACTAAATGGCAGTTCACAACTATCTGTAACTTTAGGGGATCAGGAAACCCTCATACAGACATACATTCAGGCCAAACACTGATATGCATGAAATAAAATTTTAAAAAAATATCTTGGAATATACCTAACCAAGGGAGTGAAGATCTCTACTGTGAAATTGTGTGTGTGTGTGTGTGTGTGGTGGAGAGGAGTATGTGGTTTATGTATATTCATGTTTGTAAGTAGATGTGAACACCTGTACATGCGGGTGGAGGCCAGAAATGGGAATCGGGTATATTTCTGTTTAGCTTCCCACCTCATTCTTTTGAGAGAGCCACTGAACCAGAAACCCACCTTTTGAGTTAGGCTGACTGGTCAGCAAGCTCTTAGGTTCATCTGTTCCTGCCCTCACACACTAGGTTACAGGCATATACAGCAATGCCCAGGCTTTATAAGGGTTCTGGGGATTCTAACTCAGGTCCTCATCCTTGTGCAACAGGTGCACTTACCCACCAAGTCATTTTCCCAGCCCCCAAAGTTTGCTTTATTTTTTTCCTTTTTGTGATGCTAATGGTCAGACCTAAGATCTTTTGCATTGCTAGGCAAGCCTTTGCCAATGAGACATAGCCTCAGCCTGTGTTTGTTTGTTTTGATTGTGATAAGGATTGAGTTCCCCCTCAGTTAACATAGTCTAGAATTAGTAGAAGCTGGGTAGTAGTGGTGCATGCTTTTAATCAGCACTCAGGAGGCAAAGATAGGGGGATCTCTGAGTTTGAGGTCAGCTTCGTGTACAAATCAGGTTCCAAGACAGCCAGGGATATACACAGAAATCCGGTCTTAAAAAACAAGAAACAAAACAGATCATGCCAGGTAGTGGTGGCAACATACCTTTAATCCTAGCATTCAGGAGGCAGAGGCAGCCAGCCTGGTCTACAGAGCTAGGGCAGCCAGGACTACCCAAAGAAACCCTGTCTTCTAAACAAAAAGAATAATTTTGTATCATGTAAATTATGTCTGAGTAAAAATTAGCATGTACTCTAATGTCTATGGAAAAGTAACTTAAAATTCTACTCTGTAGTTTCTTATACTAGAAATATGCCCTGGTGCTATATGCTGTGAGGACCATGTTCTGCCTAATGTGTAGAATACAAATATTTTTTTTCTCATAGGTATATATCCAATATATGAAATTTGCAAGGAGAGCAGAAGGTATCAAATCTGGGAGAATGATATTTAAAAAAGCAAGAGAGGATGCCAGAACTCGCCATCATGTCTATGTTACTGCAGCACTCATGGAGTATTACTGTAGTAAGGTAAATACTGAAATGCTTATAAAAAGGTGATAATTTTCTTCCTCTGAGATATATTCATGTAATGAAAAGCACGACTTAGAATTTTTTGGGGGGAATGGAGGTCAGTACTGGGGATTGAACTTATGAATTGATACTTGACAAGCAAGTGGTCTACCACTGACCTCCCCAGCTTACCCTTTGTTGTCTTTGTTTGTTTGTTGGGTTTTGTATCTCAGGCTGGTCTCAAACTCGTGAGCTTCTACTTTCCCAGTACTGGAGTTACTAGCAATGCAGTAACCTGGCAGCCAGCCTTGGAGTACATCTTAGACAGTATGATGACATTAGCTACTTAGCTGTTTTATTTCATTTATGGTGGTGCTGAGAGTTGAACTCAGGGCTTTGAGCATTCCAGGCAAGTGCTCTACCACTAGCTACATCCCCAGATTTCTTTTCTCATTTTTTGTTTTAAAGGGATTCTTGCTTCATTCCCTGGACTGGTTTTTATTTAGCTCAGGAAGTTTTGATTTGTTTTTAATATGTATTTATTTTATGTATATGGTGCTCTTTCTGCATGTACACCAGAAGAGAAAATCAGATCCCACTAAAGATGACTGTGAGCCACTATACTGGGAATTCTGCTCAGGGTCTCTGGAAGAGCACCTGGTGTCCTTAACCACTGAGCCATCTATCTAGCCCCTAGCTCAGGAGTTTTTATGTAACATGAGTTCAGTTTCCATTTTAGTTCTTGTGTGTCTTGTCATATTTAGATGTTGTGGGAGTTTTTCTTTGTTGTTGTTTTTGTTTGCTTTTTATTTTGAGACAGTGTCTTGCTATGTAAGCTAAACTGACTTTGAGTTTGTGGCAATCCTTCTGCCTCTTAGTCCCTCCTGCTGGGATTATAGGTATGAACCACCTATTTGATTCTATAGCTTTTATATTCTTTTTAATACATTGTCTGGCATTTCATGGAAACCAGTACTGTCTTTACTTCTAGGACAAATCTGTTGCCTTTAAGATTTTTGAATTGGGACTAAAGAAATATGGAGACATTCCGGAATATGTCTTGGCTTATATTGACTATCTGTCTCATCTCAATGGTAAGTTGATTCTGGAATCTGTCTTGGGTTCTTTTCTTTTAAAGATTCATTTATTTTTGTTTTGTGTGCTTTGCCTGCATGTTATGTCTGCGTACCCAGGTCTTTAATGCCCTCAGAGATCAGAAGAGGGCATTGGATCCTCTAAAACTGAAGTTACAGACTGCTATCAGCTGCCATGTAGGTGCCATGTAGGGAACCAAAGCCAGGTCCCTTGAAAAAGCAGCCAGGGTTCTTAACCCCTGAAACATCTCTCCACTCCCTGCTGAAGTTTATTAATATTAAACAATCTGAAATTATGTACCTGGTATTTGGATGGTTTTATTTTCTTTTTTAAGGTGTTGTAATTCCAACATTATGTCAGAAACAACTACTTGATATGAGTCTAGGAAATAATGGCCTGTCATCATCCATGAACTCAATATTTTAGTGTTTAGGCAGGGTTTACTTCCCAGCAACCACATGGTGGCTTATAGCTGTCTATAAGAACTCCAGTTCTTGGGGACATAAAAGGCATACATACATACACACATACATACATATATATTAGTGTATATATATATGTATGTATGCAGGCAAAACAGTCATACACATAAAATAAGTCTAAAAAATAAAATAAAAAACTGATTTTATATGAGAGTTGTTTTAGGAAAACTTGTATTTACTTGTGTATGTGGTTAGGTGTGTAAACTACAGTTTTTCCATTGGCAACATGTCCATAATAATTAATACCTTTCATAACACTGAAAAAATCAAGTACGTTTTTACATGCATTTGATTTATATATGGAATACAGGAAGTAGTCAATATAGCAGAGCCCTGATGATGCACTGTGAGGCATAAAGATGACAATTCAAGCTCTAGGATTGTTCTGAGTGGCTTTGAAACCACTGGACTGTTAGTTACTGAATAAGTGAAGACTGCCTGGGTGTGTATACTGGGTTCCAAAGACTTAATTCAAACTAAATAAATAAATAACAGGGGCAGTGGTGGCACAGGCCCTTCCTTAATCCCAGCACTCAGGAAGAAGAGGCAGGTGGATCTGTGAGTTTGAGGACAGCCTGGTCCACAGACCATGTTCTGGGAGAGACTTTAAAGCTACACTGAGAAACCCAGTCTGGAGGGAGTGTGTGTATGTGGGGAACACCAATCAATAAATAGAATGTAAAGAGTTGTAGCAATTTCCATATTGTTTATATGTCGAAAACCTAGTTTGCATATGCTTGGTTAACTACTTAAGATTAATCTTACTCTCTTAGTATGGCTAGCAGGGGTTTAAATGATATTCAGTTGCATTCCACTGTGTGAACAGCACTATCCTAAGGGTTCCCAGAAAGAGCATGTGACTTGCGTCTTGAAGATGAACAATAGTTAGCCAGATAAAGAAAAGGGAAAGCAAACAGTGAGCAGGGAGGAGATTATATGGAATAGTAAAAAGGACGTTTAGAACAAAGCTTGGATTAAATATGGGGCTAGAAAGATGATTCATCAGTTAAGAGCAGTTAAGAACACTGGCTACTCTTTCAGAGGACCTAGGTTCGAGTCTCAGCAACTGGTACGACTCAGCAATGGAGGCTCACAACCTTAGTCTCAGGGGATCCAACACCCTTTTCTGGCCGCCACAGAGATTGAGTGCAAGTGGTGCATAGACATAAATGCAGAAGCACTCACACATACAATTTTTTAAAAATTAAAAATACACTGTGTTACTTGAAGTCATGAATATGACTTGGTGCCATCTTCTTTGGCTGAATACATTTAATCTTTCATGAACTTATCTTGCATATGGACAGATAGTAAATCAAGTGAATATGCTAAAACATTATAAATCAGTCACACTGCTGGATTAAAAAATTATTGAAGTATAATTTAGACACAATGATTGCATTCATTTTAAGTGTGCAATTCAGTTGTTAAATTATGGCTAGGTTCTTTTTTTGTAGTTGCTTTTTGTTTTTTGAGACAGAGTTTCTCTGTAGCTTTGGAGCCTGTCCTGGAACTTGCTCTGTAGACCAGGCTGGCCTCAAACTCACAGAGATCCTCCTGCCTCTGTCTCCAGAGCGCTGGGGTTAAAGGTCTGTGCCTCCACCACCCAGCTACTGGTAAATTCTTAAATTTATTAAAAAGAAAGATTCCCTAATTTTACAAAAAAAAAAAAAAAAATCCTGCTTTTCGTTTACAGAGGAACTCCTGATGTTAAAATTTAATCTACTTCTGATAACAACTCTTTAATTCATTTACTATTTATATATTTACATATTCACCTCCCCATTTAAATAGTATTGCCCTTCTACAAGGTGATAAAATAACTTAAAAATAGGAAAAACTAAATAGTGTCTAAGTTTGCCATCCTTCATACTAAATCTATTTTAAAATGTTGCTGTCTGTCTATCAACAGGTATGTAATTCTAATTATTTTTGAAAAGCAAATGGGACATCACAGTTTGCGTTGCCCTGAGAACAAACCAGGGTTCAATTAGAGGTTAAAAGACCTTGCTCTGGTAATAGCTTTGTTACTTAACAACAGTGAACCAAACACAACTCAGTGGAGTACAGTTGATGCTTGTTTGTCTGAGACAGGGGTCTTAATATGTATCTTTGGCTAGCCTGAACTCAGTGTAGACCAACCTGGCCTAGAACTTATATCGGTCCGTCTGCCTTTGCCTCCAGAGTGGTGGAATTAAATAAAGAATTGTTCTACCAGTCTCTTAAACTTAGTGATTTCAAATTTCCTTATCTGTAAAAATCAGTTGTGACAAGTTATTTTTCTGCATTAAATTTTTGTGAGGATTAGCTGAGATAAAGCTCAGCTTGGGGTTTTGTTTTGTTGTGCTTTAAAAAAAAAAATTGTTGGGGGCCTGGGAGATGGCTCAGTGGTTAAAAGTACTGGGTGCTCTTCCAGAGGACCTGGGTTCAGTCCCCAACACCTACATGGTAGCTCACAACTGTCTTTAACTCCAGTTCCAGGGGATCCAACACCCTTACACAAATATACATGCAGACAAAACACCAATGCATAGGAAATAAAAATAATATTTTTTTTTAAAATGTTTAATTGTAAAACTGTCTTTGATTTAACACTTAATTTTAAAATATCCTAGAGGACAATAATACCCGAGTTTTGTTTGAACGAGTTTTAACATCTGGAAGCCTTCCTCCTGAGAAGTCTGGGTAAGTTGTACAAATGTGTGAACTCTTTAACTTTGGGACTGCATCCTTGAGTATGCATTGCAGGAAAAAGCTCTAAGTTTACCTACTTGCAATATTTTCATACTCACCTAAGCTTTTTTATTTTATATATGATTAGAATTATTTGGGAATGCCTTTGTAATTTATTAAGTAATTTACTATGTCTTTCTACTTTAATATTTCTAGAACTTAATATATTGGCATTCTAGAATGTATCTCCTTAGTGGAAAGCAAAGACTCTTGTGTATTGAAAGTTGGTCAATATGTTTATCTAAGCTGTCCTATTACCAATAAAAACTTGAAGCCAGATATTGGTGTAAAAACTTGATAGATCAAGAAAGCAGTTAGGGAATGACCAGCTGACCTTCTCTCCACACTTCCCAGATCAAAAAGACCACAAGAAATCTAAACCCCTCCTTTTTCTTTCCTGGTTTCTCTATGGCTAGTTCTAGTCAGCTACTTGTTGACTCCATCCCCTGGTTTAAGGTTAACTTTATTAACAGTTTTGGAGTTTTAAATGTGATCACCTATCCTGCAACAGCTGGTTTTCCATGTTATAGCCACCTGTGACTTTGATTGTGAGGGGAATAACATGAACTAGAGGCATAGCCAACATAGTAAGGATTTGGATCTTGGCTTCAGTTCCCAGCTCAGCCACCTAGACAGTGGGAAATTCTACCTTACTAATCCTCTCATTCTCACCAAATGACAAACATGTCTACCAGTATGGGAGTTCTGTAGTTCCTGGTACGTTATATTTGTGACATTAAAGTAATCTGAAAACATTAAAACATTGGTGTGCACCGTTTGGCCTCAGTGAATCAATCATAGAATTGTAGTAGATTTTGGAATATCTTTTTATTCATACATTAGATGAAGAAAATTTTCTACAAAATAATGTACGCCACTAAGCAAAGTGATAAAGCCACACTATGCAGAAAAAATTATAGAACTCTGTCTAGGTCCTTTTTCCACCAACAATTTATTCTCCTTCTGATGTTTCTTATTTATGTCAAATAGGAAGATAAGAAGTATGTGTGTGTTGTGTGTGTGTGTGTGTGTGTGTGTGTGTGTGTGTGTGTGTGTGTGTCAAATTTTAGGTAAAGTACTGTGTCTATGCTTGACTTTCAAATACTTTGGCAAAATAAGATTAAAAAGATTAAACAATTATTAAACCTAATGAAGACCAGGTATTTATTGTATTATCCTATTTTTCTATTATTTGGAAATCATTATTTTAAAACAAACTTTTTATGACTAAGTATTGTTTATATTTACTTTCTTACAGAGAAATCTGGGCTCGATTTCTAGCTTTTGAAAGTAATATTGGTGATTTAGCTAGTATACTTAAAGTGGAAAAAAGACGGTTCACAGCATTCAGAGAAGAGTATGAAGGCAAAGAGACAGCCTTACTGGTAGACAGATACAAGTTCATGGACCTATACCCCTGTTCTGCAAGTGAACTCAAAGCACTGGGCTATAAGGTATGTACTCAGCACCAAGATATCTGTGGTGTCTCTACTTCCCTGATGTTTTTTAAAGTTTATGGATAATTTTCATTCTAAGGTCAATTCTTTACTATGTTGGTTATCATACAAAAATCATTGTTTTTGTTGCTTATGAATATCAAAAGTAACAAAAAAGTAAAAATTAAATGTTTGAGATAAGGTAAATGTTCTATCATTGTGTACCTGGAACTGTCAGTGCCTTTTGTCTGATGAATGATGGAGAAAAGTCTTAATGTAACCTTCAGTACTATCTTCTATAATAATAATAATTCTTATTAACTAATGAATATTTTTGATGGCGCTTCAACTAAATGTATTTTCTCTTGCATATTTTGTCGACACCATAAAGGGACATGGCCAGGCTTGGTGGTGCACTCAGAACTGCACCAAGGATTTAGGATGGGGAAGGCAGGAGAACTCCTGGGGGAACCAGCTTCTCTAAGAGTGGCCCTCATTTATGTAGATTTCAGACCCATAAGAAAACTAAGTTAGACCCTGAACCCAAATATTTTTGAAGCCTCATAAATAACCCTTGTGCAAAACACCATTGGTCCCTCATTCTTGGCCTTGGTATAAACAAAGGTGGAGGAGGAAACTCACAGGGAAGCTGTACGTATGTGAATCTTAGGTGGTCCCTTTAAATCAACTGGCAATAGGATGTTCTTGTCCATCATTCTTTTCCTTACCACCCTCTTTTGGCATGAGTCTTACTCTCTGTCTGAACCAGACTAAAAACTTTGAAAAAAATTATACATAATTTAGCTTTATACCTTTTCTTTGCTGGATGCTCCCAATTCTGCACCAGCCCTATAATCCACTGAATCAAAGGGTTCCTAATAACCCCTATTTTACTGTTAAAAAAGGAACAGTTTCCATCTCTATTCCCTTCTTAGTGAAAAACTACGTTTAAGACTTAAGAATTGTTAGAAAGGGCCAATTTTATTTTCTAAGTTCAAAGTGGGTTTAAAGAGTCTAATGAGGGGCTGGAGAGCTGACTCAGCAGTTAAGAGCACTGACTGCTCTTCCAGAGAACCCAGGTTGGATTCCAGCACCCACATGGCAGCTCACAACTGTCTGTAATTCCAGTTCCAGAGATCTTGCACCCTCACACAGATATACATTTAGGCAAAATAGCAATGCACACAAAATAAAAATAAATAATTAAAAAAAGAAAGTTTAATGAAAATAGAGCCAGCAAGATGACTTAGTGGGTAAAGGAGCTTGCCACCAAGCCTGGTGACTTGAGTTCAATCACTGGAATCCAGTTGATGGAAGGGGAGAACCAACTTCCACCAAGTTAAACTCTGACAAGCACATGCGCACCTGTATGCATGATGTACACACATAATTTGAAACCATTTTTAGGCAGACAAATGATTGCCAGGCGTGATGGCGCATATCTTTAATCCAACATTCAGAAGACACAAGCAGTATAGCTTTTATTTCTGTAAATTCAAGGTCAGTCTGCCAGAAACACATAGTGAGATCCTGTCTCAAAAAAAAAAGAAGAAGAAGAAGAAAAGAAAAATTTGACTGTTTACAATAAGAATTTCCAGCCTGTATTCCATTTCTACTTTATATTTGGGTAGAGCTAGAGTATCGGGTGGCATAGTAAAGTTGTACATCATACTATGCCTGCTCATTTAGGTTTGCCCACATAATAGCAACGTCACAATTGTGTTGGAGCACATTTGAAGAACTAAAATGGATAGGACCTGTTAACCTAACCCTAACCCTAACCCTAACCCTAACCCTAACCCTAACCCTAACCCTAACCCTAACCCGGTGACTGTGCTGCTCTCTGACATAGCTTGGAGAGAGTCCTGCTAGTGTTGAAATGGTCGGAGGGTGGGCTGCAATCTTTGCTTCACCTCCTATTAGCTATGTGATCCTTTCTGAGCTTCAGTCCATCCCATGGATGTTACTGATTGCCTCAAAGAGAGAATACAGTCTGTCTAAAAATGCCTGACAAATGTAGCTGCTCAACATATATATATGATCCTGTCTCCTCTGAGAAAATAAGGAAGTTTATTGTACTAGCAAATTGTTATCAGCCAGTATAGGTGCAGCTAACCCTTATCTTGGCTTTCATGAAGCAAGACTTTACTTAACCCAGGCTCTTTACTTTAACTGAAATGTTGTTCAATCCAATGGAAGCGAGGTATCAAACATGTAAACCTTAGCTGGGCATGGAGGTACACACCAGGCCAGCCTGGTCTACATAGTGAGTTCCAGGACAGCCACATAGTGAGATTCTGTCTCAAACAAAAAAATCTAAATCTTGAATTTTCCTCCAAATTACCTGCCACTCTTTTTGGTGCTCATTTCTACAACTCCTCTCACAAAGGCTTTTATCTATTCTTGGAGGACTTTGCCTGGGGACAGTCTAGTGATTCTAAGCTGGGATTAAGATAAAACTTTTTAAAGTGCAACCTTCAAAGCCCATGGCTTCCCTTGTTGAGTGCCGAACAATCCATACCATCATGAGATTTCAAATCTGCGTATCCTTCTCCATGCTTCCTGTGCTTATAACCTAGGTATTCTTGAGGTGGCCTCAAGATTATAGAACTGCACAATACTCTGTCAGACCCTTTTCAGGTTTAGGATTCTTCTCTTCTGCATTTTCAGGATGTCTCCCGTGCTAAGCTAGCAGCTATAATTCCAGACCCAGTTGTAGCTCCTTCTATAGTGCCTGTTCTGAAAGATGAAGTGGATAGAAAACCAGAGTACCCTAAGCCAGACACTCAGCAGATGATTCCATTTCAGCCACGGCATTTAGCACGTAAGACCAGTACTGAGACCTCGGTTTGTTTGTTTTAAATCCAAGGTGTGGGGGGAAGAAACCTGGCTTTTCCATTGTAGGTTAATTATTAGACTTAGGGTGACAGTGACAAGTGACTTGACAGTAATCCTTGAACCAGATGAATTAAGGAAAAACAAACAAACAAAAGCCAGCTCTGAATGCTGCAGATTCTAGTAGCCCCTTTCCCGGTGGCAGTTTTCCTAAATACTGCAGTGTGCAGATTACTGTGTTACTCCATACCCAAGTTGTGAATGACTAGTAACCCCTCTTTGAACAAGACCCTTCTGATTAAATGTGCTATTGAATAACTGACGTTAGGATTGCTAAACATTGTGTAACTCAGAAATGTCCTTTAGTCCAGCCTGGACTTGCTTCACATGAAGTCACTTGTCTGCTTCTCAGTACCCGTCGGAGTGACACTACATTTCATTTGGTCATGGGGTAAAGCACTAAACCCTTTTTGGAGTAGTCAGAAGAAAGCAGCAGGGACAGACAGTTGTTGTGTGCTGGTCACTTGATATCAGCATTCTCATATAGAAATGGCACCCACTTGTCTCATGCCTGCCTTCTCTCTCAGCTCCAGGCTTACACCCCGTCCCTGGTGGAGTATTCCCAGTGCCTCCTGCAGCTGTCGTTCTCATGAAACTGCTCCCTCCTCCTATCTGCTTCCAGGTTTGTTCACTGTACACACTGGTTCTGGGGGCTGTGCTTTTTTCTCTTTATAATGGGAAGTGAACTTGTTAGATAACAGATTAAATCTATTCATGTTGCAATAGGGTCCTTTTGTACAAGTGGATGAACTGATGGAAATTTTCCGAAGATGCAAGATACCAAACAGTGAGTAATAGAAGCCCATTTTCAGTGTGGAGTCCACATTATTGTCTCCCAAGGAGGAAGGATTGTTTCCTTCCACTGAGATCTCTAAAGCCAATTATCCCATCTGCAGCTGTATAGTGACACCGTCAAGTGAACTGAGCCTTCTGTAATGTGGGCATATTCTAGTAAAATGTCACTAGAGTTGTAGCATGTGGAATGCACTGTCTGAGCTGTCTTATCGTCCTGGTTTTAACAGCAGCTTGTGGCATGGTGCCTGCTGATAGGCCGTGGCGTAAGCCGCACTCACTTTTCTATGGCAGTGTCACTGTAAACACCCGCCCTGTCTTTTGCTCCATCCCAATAGCTGTTGAGGAAGCCGTGAGGATCATCACTGGAGGGGCCCCGGAGCTGGCTGTGGAAGGCAATGGCCCAGTGGAAAGTAGCGCAGTACTCACCAAGGCTGTCAAAAGACCCAACGAGGACTCAGATGAGGATGAAGAAAAGGGGGCTGTAGTCCCCCCCGTTCATGACATTTACAGAGCGCGGCAGCAGAAGCGAATACGATGAGACAGCTTCAAAACCTGCCTGCCTTTGAGAGAAAAGACTCTTACCCAGGATTCCTCTTTTGCCTCTTAAGTCATATGTTTTAAAGAGACAATGCTTTGTTACAAGGTTTTTGGAAACAAAGTTGTATTGTCATTGGTGCCTCTATCATATGGTTCTTGAGAAAACAAAACAAAACCAAGCCTGTGTGGATTCTTGAATATGGAACAGACCTATCCTCTAAGAAAGATTAGGTTTTAAATAATATGAGAACAGTACAAAATGGCAAAGCCACATCTTGTTCCTCTTCAAGGGTGTCTCGTATGTGCCACTTGAAGATTTGTGAGTTTTCCACAGTTTTATTTTAAAAACTGGATGGCTTATGATTACAAAATATTTTCACATTTTCTGAAAAAACAGTTGTTCTCAGTTTGCTTATGTAGTCCTGCCTGTTTGTTTTTATTTATGGCAGAATATATGGCATCTGTTTTGTAGTTACAATTTTTAAAAAGGCCCTTTGAAAAAAATAAAGGACCTTAAAAGTATGCCTCCTTCTGTTTCTCGGTGTGTGTTCATGCACATGCCAATTTGTGTATGGGGGGGGTGCCCACACGTGCACACACAGAAGCCAGTGCAGGGTCTACATAGTCCTGACTGTCCTGGAGCTCACCATGTAGACCAGGCTGGTCCTGAACTCACACAGTTCCAACAGCCTCTGCCTCCTGAGTACTGGGATTAAAGGTGTGCACTACTAAGCCAGGCTCTTTCATCTTTCTTAAAAGCAAAGTCAGTATAAAATTCTTCAAGGACTCACTATTTCATTCTCTGTTGAAATTTATATTTCAAAAGGTACTCAAGTACATTTTTCTCATGAGATAGAGATCATGTAAGAGACTGAAGTTAAACACCCAGTCTGGTTGCTATGGCGCACGCCTTTAGTTCCAGTGCATAGGTGTGGCCAGCCTGTTAACAGAGTGTGTTATAGGTCAGCCACACAGAAAAGACCTGTTTAGAAGAAAAAATGACAAAAAAGGCAAATTAACTAAATTATAATGAGGAAAAACTAGTCCAAAGAACTACATTTTGCTCCTTGTTTCCTACCAAGAAAACAAACCTCCTCTTGACTCATTTCTAGAAAAGCTACTAATACAGAAAACTAACTGGTCCTTAAAGGGTGTAGTTCAGAAAGAAAGATCAAACCCAGGAAGAAAGGAAGGAAGTAACAACACAAAGAAATAACAAAACCTAAAACCAAAGCATGGAGAAGCTGTGATGTTAAAAAAAAAAATAATATACTGAGAATACAACTCATAATTTATAATTTGGGAAGACGCTTTATTTTGTTTTTCAAGTCAGGGTTTCTATGTAGCCTTGGAGCCTGTCCTGGAACTTGCTCTGTAGACCAGGCTGGCTTCACAGAGATCTGCCTGCCTTTGCCTCCTGAGCACTGAGATTAGAGGTACGCTCCACCACTGCCTGGCTGACAATTTATAATTTGAATTCAGATGTGATTAGATAATCCTTTGTTTTAAAACAAGCTTCAAACTGTCTTTTACTATCATACTTGAAACAAGATGTCACTGATATATTGCCAACCCTGGCAAAGTAAGACTAGAAAAAGAAATGTCAAACCATCAAAACAAAAACAAAACATCTACAATCCCTCAGGAGGCTGAGGCCAGCCTGGGCTACACAATAGGCTCCGTGTTAGGCCAAGCTACAGAATAATAATACTCTGACACCTCTTATAAAAACAAAACCCTGCTTTGCCAGCATATCTACTGGACTGTGTTAGTATGTAAATGTTAAGCATTCACTTAGACAGTTCATTGATTCTGTTTTTAAAAGGTATTTCTGAGGCTGGAGAGGTGGCTCAATGGTTAAGAATACAGACTACTTTTCCAGAGGCCCCAAGTTCAGTTTCCAGCACACACAACAGGTGATACACAACCACCCATAACTCCAACTCCAGGGATCTGACACCTTCTAGTCTCCAGGGACACTCATGTACTCACACAGAGACACACAAAAATTAAATCATTATAGAATTCATTCTTTCTACCCTAAAACAAACTTCATTTAGAGCAGTAGCTCCAAGTGTCAAACTTAGCTTTTAACAGATTGATTTGTGTTTTTTTTTTTAAATATTTTTTGGTTTATTGTATGTGTATGAGTGAATTGTTTTCATGTATGTATGACTGACACATGTGTGCCTGATGTTTGCAGAGCTGGAGTTAAGGACAGTTGTGAGCCACTGAGTAGATGCCAAGAACTAAACCTTCGTCCTCTGCCAGATCAGCCTGTGCTCTCAACCACTGAGCTAACTCTCTAGCCTCCTACAGTTTAACAATTTCAAACAAAAGTAACAAGTAACAAAATTCAGGTACCATGTTATCTAATCTTTAATATTTGCAGGGCCATGGTGGCACACAATCTTAATTGTAGCAGAGGCAGGTGGATATCTGTGAGTTCAAGGCCAGTACAGGCTCCAAAGCTACAGAGAAATTATGTCTCAAAACACAAAAAAAAAAAACAAGCAAAAAAAAAACCCAACCAAACAAAACTACTTCAGTATTCAGTGTAGGTATCAGTTCACCAAACATTGAGGCTACTAGGATGAAGGCTAGGCATAGTGGTATATGGGTATATATGCCTGCAGTTCCAGACTTTGGAAGGCCAAGGTAGGAGGGAGGATGGCTAAAGCTAGGAAGGGATTCAAGGGCAACCTGCATAACAAAGGAAGACCTTTCATTGCAACAAAAACAACCACTGAAGCTGAAAGCATCTCAGTAGATAAGGGCACTGACTGCTCTTAGAGAGGACCTGGGTTTGAATCTCAGCCTCTTCTTACCCTCATGGGCCACTGCAAGCATGTGGTTCACATATACTCAGGCAGAACACATGTGCGCATAGAAATTTTTTTTTTAATTTTTTGAGATAGGGTTTCTCTGTGTAACAGTTCTAGCTGTCCTCCTGGAACTCACTCTGTACATTAAAAGTATGCAGAAATATACTTTTTAAAAGCAACTAATTAAAATATCCCTAGTCTAAGCACTTGCCACAGTTCTGTTTGGAGCATGCTAACAGTGCTTCAGATAGCAAAGACAGAAGCTGGGCACGGTGGTGCATACCTTTGATCCCAGCACTTGGGAGGCAGAAGCAG
Organism: Cricetiscus sungorus; assembly: GCA_030556225.1. Classification (NCBI taxonomy): domain Eukaryota; kingdom Metazoa; phylum Chordata; class Mammalia; order Rodentia; family Cricetidae; genus Cricetiscus; species Cricetiscus sungorus. The sequence goes on from JANBXA010000372.1 coordinate 41,876,047, forward strand.
GAGGATCTCTGAGTCCAAGGCCAGACAGGGCTACAGTAGTGAGACCCCAAATAAAATAACCTGTGGGCTGGAGATACAGTTAAGTGATTAAGAGCAATGACTGGCTGGGGCTGGAGAGATAGCTCGGTGGTTAAGGACACTAGCTGCTCTACCCAGAGGTCCTCAGTTCAATTCCCAGCGACCACACGATGACTTACAACCATCTGTAATGAGATCTGGTACCCTCTTCTGGCCAGCAGGAATACATGCAGACAGAACACAGTATACATAATAAATAAAGGACTCTTTAAAAAAAAAAAGTGGGACCACTCATTGGCTTCTCTTGTAGAGGACCCAGGTTTGATTCCCAGAACCCGAATGATGGCTCATAATGACTATCTGTAAATCTGTAACTCAGCCTCTGCAGGCCAAGACTGCCTGAGCATGGTGCATAGAGACATACAAGCAAAATACCCATACATACAAAATAATAAAATTAAAGCAATTAAAAAGGATAGGTTTAAAGAAAATGAAATCTGACTGGAGGCTGTTAACACTGGATACATCTTACTTCAAAACTGAGTGATAAAATCATGCCAGGCCTACAGCATAGTTCTGGTTCTTGAAGTTAGAGGTCCATACATTGAAGACAGGTAGGTGTAACAGAAAACCTACATGAGGGCATTAGATAAAATTGTTTAAGCTCCTGAGATTTATTTCTAGAGCTATCTATTTCTGAAAGTACTAGTGAAAACAAATTTTAGACTGACTTATATGCATGAACGCTTCACCTGCATGTGTGTATATACATGCCTGGTACCCAGAAGAGGCTGTCAGGTCTCCTGGAATAGGAATTATGGATGGTGTGAGCTTCGATGTGGGTGCTAGGAACCAAACTTGGGACTTTTGCAAAGAACAAGTGCTCTTAACTGCTGAGCCAACTCTAGCCCTAAAAAGTAAATTGAATAGATTTAAAAAAAAAAATACTGCTTAGAGGTTATTAAGCTTCAAGATTATCCCCTCACCCAGACCACAACATTGCTGTAAAACCTGACCACAAAGGTGGTAGTTGGACTGTGAGTTCATATGTGAGGCTCAGAGCCCAGCATCAATTAGCATTCAACTGTTCATCTGTTCCTTCATGCAATTCATGGAAAAGGGTGGGAAAGGGCAGAAATCATGGGTAGAGAGGGTTGTCCAGAGGTAAAGTCTGTCATTCACCACCAGAGATGGTTGTGGTGCCTAAGGAGGGCTCAGGAAGGAAGCCTGCCCTAACGGCCTATAAATAAAATGTGCTCAACTCAAGGAAGTCTGGACACCACTGAATTTTGGCACTAAGCAATACATCTAAAGGAGGAGGCTGCATACTGTTCTTAACCAACAATGAAGAAATTTATATAGGTTATGCACAAACCATTCTTATACCCATTATTCATTTCAGTCCTCACAGCAACAATATCAGTAGCATTCCCATTTCACACATGGAAATATGGAGGCCAAAAGAGAAAGGCAACCAAATGAAAAAGACCCAAACCTAGATCTTCTGAATCAGAAGATTATCCTGTCCATTATCCTGTCACCAATGGTCATGGTCAAAGGGAGCAGATGACCATGGTTGATGCCTCATTCTCAAGGTGGAAATAGATTTGACATAGCTAGTATATCACGGAGAACAGATTCCTGATTTTTTTTTTTTTTTCCTCACTATGTAGTGGATTTGAACTCTAAAAGATCCCTCTGCCTCCACCTCTCCAGTGCTGGGATTACAAGTGTGCTCCAGTGCACCTGGCGCACTTAACACAGCTAACCAGTAGCACATGTATCAGTACGGTTCGTTAGCTGAAATGTGTTTAGATTGGGCTGTGTTGCTTGAAAATCCCATCTGCTGCTTCAGGTTCAGGACAACAAACACAAAACACCTAACTTGAGAACCCGCTCACCTTTCCCCCAAGTGAGAGCCCAAAGAGGCTCTCAATTACTACTCTTGCTATTCAGGACCATCGGCTCTAAAAGGCTGGGCGATGCTGGCTGTGTCTGGTTCTGCCTATGTGTGGTTGAAGCACCAACTAAAAAGCAGCTTCACAAAAAGACACATCTCCACAAGCCTGTTAGGAACTGAAGTGAAATCCAATTATCACAAAGCTTTTAAGAATTGGCCCCATGCTGCTAGAGAGGCATTGTACCACTTAGCTATATCATACACCTACAAATACAATGTTTCTTTTATCTTGGGGAAGAGTGTGTGTGTGTGTGTGTGTGTGTGTGTGTGTGTGTGTGTGTGTGTGTGTGTGTGTGTGTGTGTGTATGGGGGGGGCTGGGACCCAGGTGTCCATGCTGCTAAGCATTCTACCAATAAGCTACATAATACAACCCACAAGTAAATGTTGAATGTTTCTTGAGAAAATGACCTACGTGGATATCTTCTGGCTCTCACTGCTAATCCTGTGAGAAGCTCAGAAAGAAAACTAGGTAAATTACTTTTACAAAGCAACAAAGGATTCAGTGATTACCACGATCATGGACTGCACCTCCTTCGTCCCCAAGAAAACTCCAGCAGATGACTCAGGAGCACTGCACTCAGAGTCTGCAAAGATCGTTGTCTACGCATCAGAATTTCAAGTTGCCCCGTCTCAGGAAACAGGAGAAAGTGTTAACTTTTAGTGTTTTGGAATTTAGTGATTACTGCATCTTCTGCATCATGTGAAGACTCCGTTCCTCAGCCTTGGAAAAGAGTAAAATTCCCAAACAGGATAGTCAGGCCTCAATAAGCACAGACACCTGTGAGCTTTTCCCTTAAGCAACCGTCCAGAAATAACCTCATTGAACACATTGTAAAAGATGAGCTTTTATTCTTTTAACTTACTCTCACCGAGAATGTAGCCGGCCTGCCCTGTTTATAGTGAGCCTGGGGTCTAGGGCAGGAGTCTGATACCTCTTTCTCTTCTAGTATCAGACTTTCAATCCTCATGTCTCAGCTACTCAACTAATTACATTCAACCCAGCTTTTTGTTTTCCATCTTGCCGTATCATTATAGATTAGGAGTCCCTTTAGTAATGATTTTATACTTTCTGCGGGAGTTCCTACAAGCAGATCCATGTCCCTTGTATAAATCCTGGGACTGGGCTAGAGTGATGGCTCAGTGGTTACTGAATATTGGCTGCTTTTCCAGTGGACCTGGGCTCGATTCCGAGCACCCACAAAGCAGCTAACAACTGTAACTAATGCTGTCTTCTGGTATTCCGTGCACTGTACACATGTGGTGCACAGAGTTAGATGCAGGCAAAACACCAGGACACAAAAATAATTAAAAACAAAACAAAAAAAAAAAAAAAAAACCTAGGACTGTTAGCAACCTCAAGATCATCCAAAGCAAGGTATCTTCTAGCAGTGCTGGCCTGACACCCTCTGCTGATTACCACCACGGTGCCTTCCCCCACAGCAAACCTAATGTGCATTAACTCTTCTACAAACACACCTTTGAGCAGAAGGCTCAGACTACTCAAACAACTACTCACACTGAAATGGGCCCTTGGCCCCAACCACACAAGAACAGTTGCCAGAGCCGTTTTCAGTAGGGTCCACGTTCCTTCCACACGCCTGTCCACAGTCTCTGTGATTACTAAATGATTTGGGGTTTGGGTACCAAGGCTCAAATCTGCAATCTTTCACCTGCCACTCAAGTTCTCTACACCTCCAGGGATATATCTAATTACTCTACCAGACAGTCGGTCCTGAAACCTAGTTCTTAATAATTCTGTTTGTTTCATTTAGCCCAACTGGCTGCAGATGTGCTAACAGCCAAGGCTGGCTTTGAACTCCTAATCCTCCTGCCTCCACCCACTAGGTTGGGCTGTTTTCAGACAGTCTGGTTAAACTTTGATGTGCTAGGTGTAGTGGCACATGCCTTGAGGCAGAGGGAGGGAAATTTCTGAGTTCAAGGCTAGTCTGGAGGGCAGAAGGAGTTCTAGGACAGCCAGGACTGCACAGAGACGCTGTATCAGAAATAATACAACAATCAGAGCACACGATATAGCATACTTTTATTTATTTTTGAGACAGGGTCTCACTATACATCCCTTGATAGCCTGAAAAGTCACTATGTAGATCAGGCTGGCCTCGAACTTGGGGAGATCTATTTACCTTCTCCTGCCTCTGGAGTGCTAGGATTAAAAAGCACATCACCACACCCAGTACATTACTTTATTTGGAAACAAAAATAAGCATTAGAGTAGTTTGTAGCGCATATTTGAAGAAACCATCCTCAGTACAGCCATTCTTCCTTTTTCTTTTTCAGGTGGTAACCCAAGCTACCTCAGCCTCTGAAGCGTTGGAATTTTAGGTGTACTCCCCCAGGCTAGGCTCACTATGCCCTCTCCGGCGTCCTATCGTCGTTGGATAGTTTTGAGAATGAATGTTTCTTTTGTCTCTGGTGTTCAGGGAATGTGGCTGGAGATCATTCTAACTTCATGGCTCTACTTCTACTATAATATTCCTGTCTAAAATATACAGTGACACACATATTTTCTTTTTCTGACACTGAGTTTCTTTGCATATTCCCTGGCTGTCCTGGAACTCCCTCTGCAGATCAGGCTGGCCCCAAACTCAGAGATCTGCATGCCAATGTCTCCCAAGTGCTAAGGTTAAATGCATGTGCCACCACTGTCTGGGTTAATATTTTTAAACAGGTCATCTGTACCACATCCAAAGCACTCTTGTGGTCACATGGTGTGTCAGGAATTCTGCTCAAATACTGGGAACTTTTCTTCCTTATCTATTAGTGAGGTTGGACTATTTTACCTGAAACACTTAAACCTAATTTCTAAATTAGAATTCCGTCAGCATATCTGTGTATTCATCACAGTGGATTATACTAAACTACGTTTAAGTATTAAAGGTTTCATTTCTTTAGACCTCATACGTCAGTGTTGTACCTTTTTTGTTTATTTATTTTTTGTGTTTTGAGACAGGGTTTCTCTGTGTAGCCTTGGCCTGGCTGGCCTTGAATTCACTCTGTAGAACAGGCTAGCTTGAACTCAGAGCTCCCCCTGCCTCTGCCTCCTGAGTGCTGGGATTAAAGGTGTGCACCACCACCACCCAGCAAGTTGTCTTGATTTTGAATGAGACGCTCACTATGTAGTCCAGGTTAGCCTTTAACTAGCAATTCTGTCTCCTCGGCCTTCCTAGAGCTAAGATTAAAGGTGCATGCCTAGCTCCATAAAACTCAGCTGCTGACATCCTGGCTCAGGAACACTTCTTTTAAGGTAGAGTCTCTATTACCCGGGCTGCTCCTGAGTTCCTGGGTACAAACAATCCTCCTACCTTTCAAGCAGCTGAAGCTACAGGGGTTTATGGTTTCTCAATGCTTGGTGTGTGTGTGTGTGTGTGTGTGTGTGTGTGTGTGTGTGTGTGTGTGCTTCTTTAATTGTTTAGATGCAAGAGATCAACCCCAGGGCCTTGTACATGCTAGGCAATCACTAACCACTGTACTACATACCAAGCCAACTAAACAAGGTTTTAAAAATCAAGTTATATCCAATGGATATGGTGGCAGAGGCCTGTAATCCTAGCATGTGTGAAGCAGTGGGGGGGAGTCTTGATGCGAGTTTGGAGTCAGCTTGTTCTACATAGCAAGTTCCAGGCCAGCCAGAGGTTTATATACAGAGATGTTGCTTTAAAAATACTACTACTAATAAAAAATAAGACAAAGTAAGCCGGACATTGGTGGTGCATGCCTTTAATCCCAGCACTAGGGAGGCAGAGGCAGGCGGATCTCTGTGACTTCGATGTCAGCCTGGTCTACAGTTCCAAGACAGGTTCCAAAGAAATACAAAAAAAACCCTGTCCAAAAAAAAAAAAAAAAAAGACAAAATAAATTATCACGTAACTCCGCTGTAGAACAAAAGGGCTCTGAACACTAGCTAGGCCAGCCCTAAGAAGCAGTAAATGGATGGAGGTGGGGAAGGAGTGGGCTAGGACACTGTAAGGTATAGAGAGCCCAATAAAACACCAACAGGCGCCAGGCATTAGTGGCACACGCCTTTAATGCCAGCACACGCGAAGCAGAGGCTGGCGGATCTCTGTGAGTTTGAGGCCAGCCTGGTCTACAGAGCAAGTTCCAGGACAGCCAGGGCTACATGGAGAAACGCTCACAGGGAAGGAAAGTGGGGGGGGGGCTGTAAAGGGGGCAAAAGAACGAGTCACGGCTATGACTGTCGGCATGGAGTATCTGAGGAAGAATGGCCCACATGAGAGAAAGGTCCCAGGCTCCGTGGGAGAACCAGCTCCTCCATCCTGATGCAGCAGGAGCAGAGACAGTGGCAGCCAACTGATCAAAGCCGAGTGCTCCCTATAAACTCAAGAGGACAAATGCTTCTTGAGCTTGTAAACGCGTACTCGTAAATATAGTCCTCAAAACAGAACTGGCGCATTCTTCAGAGAGTCTTTCCATAGCAACACAGGCTATTGCTCATTTGGAACCAGCGCTATTAAACAGGAGCGACCACATGCCATTCTCCACAGCATTCTCTGAGGAGATGAGGAGCACTGTGCCAGCTGTGAGCCTCAGGAGCGGAGGAGGAGCTTACTGAGGATTGCATCGTAGTAAGGACAGAACACCATCTTGTTGTAGTTGACCAGGCGCACAAATTTCACTGCAACTTCTTCCAGCTCTTTCTGAATGGGACCCAAGCCCCCCGGCACTGTAGGCAATAACTTCTGATGACCAGAAGCAAGGTATGTCTCCAAGAAGGTAAAAATTCGGGATTCTGTGGTGGAAAGAAAAGTGATCAGGGGGTGTCTCCTTCAGGGTGACACGTCTGATTAGGTTTCAATTAACTGAGTCATCACTTTCTGCGAGGTCTTTCCTTGTCACCCCTAGATTGGATCTAAAGAACTTTGCATTTCAGCTGCGAAGAACACATCTATGCACACACAGAGTCTGCAGCACTGGCATGCTCTGCTCTTAGAGGAGCGGGACACTGAGGCCAACACTGGCCATGACCACAGGGCGCACGCATGCACGTGCACACACACTACTCAGAAGAAAAAAAACAATGGAATCTTGAAATTCACAGGCAAATGAACAGAACCAGAAATCATGCTGAGTGAGGTAACCCAGTCATAAAAAGACAAACACGGTATGTACACACTCATATATGGATTTTAGACATAGAGCAAAGGATCACCAGCCTACAATTCACACTGCCAGAGAAATAAAAATACAAGGAGGAATCTAAGAGATCCATACAAGGTCCCTCACAGAAGGGGAAAGGGACAAAATCTCCTGAGCATATGGGGGGGGCAGTGAGTGGAGAGTTAGGAAAAAGAGAAGGGAAGAATATGAGGGTATAGCAGAACTTGAGGGCCAGGAAGATTGAGTCAGGGGAGGAAAAAAGGAGAACTAGGGAAATGTCCAGAGACCTACAAGGATGTTCCCCAACTATCAATCTGAGTAACAGTAGAGAGGCTACCTTAAATGCCCTTCCCTGATAATGAGATTGATAACTAACTTATATGCCATCATAGAGCTACTAGATGAGGATCTTACAGCTTATGGAAACAGAAGCAGACACCACAGCTGAATTTCTGGAATCCAGTTGCAGAGAGAGAGGAGTAATGAGCAAAGGGGACAAGACCAGGCTGCAGAAACCCAGAGAGACAGTTGACTTGAACAAGGGGGAGCTCATAGACCCCAGAGTGATAGCTGGGGGGGAGGGCAACACAAGCTAAGGTGTTCTTAGAAGAGGAACCTCAGTTGAGAAAATGCCTCCATCAGATTGCCTGCAGACAGGACTGTGGGTCATTTGCTTCTCTCTCTCAGGCGGTTTCTCTGTGCAGTCCTAGATGTCCTGGGACTCTGTACTAAGCTAGTCTCAAACTCAGAGATCACTTGCCTCTGCTTCCTAAGTGATAGGATTAAAGGTGCACCACCACCCTTGGCCATTTTCTTGATTAATGATTGATGTGGGATACCACAGCAAAGTGTGACCGGAACCACCCTGAGATGTAGTCTTGGGCTATATAAGAAAGCAGGCTGAATAAGCATGGAGAGCAAGCCAATAAGCAGCATTCCTCCATGGCTTTTGCTTCAGTTCCTGCTTCCAAGTCCCTGCCTGCCCTGACTTCCCTCAGTGACAGACTGAGATCTGACAATTCTAAGATCAACTAAATCCCCTTCCTCTCCAAGTTGTTTTTGGTCATGGTGTTTCATCACAGCAATAGAAAGTAACTAAGACACCCTCTGAGAGACTGTCCCCCAAACGTACCCACGATCCTGCGAATGGGGTCGTCAGGACTGGCCAGGGCCTGAATCTGGCCCTTGAGCACAGTCTCCTTGTTGATGGAGAAGGGGGAGGATCCACACAGGGAGAGGCATCTGCTCACCTCCAGGCACACTTTCTCCCCAATGGAAGTCAGAGCATCCTCCAGATGGAAGGAACTAGAATGGAGAAGGGAAAGGGGGGCCAGGAGAACAAAGGCCTCATGAGAACAAAGTGCCCATCACTTGCCCTATCCTGGCAAGACTGGCAGCACTGACTTGAGAGGACCTGTGGCTTTCTTCCCCGGTCCCTCACTTCCCTGGCTGTGCATCTCTGTCTGATCATGCCAAGGTGTTTGTTTTTTGTTTGTTTGTTGACAGGGTGTCATGTAGCTCAGGCTGGTCTAGAACTTACTATACAGCTGAATATAGTAATGCTCCTGCCTCTACTTCCCAAGTTCTGGGATTAGAGCTGTGCAATACCACACCAGGTTTTATAGCACTGGGGATGAGGGCTCCATGCATGTTAGACACATACATGTTAGGCGTGCACTTGCCAACAGAGCTATGTCCTCAGGCCTCAGAGCACCAAGTCTCCCTCATGCCTGTGCGACAGAGTAAGCATGGGATTGACTCTTATCTTCAAACGCTTCCAGAGGAGCAACAGAAATCGGAGATTTGGAAGCTATGGGACAAGAGAGGGGATAGAATCCTTCTCATTGAGTATTCCCTTGTATATTGGGTTTTTGTTGTTTTGTTTTTTGGGTTGTTTTACCATGCTGGAGATCAAGTCCAAAACCTCATTCATGATAAGCACTTTGCCAACTGTGGTATATCCCCAGCTCTACTCAGCTGCTTTGCTTTTGCTTTTTGGGTTTTTTTTTTGGGGGGGGTTGTTTGTTTCTTTGTTTTTTGGTTTTTTTTTTTTTTTTGGTTTTTTGTTTTGTTTTGTTTTGTTTTGTTTTGTTTTTGGAGACAGGACTTCAGGTAGCCAAGGCTAGCCATAAAGTCCTGGTCCTCTGTTTTACCTTCCAGGTGCTGGGATCACAGGTGTCCACCACCATGACTAGCTTACATTAGCTATTTCTAGAAGAAACCATCCACAAGGGAAAACAAGTACCCTTGGTCCCTTGGGAACAGCAGTGGGACAGCCTCCTGCTGGTCAGGCCCTGTGACAATGCTTTCTTCGCATCTGTGTCACGCTCAGCAGCTGTTAACAACCATTCTTCATGTAACCGCTCAGCAGCAGTCTCTACTACAGGTCTTCTGGGAAGTAAGGGAGCAAGGCCCAGGACTCATTGTTGCTGCTGCTCGGTACAGCCCAAGCAGCCAGGGCGCCAAAGGAAGTCTGAACTGGCAGGAAATGGAGGTGACAGCCCAAAGCTGGACCTGGGCACTAGCATCAGGATAGGCCTGAGATCAGCAGTGTCCTTGGCTGAGTCAACCGCTTGTTACAATGTGTGACTATGCCCCGAAGGCACTGACCACTGCCACATACTGCAAACTCATCAATGCATTCCTTCCTATGTAGGATGACATGGTGGTGTGAATGGGAATGGCCTCCATTGCCAGCAGTGGTGGCACACACCTTTAATCCCAGCACCTGGAAGCAGAGGCAGGCGGATTGAGGCCAGTATGGCCTACAGACCGAGTTCCAGGACAACCAACCAACCACCAACAACAAAGAATGGCCTCCATACTCTAATGTGAATGCTTAGGGAGTAGCATTAGGATGTGTGGCCTCGTTGAAGGAATTGTCACTGGCTTTGAGGTTTCAAATGCTCAAGCCATGCCCACTGGCTCCTTCTCTTCCTGCTGCCTATGGATCCATCTCCAGTACCATGTTTGCTTACATGCTACCATGCCTACTCCCATCCCCCATGATGACAAAGAACTGAACCTCTGAACTGTAAGCCAGCCCCAATGGAATGCTTTCCTTTCTAAGAGCTGCCGTGGTCATGTGTCTCTTCACAGCAGTAGAACCCTGAACCCTGACTTAGCCAGGTGAGAGGTCAGGGGTGGGGTTCCCTCTGAGAGTCTCTGCCTCTGCTTGGGGCCTGGTCAGACACAGGGCTTACTGGAACTATCAACCCCCCATGTGATGTGAATGATGGGAGTCATGCACCTGCTAACGATTTCAAATGTGAAGTTTGATACATGATAAAATGACACAGTCATGGCAGGCACAAATGTCTACGAGGTATATGCAAAGGGTAGAGAGGTAATGTCATGGGAGGGTCACGAAGGGGTAAAGTTTATTTCTTCTGTGATCTTTCTCTCCCAAGAGCCACCGCGGGAAACTCTGGCCATCCTGGGGGCCAAGGCATAGGTTGCACTGTTTTCTTTAAGGTTGTGGTTTTTACTGCTAGTTGGTAGTAAAAGCAGTTCAGTGGGTGGAAGGCAGGACGGTGTTTTATTGGTTGGTTGGTAAGACTAGATTAGAAAAAAAAAAAGGTTAAACAAAGGGTAAGTTCCACCTCTGGAGGTGCCTACTACATACAATCCCATGCGTGTTAGAGTGTACTAGGCATGGTAGAAACCAAATTGCTCACTGTGGGCCTTGAACACAGACATTTAAAAACCACAATCCTAGAGCCTTGTTAAGTGTACAGTTCCCTGTAACTTGGACATGACCGCCATGACTAAACTGCAGGTAGACAAAGTCTTTTCTAAGCTCCTAAAGGTCTCACACTGGAAGTCCCCATGGTACACTACAATTGCATCCACTGTAGGGCCCCAGACACTTACGGAAGATGCATGTCCATTAGCAGAATCTTCACCGTCATCTTGAGTTTCTCAGCAAAGTCAGTTTGGCCAGATATTCCAGGTGTGGCACTGCTGAGAGTGACAAGCAGCACAGCCCCCAGGACGGCTAGCTGCTCCAGCTGCAGCTGGAGCTCTTGGAAACGAGACTGGTCCATCAAAATGGTCTGCAAGGAACGCACACGTCATTGAGGAGCAGAGACTCAAGCTGGCCAGCAGAGGGCAGTGGCGCCCTTTCAGATTTCCGGGAACCTTTCAGAGCGGGCCTAGCATCATCAGCTGAGGCAGGGCTGGGAGATAAATCCAGACTCCTTCACAGCAGTGTGACCTCAGGCAAGTCTCCTTTACTCTCTGAGGCTATTAAAAGAGCGGGTTCTCTTTGTACAGCTGCTGGAAGGATTAAGAAAATCGACCAGCAGCGGAGTAGCTGAGAAGGTACAGCGGTAGGACAGGAAGGGTAAAAAGATGAAGCTAGAGTGGCCAATGCTTTCCCATGTGTCCTGGTCTGACGTTCCCAGATTTGAAAGGGAAGCACCCAAGTTCTGTGACCGCATCATTGTCCCCCACAAACCAGGAAGTCACCCGTGCTGAGTCACCCGTGCTGATAGACGGGAGGGGCTCCTTGAAGCAGAGCTTACAATTATTCATCTTAGTACACACTGCACAAAGGAGACTGAAGGACTGGGCAAGCTGGGCTCGAGGCTCGGCCCATAAACTCCACCCCTCCACCCACCCACAGACACGCTCAGAGGGAGAACTGCTATATGTCTAAGGCCAGCCTGGGATTCAAAGTGAAACCCTGTCTCAGAATAACAAACAATAACAACAACCTCAGGTAAGGAGATTAAAAAACAATAAAAAATGGCAAACTCTGCAGAACAAAACCATCTGAAGGTGGACGGTCTGTCTTGTTAAAGACCCTAGTCTTTCTCGGCCAGAATACACCACTGTTAAAGAAGCCAGGTCCCACCTACAGGAGGCTGCAGAGGGGTGAGGGAAGAGCTGCAGGACAGTTAAGTAGGTGTTGATTCAGTTAAGAGGGTTTTAATTGTTTTCTTTTCTTTTGGGGGACTGGGGGGTTTGGAGACAGGGCCTTACCACATAGCCCTAGCTGTCTAGGAGCTTGTTATGTAGACCAAGGTGGCCCTGAACTCACAGAGATCCACCTACCTCTCTCTCCAGAGCTCTGGGATTAAAAGTGTGCACCACCCATGCCTGACTCAGATCTGAATTTTTACAGGTTAATCAAACAAGCTTTGGGAGCCTGCTTTGCTGTAAGAATCTAATCAAGACACTAGCAATTTAGGGTCAAACTAGATGGGGTGGACTATGCTTGTAATGCTAGCACTGGAAAGACTCAGGCAGGAGGATTAACAAGAGTTTGAGGCTAGCCTAGGCTGTAATGTTAAAAATAAAACAAAGAGAAAACAAAACAATGGAGTCAGAGCCCAAACTTTCTGTGAGATAAAAGTGTCTCTAAAGGCTACTATACTAGTCCTCGTTTATGAAGAGCTTTGCTATTTTTCAGTGTCTTCTTTCCTTCTCGCTGCTAACGTGACCATGGTGTCACTTGGCTTTGGCAGGATGGGAAAGATCTCCACAGGTGAATGCCAAGAACAGATGTGCAGTTCCAGTGAAAACTACCCGAAGCCTTCGTGCTCCCAGCAAGTCAACACCACCACCTTTAGGTCCCTCTATGTACCAGCAGGGTACTCAGACGAGAACCAAAGCTTGCAGGGTGTGAAAGGAAAAATAAGGAACATGAGAGAAACATTTACAGAAGCTGCAGGAGCTAAAGCTAGAAGTGGGAATGAGCACCCTCAAAGACTGAGAAAACCACATACCAGATTAGTTACTGCCAGAAAACAGGGGATCCGCACCAGTTAGCCCCTTGAATGACTCCTGCAGCCATAAGAACTTACAAAAAACACAGGAAAAACAAACAAAACACTGCTCTCTGTGGATGGGACGGAAGTTTTTGTAGGTCAAGCTGTGAAGCAATACCAGTTTTGTAGTTTTTGTTTGTTTTATCATGATGAATAAAAACAGCATAAAAAGTCGGGCAGCGCAGACAGGCAGCACTGCATACTGCTGGCGGGGTGCTGGGAGGGCGGCTGAGCCGTTCCTCAAAGTGGTGTGCCTGGAGTGTACCCAGCAAGCAGTGCAACCATGCATACAGCCTAGAGGGCTGAAGCAAAATACGCACACAGGACACAGCACAGATATTCACAGAGGCAGAGTGCACAACAGTCACAACACTGGCCGAGGATGAAAGGAAATGCAGTGTGCACACATAGCTGGATACTGACACGCCCTCATAAATGAGCCTTGGAGACAACATGAAGGCAAGCCAGGCACAAAAAGATAACTGTCATGATTCCATGTAAAGCAACTGGACAGGCTGGGCCTGCTATCAAAGCACTTGGAAAGCTGAGATCGGGGGTTCAAGGCCAATGTGAGTCCCTGTCAGAAAAAGCCAAAATAAATAAATAAGATAAACAGTAAAGTCTCAGAGTGATCAAATACATAGACTTGCAATAACATGGAATAAGCTAAGGAAGAATTATGCCCATGATCCTTGTAGCATCACTCACAATAACCAAAATGTGGAACCAGCCTAGCTGACCATCAACAGAGGAAGGGATAAGGAAAACATGTTCCAGATACACAGGGACATTCATTCAGCCATAAAGAAGAATAAAATTAACCTGGCATGTAGCTGAAACCTGTAATCTCAGCATTCAGGAATCATCAGCAGGAAGATCTTTGTGAGTCCAAAGCCAGCCTGGACTATGTGGTTAATTTCAGGCCACCCAGTGCCACACACAGGTAAGATCCCCCCACACACATACACTTTTCTCTCATAGGCACAATCTACATTGAGTTGTGTGTGTGTGTGTGTGTGTGTGTGTGAGAGAGAGAGAGAGAGAGAGAGAGAGAGAGAGAGAGAGAGAGAGAGAGAGAGAGAGAGAGAATGTGAATGACACAAAAGCCAAAGCAAAGGGATACTGTTGAGGGAGGAAAGAATTTAAAAGGAAAGAAAAAGCTGGGCATGGTACTCACATCTTTGATCTCAGCACTAGGAGGCAGAGATAGGCAGAATCTGAGAGTTAGAGGCCAGCCTGGTTTACAGAGCTAGTTTCAGGACAGCTAAGGGTACACAGACAGAGACCCTGCCTCAAAGAGAGAGAGGGGTAGGGTGGGGAGGGGTACAAGAGAGAATAATGGAGGGAGGGGAAAGAAGACCATACTGCATGTTTTCTATATGTAGGCTGTACACACATACACACAGAAGGGGGATTACTTGGAGAAAGAAAGGAGACAGCAGAAGAGAGAGAGAAGGGGTGTGGAAGGGATGAATGTGGGCAAAGCACAGTGATATGTATGAGAATGTCTCAATGAAGGCCATTGTTTTGTACACTGAAGCATTCATAGAGTAGTAATTACAATTTCAAATGAAAAGAAGGCATTTTGGTCTGATTTATATCAGAATACCATGTTTCTTTGAGAAACACATCATGAGACAAAGTCCAAATGGTTAAATGCCATCAGCACCTACCTCAGGGAAGGGTCTCCGCAAGTGGTCCCACTTGAGAAGCTTCAGGTAGGCATAATTCTGGACAGAAACAGGGGTCAGTGCTGGAGCATCTCCAGAGCCAGCAGCCCCTCCCCCAGCTGGCAGGGCATGTTTGTACTTCTGAGTTAAAAGGTCATTTGAGGCCTCCTCCAGCCACTGGGTGACAAAGTCCAGGGAGTCTGTGGAAACAGGGCTACAATCATCACCCTGACACTTGCAGGGACGCTTCTCAGAATAACTTAAGGAAGAGCATGCCTATAGTGAAATTCAGGATAGAGAATGAACTTTGGAATCCACAGAACCCAATTCAGATCACATTATTGCTCATCCTAGCTTCGTGCCCTCAGACAAGTCTATCTGAACAGAAGGTGGTGTCTTATGCCTTTAATCCTAGCACTCGGGAGGCAGAGGCAGGTGGATTTCTGTGAGTCTGAGGCCAGCCTGGTCTACAAAGCAAGTTCCAGGACAGCCAGTGCTGTTACACAGAGAAATCCTGTCTTAACAAAGACAAAGGCTGGGGATGGCTTAGCGGTTAAGAACACTGACTACTGTCCTTCCAGAGGTCTTGAGTTCAATTCCCAGCATCTACATGGTGGCTTCCGACCATCTGTAATGAGATCTGACATGCAGACAGAACACTGTATACACAATAAGTAAATCTTAAAAGAAAACCAGTAACAAAAAGAAATGCCTGACACCCGCTTCACAGACTGACAGAGGTCACTTGCCCCTTCCTCCTTATTCACGTCTCTAGTTCTGAGCACTGTATTCCATGTGGCTGAGAACCCGGATGACTACAGCTCCGAGGTATGGTAAAACTTCTGGCCTACGACCAACAGCATAAGACACCAGCTGGAGTCCCCTGTGTGGTGAACACTGGGGTTTACAAACCAGTCAGGATTACACACAGCCTTGTGGTGTCTGGTGTGCACCTCTCTGCATGGGGAGCACTGTCAGTGGGGGGTTGGGGGGCTTGGTGGCAGTCAGTGGCCATTAGGCTCCCACTGCTTCCTAAGCGGAGAAACACAGCAGGTCCCCCACAGTGTGAGTAAAAAGCGTCTCTGGGGCAGGTTACAGCCCTGGTGTTGCTGTCCTGGTGGAGGTCTCCTTCAAATCATACAGGCAGCTGCTGTCAGGGGTGCACAGTGCACCCCTGCACAGTTCTCCATTTGATCCTGGCCAGGTAGGCTCCTTCCTATTAGCAACAAGTCTTCCATTACGCCTGGGCTTCTGGTGCAGGACTCTCTTACGATCCACAGCACCCGATAAACTGAACAGTGTGTCAGCTAATCTTCTTCTTCTTCCACTACTCACTCTCACTCTCTCTCTCTCTCTCTCTCTCTCTCTCTCTCTCTCTCTCTCTCTCTCTCTCTCTCTCTCTCTCTCTCCTGGCCCCAGGCACCCACGTGAGGCTGCAGGAATTAACTTTTGGGGCCACTGAATTAAACAACCTGGTCAGGCAACAAGAGCTATTCAGGGACGGTCATTTCACCTCCTCATCAGCAAAGTGTGATACATGAAATTCATCACACACTGCACACGGAAGCACCCTAAAAACACAACCAGGCTAGACTCTTCTGTCCGTTGTTTCCCTGCGGTCACCAAATGCCATTTTCTTCCCATCCCAGCAAAGGCAGGCAGACAGCCACGGTTTAAGGCCAGCCTGGATTTCACACAGACCACCAGGCTGGGCTGCATAGCAAGACCCAGTCAAAAACAAAAATAAAGCCATGCCTTGAATCCCGGTACTAGAAAGGCAGTGTTAAACAAACAAACAAGGAGTAAAGCGGACACTTCCTGGTTGTGAAGACAGATTTACACATAGTGTGCTACCCACATAGCTCTTGTTTGTCAGTTGAGTTTACTGTTATTATTTTGTTTTTGATGCTTAACAGCATCCCATGCTTTTCCTTCTTCAAGTTACCCTACCTACCTTCATATATTCTAGAGGTTGGCGTTTGTTTGTTTGTTTTCTCTGTGTAGCCCTAGCTATCCTGGAACTCACTCTGTAGATCAGGCTGGCCTCGAACTCACAGAGATCCTCCTGCCTCTGCCTCCCAAACGCTGGATTAAAGGCATGCCCCACCACTGGCTCGGTTGTTTTTATGTACTAAGAAGCTACAGCAGCTAAAATGCAACACATACACCAACGATGAAAAGGTGCCACAGAGCATTAAACTTACTCGGCTGCTTCTCCAACACCTCTTGAAACTTCTTCCTCTCATATTCCACTGACTGCTGCATGAGGTGTGGCCTAATGCTGGTGATGGCAAAGTTGGCCATGTCTACTTTCATTAGGTCCAACACAGAAAATATTGCCCTGAAAAAAGGGGAAAGGTGTAGAAGCAGGCAGGAACGACATCAACACAGTTTAAAGGAAAAGAGATATGAATTTCATCTTAGAAAGGGCGGCATGGAAAAGCATGAGAAAATGGGTTAAGAAAGTGACGGCACAATGGTTTGATGTCACCTGGACATCAAACCAGCGAGAGTCATCAGGGAAGAGGGAGCCTCAGTCGAGAAAATGCCTTCATTAAGATATATAGACAGATTTTTCTTTGGGTCGCCAGCTCACAAAAAAAAATGACACAGAGACTTACTAATTTGAAAGCTCAGCCTTAGCTTATGCTTGGTTTGTGGGGGCTTTTGTTTGTTTGTTGTTTTGTTTTTCAAGACAGGATTTCTCTGTAGCTTTCGGAGGCTGTCCTGGAACTCACTCTGTAGAACTCACAGAGATCTGCCTGCCTTTGCCTCCCGAGTGCCGGGAGTAAAGATACTTATTACCACCGCCAGGCTCACCCATACTTTTTAATCTATGTTCCTCCATGAACTTGTTACCTCATCTCCACTTTGCCCATCCCGTTTCTTCTGCATCTGGCTGGCATCTGGCTTGTGACTCCAGCTTTCTTCTCCCCAGAACTCTCTTTGTATAGAAGTTCCTGCTATCACCCCTGCCTAGCTACTGACTTTTTATTAAACCAATCACAGTGATACATCTTCACACAGTGTAAAGGAACATTCCACAACAAAAATGGGGCTTTAGGTAAATCTGTAGGTCATTTTCTTAATTTGTGATTGATGTGGGAGGGCTCTCAGTCCATGGTGGGTGAAGCCACCCCTGCGATGGTGATCTGGGGTCTATAAGATAACAGGTTAAACATGCCATAGGAAGCAAATAAGCAGCACTTTTCCATGACCTCTGCATCGGCTCTGACCTAAGGGGTCCTGCCCTGCTTGAGTTCCTGTCTTCACTGTTTTTGATGAACTATTATATGGAAGTGTAAGTGACATAAACCCTTTCCTCCCCAGGTTGCTTTTGGTCATGGTATTTCATCAAAGCAATAGTAATCCTAACTAAGATAAATTGTTATCAGGGGGTCGGGGTGGGGTTGCTGTGACAGACCTGACCTTTTTTGGGAGGATTGTGGGAGGACTTTGGAACTTCTGGCTTGAGGAGTTCCAGAGGGAAGTCTGAGAGTCTCTTAAGACTCTATCAAGGCTGTTTGCTATTTTGAGTTGATAATCTGCAACTCTGGTTACTAGGGCAGAAGAAAACAGCTGTGACTCACAAGAGACCAGAACCACTGAAGTAAATAAAGCCTTTGCTTTACTGGGGCAATTGATGCTGGTCAGCCGGAGCTAAGAAATTAGTGGTGATTAAGAAGAGACCAGCATCATTGAGGTGAAGTCTTTTGGGAAGTGTTCCCTTAATCAGTGCTGTGTTCCAGAGGTGACCAAGGCTGTCCCTTTACTGGCAGCTGAACTTGGTAACATATAAGAGTTACCCAGGTGGTATTGGTTTAGCGGGGCATGGAGAGCAGCTGAGGCTTAGATTGTGAGAGGCCAAGAGAGGCCATGGGTAAAGGCTCAGCCTCAGTGGCAGTTGAAGGCCCAGGACTGAAGGGGTCATGCAGAGAAGTTGAGGCTTTGCACCATGAAGAGAGCCAGGAGAGGCTATTGGTGACAGTGCAAGGCCAGTTGCAGCACAAATCCCCAGCATTTTGGAGATGCCAGTCCCATGGGCATCTCCTGCCAAGAACAGCAGAAGCCATGGTGGAGTGGAGCCAGCCTGAGCCTAGAAGACAAGCTGAGAGCATAGCAGAGGGCAGAGCCTGAGAAATGGCCCAGGCCCTTTGGAGGAGCCCAAAATACCATGAAACAATCCCCGATGCTAGATACTGAATGATTTACACAGTGGGAGTTCGGTTTGCTTTGATCTGTTTGTGGCTATGTCTAATTCTTACCTCTTAAAGTTAAGAAAGTATTTAACTTAATTTTGTTTTTTTAAGTTCAAAGACTTTGAAGGGTGTTTGCTTGTTTTTGTTTTGCCTTGGTTTTTGGTTTTTTCCAAACAGTCTTTTTCTGTGGAACAAGTCCTGGCTGTCCTGGAACTCGTTCTGTAGACTAGGCTGGCCTCAAACTCACAGAGCTCCACCTGCCTCTGCCTCCCTCCACCTCCTGAGTACTGGGATCACAGGAATTCACCACCACTGCCCGGGTGATGAGACTGAACTCTCAAGATGTTTGAATTTGTAAAACCTGTGGGACTTTAAAGTTATTTATGTTTTATTTTGTAATATTAATATTATTGTGCCATCTTGAGGATAAATGAGAAAGAAAAAGTTCTGATAGAAAAGTGATGTTTGTGTCAGGCTGACAAGGGGTCAGCTGTGCTGGCTAGTTTTATGTCAACTTGACACAAATCATCAGAGAGGAGAGACCTCAGTTCGGTTCCCAGCACCTATGATGGGTAGATTTCTGGCCTCCTCAGGCATTTGTACTCAAATGCATAACCTACAGATAGTTAGGCAAGCATAAATATAATTAAAAAGAAAATACAACCTTTTTAAAAAGTAAAAACAAATTTGGAAAACACACAACTAATGACTTGAAAGACTGCAAAATTTGGCAGGCAGTGGTCGTACACACCTTTTACTCCCAGCACTCTGGAGACAGAGACAGGCAGATTTCTGAGTTCGAAGCCAGCCTGATCTACAAGAGGTAGTTCTAGGAAAACCATCATAGTTACACAGAGAAACCCTGTCTTTAAAAAAAAAAAATTTAAAAGGCTGCAATATTTTAAGGTGCTTTTAACCCCCTTTTTCTCACCCTCTATGCCTCACACTTGACACTGCCTTTCCAGCCCAGAGTGTGTTCTTGCTTCTGGGTCAGCCCTCCTGGCAGCCTGAAGAAGGACAGGGATATTGGCCAGAGCTGAAGCTCCTCAGCCTTCATGCTTACATAGGTTGATTCATTTGCTAAGCAAAGAATGAAAATGAACCAGGTGAGGTAGCACACTCCTTTAATCCAGCACTCTGAAGGCAGAGGCAGAAAGATCTCTGTAAGTTCGAGGCTAGCCTGGTCTGCATGGTGCGTTCTAGGGCAGCCAGGGCTACAGAGAGAAATCCTGTCCTGAAGAACCCAAGGCTCCTGTGTAGATGTGGCCCTGACCAAAAGCAGGGATCAGATCAGATGTGCTCCCAGGTCCGGAGCCCTCCAGAAGCACAGCCTTCCGCTGAAGGCTCATGGATGGGAGAGAGTTCATTTAGAGCCCTCTCTCCAGCTCACAAATCCACAGCAGCCCACTTGTCCTGAGAGGCATGCTGTCCCTACAGGAAATACCCCCATCAGTTCTCTAAGGCCACCCACGAGGAAGTAAAAGCCATCGGAAACTGCCCATGGGCAGTTGCTAACTTACAGGAACCCCAACATTCTCCTGCAGTGCTTTCAAAAACCATATTTCCCCATTTCTCGTTATAAGTCAAAACATTGGACAACCTGGGTCACTGCAACCACAACCAGCTGGAACTAAGAAATACTGTTGTCTCCCTTGTTTATTTTACTATTCATTCATTCATTCATTCATTCATTCATTCATTCATTCATTCAAAGACATTATCTTACTGTATGGCCCCAAACTGTATTTAAACTCAAGGTCCTACCTTAGCCCCTTAGTGCTGGAAAAACTGGCTGTAAGTGGCAGAACTCCTACATTTTTGTGTTTTACATGTTTGTTTTAGAAACATTTTTGAAATGACCAAGTCCCTAGACTTGAAATATAAATCTTCAGATAGGTTTTCAAGTAGATGTACTGTGAGGGGCACATTCCATACCTGAAAAGAGGCACTATTTCCTTAATGTCCTTTAGTTTTTTAACTTCCTCATCTCGAGCAGGTGCGCACAATGTCCCCATCATGCCAATAATGAATTCTGCCAGCTTGGAAATGTCTAGGGCCCCATTCTCTGCTTCCTGTTTTATCAGTTCCAGATCCAAGACCTCAGTTATCTGGTCTCTTAGTCTGGTGTGACCAGGCAGCAGGAAAGACAGCAGAGTCTATAAGAGAGCACAGCTACGTTCAGTCAGTTTCCTAGTCAGATGTCAGCCTCATTACGCATAAAAGAACTTGTAGCTATTCAAAAATAAAGGATGACCAGCTGCGATCATGACGCTACACACATTTTCAGCATCTCAACAAATCTACAAACAAACGTGCACACGAAGCATGTAGCATCGTTGTCTAAGCCTCATTCACATTCTAGCAATTGCCTGGGTGCAAAAAAAATCTGGGAGTTGGTTGGTTGGTTTGTGTTTGGTTTTTGAGGAAGGTCTTGCTGTGTGGTTCAATTTGGCTATAAGCTGGAGACCCTTCTGCCTCAGCGTACCAAGTTCCAGGGTCATGTATTATCTTGTGTGGCTAAAAATGATTAATGATAAGCAAAGGAAAGGACAGTTGCTATGGCCCATGAGCCAATCACTGGTTCCCATTCTCCCAGATAACAATTCTTCAGTATGAATGGTAAAGCCACTTCAGAAAAAGTCCCTCCACCTACAGCCTTCTCTATCCCAAGGCACCACTTCTTTTGGGCCTACATAAATTGAATGTGTCCATACCTATTAAAAATTCATAAATGCTCTAATTTCATAATATAGTTTTGTTATTTCTAAGTAACATGAATATTTTTTTTGTTGTTGTACAAAGAAATAGCCTCTCGGTTATCACGGCTTGGATGAAAAAGATTTTGAAGGGGCAGTGGTGCTAAGTCAAAAGTACTCAATCTAAATTCCTTCAAATAACTTAATTCCGTAGCCCTCAGTCCTTTTAGAGTCTTCTGGCATAGTAACATAGGCTGGATGAACACTCCTGAAGCACAATTCATTCTCTAACTCACCTCTTTGATTTCTCCTACAAGTTTGATGGCATGGTCATATGTTGGGGGGTCTTCACTTAGCTGAACACTCAAGCAATCCCAGAATGCTTTATGTACAATCTCCTTTACTCTCTTCTCCAAGCTGAAGACAAGGAAAGATAAAGACAAATAAATATATACTATATAAGATATACATACATACATACATACATACATACATACATACATACATACATGAGTTTAAATCGCTTTCAAAGTCATAAATTCTCAGGCTATAGGGTAATAAATCTTCAAAACCATAGGAACCAAGGAAAGACGTCCCAAACATAATCTAACACACTCTACCTACTTTGCCCTTTACGAATGGATCTTATATCACTTAGTAGGCAACATGAATCCAGTGACTAGCATATAACAATGCCATAATCAGAGAAGACTAGAGGCTGGAGAGATAGCTTGGCAGCCAAGAGCATTTCTCACTCTTGCCAAGGAAGTAAATTTCCTTCTCAGCACCCACATGGCCGCTCACAACCATTCACCCATAACTCCAGTTCCAGGATCCAGCACCACTTCTGACCTCTGTGGGAACCAAGCATGCATATGGTGTGCATACATAAATGCAGGAAAAACCATTCATATACATAAAAGTTTAAATTTCTTAAAGACTGGAAAATTCAGAGTTGATAATTTTATTTTCTCTGACCTCAGCAAGTTCCTATGATACATATATGTGAATACAGGTGCCCACAGAGGCTAGAGGCAATAGATTACCCCAGCATGGGTGCGTGGAATTGAACTCAAGTCCGCTTTCAAGAGCAGTAAGTACTCTTAATTACTGAGACATCTCTCCAGCCTTTAACTTTTATTATTATTACTATCTTGTTTTGGTTTTGGTTTTGGTTTTTGAGAGAGGGACTCATATAGCTCTGGCTGGCTTCTAATTTGCTAAATAGTTGAGGTTGACCTTAAACTAATCCTCCGGCCTCCATTTCCCAAGCCTTGGAATTACGCACATGTGTCACCTCACCTGGCTTCCTTGTCTTTACATAATAAAAATATGGCAAAGGATGCAAGTTAGATAACAACTATAGTGCAATGACATAGTGACAAGGAAATGAATGAACAATGCACTGGGAAAAAAATGAAATGGCTGAATCCTAATAGGGAAAAGAAGGCATGAAAGGCTTCCACAGAGTCCAGATACTTTACTTGTATCCTGAAGCATCACGGCTTTCAGACCCATGTTCACAAGGGTCACTCCTAACCTAGGAACATTTTTAGCATGATGTACAAAGGAAGGTTGTACCCAAACACACTGGCATCGACAAAAAGCCATTCCCAGAACTGGAAATGCTCTAGTGAACAAGTTCACACACCTACCTGCCTTCTGCTAATTCAATGGCTTTAATCCGGAAGTCCCCGTTTACTACAATTTCGTGTGCTAGAGCCATGTTGGTGACTCCTTTCGCTGTTTCTAGAAGTTCCTCTACAGTGACAAGCCGAGGAGGACTAGCTGTAACAGAAACCCAGTGTAAGAAGTCTGTTAAGCTGAGGCCTGTGACGGCAGCTGCAGTAATTGATACCTATACCCCAACATTTCAAACAATAGGGTTACCTTTTCCTTTTTACCTACTAGAATCCTAAGAGTAACAAGCATTAATATAATACACAAAACATATAGACCACTCAATGGAAAGCAGTTCAGTAAGTTGCAATTGAAAATTAAAGTCACCAGTTTTCATTGTTCCAATAAGCTGAAGGTTTATGTTCTGCCTCTGCTAACCCCTGTCTTTCCAAAAAGAAACCACAGATTTACAATCTTCTGGGTGTCAGTGAGAGGACTCAGTGGGTCAAGGGGGCTGCTGCCAAGCCTGTTGATTTGAGTTCCATCCCTGAAACCCACATGGTACACAGACAAAACTGACTCCTGCATGTTGTCCTCTGACCTCCACGTGTGTACTATTGCATGTGTGAGTTCATAAACACACACATACAAACACAAATATATTTTAAAAAGATCTTTTCTACTTCCATAAACAACTTACTTTTGCATTGACAATGATATTTCTCAACATTAAAGTAGCATTAAGTGATAGGAAATGTTATTGTGTAAATACGTTTCTCTTATTGATTAATGAATAAAGCACTGTTGGCTAATAGGAAAGCAAGATAGGCAAGACTAGGAGACTATGAGGAAAGAGGAAGGAGGAGAGAGGAAAGTCAAGATTGTCAGCATTTCCAGAAAGTATTAATAAAAATACAAAATAAAAGTAAAATTAATGTTCTGCATATTAATAAAATGTAAAAATGTTCCAAATAAAGCCTAGATAATATTTTTTTTAATTCTTCATATTATGGAGATGTCAATTTTCTCTAAGTAAATCTATTGACTAAGCATATTCTAACCAAACTCCCAGCAGGCATTTTTGAAATTTTCTAATTGATTCATGGAAAGAAGTCTGGAAGATTTATGCTGATTTCAAGACTTTCTGTCAAACTATAATCATCAAGACTATATAGTATAGAGTTTTGCATACAGACATATAGATTGACAGGGAATATAGAAATAGACTCAAATATACAGAAAGAAGCACACTGACCCACTCATATGTGTGTATATATGCAGTCAGAGGGCAAGCATAGTATTTTTTAATAAAAATATTTCTAAAACAATTAAATCCCTATATACAAAAGAACAACATCCAGGCTGTGGTGGCACATGCCTTTAAACCCAGCACTCAAGAGGCAAAGGCAGGTAGAACTCTTGAGTTTGAGGCCAGCCTGGTCTACAGAGTGAGTTTCAGGACAGCCAGGAATACACAGAGACCCTGTCTTGAAAAACAAAAAACAAAACCAACACCCTGCCAAGTGTTGTGGTACACATCTTTAATCCCAGGACTCAGGAGGCACAAGCTGGCAAATCAATGTAGGTTCAAGGCTAGCTTGATTTACACAATGAGTTCCAGGACAGCCTGGGGTATATAGAAAGACCCTGTCTCAAAACAAAAACAAGAACAACAGACATAAAAATTAAAAAAAAAAAAAACTCAATTCTTTCTTTTATGACAAAACTAATTCAATATGAGCTATAAACATATATGTAACAGCTAATATAATAAAGCTTCTATAACATGAAAGAAAATCTTTATGAGCCTACATTAAACAATATTCATGATACAAAAAGTTCAAAATAATCAAACTTTTAGTTATTTTAGGTATGGTTTCAAGGTTAAACAGATATATTTATATAGATAGATGGTCTTCAAGCACTTCAAAGACCTAAATAATATTACATTTAATACATTTAATAACCTAAGGCTTCTCACACCAGTGAGACACATCTACTCCTGGCAGCACCAATCTACTTCAGAGAAGATGATGGGCATCAAAGAACCTCCATATGGAGTTTGTTTTCTTTATGGCAAATCTAGCCATTTGGGTAAAGAAACTGCCCTCGCCTCAACTGCTGACAGTATGCTGTCCAAACTGGACCGGTAGGATGTAAACAAGTGACTCCAAACTTTACCAAGACAAGGTAAGCCAGTCCTTCAAGATTTCCTTCTTCTCAGAAATGTCTGTCAGATACATTAGGACTATGGCCAAAGATGGACACCCTGATGTTACAGAGGAACTTTGGGTGACTCTCCAGGCAGCCAGATGTTCCTTTTTTTAGGTAACAATTCACCCTTCTAGGGTCTCTGATGGAGTTAAAAATTAGTTATGATAAAAGGTAAATTAAGTATAAAACTTTAGGCTCACAAAAATAAGATAAATAATAGAGTATTTTCTCTAATTTTGCCAAATACAAATGAAGTAAATATTTTAACAGTAATTCTTACTTGATAACTATTTTTGTTGTATATAATTTTACTATGTTAAAGTTAAAACCTTCCTTTTCAAATATACAAAAAGGAGGAAATGCTGTGGAACCTTTGTACACTTTAAATATGTATTATTCTCATTGGTTAATAAATAGCTGACTGGCCTATAGCTGGGCAAGAAGAAATTGGGCAGGAGAAAGACTAGGAGGATGCTGGGAAGAATAAAGGGGGAATACTGAGAGTCCCGAGCAAGACAGAGGAAGGAGGAGCTAAACATGCCATACTGACATAAGGTACTAAGCCAAGTTGCAGAACATGGGTACAAACATGGGTTAATTTAAGTTGTAAGAGCTAGTTAGTAACAAGCCTAAGATATCAGCCAAGCATTTATAATTAATATTAAGTCTCTGTGTGGATATTTGGGAACTGGCCAGCAGTCCTGACAAAAAACTCACAGGACAATCAGGACTATTACATAGAGAAACCTTGTCTAGAAAAAAACAAACAACAACAAAAAAGAATATGGAAGGTATGTCATAAAGAAAACACAAGTAAAGCACTTGACAGAGCACATAGCCATCTCTTTGAGATCCCACAACTCAGTAATAGACAATTAACAATAACAAGTGGCAAGAGTCAAACACACACTTCTTCAAATGTCTAGAAAGAACATGGAAAGATGCTCATTGTCATTAAACCATTGTCATTAAAATGCAAATTAAACCCGGTGTGAGCTGTACCTTACACATCTACTAGCTCTGGCCAGAAGCAGAAAGACTGAACATGCCAAGTGTGCTGAACACTGGCACAAAGGAAGAGTGTCTGGACCTATGTGTGAAGTGGGATATGAAGCAACAGTCAATGTGTTTTTTCTCTCTCCCTCCCTGTCCCCCCACCTCCGTGTGTGTGTGTGTGTGTGTGTGTGTGTGTGTGTGTGTGTGTGCACGAGCCTGCACACGCGCACAAGTGGGAGCCAGAGGTCAATTCTGGATGTCATTCCCAGGAGCCATCCATCTTGTGGTTTTTTTTTTTTTTGTTTTGTTTTGTTTTTTGTTTTGTTTTTGAGCCAGGTTCTGGAACTCAAACCGTACCAAGTATGCTAGGTGGCCAGCAAGCTCTGCAGACCTGGTTGTCTCTGCCTCCTCTGGTCTGAAATTACAGATATGTGCCCCCATACCTAGCTGTTTTATGTGGCTTACAGGATTCAAGTTCAAGTTCTTAAGATTGGGCAAACACTTTACCAATGGATCTGTTTCCTCAGGCCTCCTGATGGTTTCTTATAAAGCAAAACATACACTTACCATTATGTCCCAGAAACCCCACTCCTAATCCATTACCCAAGAAAACAGAAAGGATAGCCATGAAAAGCCTTGAAATCATATATTAAAAATCTTACTCACAAAACCTTGACAAATCCAAATGAAAATCCAATTACTGAAAGATAGAGAAGTTGTATATCATCACAAATGGAAGGTTACTTGGCAATAAAAAGAAACTACTGCTAAATGCAAAACCACAAATTTCTTAAGAACTTTGTATTGACAATCTCACATATGAACGACCATATTTACTAGAATTCCCTTTTAAAAAAACATTTCAAAATGAATACATGAACATTGTGTGTGTACATGTGCATGCCACTACAAATGTGTAGAGGACAAGTTATGGGAGATGGTTCTCTCTTGCCATGGTGTGAGTCCCAAAGAGAACTCAGGTCATGAGACTCAGCAGGGCATTCCTCTACCCACTGAGCCACCACATCAGCCCCACACTCCATTCATACAAAGTCACACAAACAGCAAGACTACACAGAAAGCAGGCCAGTGATTACCTCGGGCTCTGATGATCAGAGAGATTTGCTGCCAAGTGGCACAAAAAAATTATGGGCGGTGATGACGATATCCTAGCCCCTCAAGATGGTGGTGTAGTTTTAAAGACCATCAACCATGCTGACTGCTGCAGATTCCATTTGTAAAGTTCTAAAGCACTCAAGGATTTGAGAGGTATCCATGTGAGTGTGCATCTTTGTTTTGTTTTTGTTTTTTGAGACAGGGTTTCTCTGTGTAGCTCTGGCTGTCCTGGCACTCACTCTGTAGACCTGGCTGGTCTCAAACTCACAGAGATCCTCCTGCCCCTGCCTCCCGAATGCTGGGATTAAAGGTGTGAGCCACCACCCAGCTAATTTGTTTAAATCTTAAAAAAAAGCCCAATACTTTGGTAGACATATAATTTTATCAATTTATTAAAGATCAAAGAATATTTGCCTACTAATAGATATGCTTGTAAAAACATTTTATATAATTAATTACATCCTGACTGAATAGTTGGTATATACATACAATATCTTCAGTGTTTTTCAAAGTTGATCAACATTATGACTTTGTAATTGTTCCTACTGAAAACATTGAGATATATATATATCTCAAAGATGGCAGAAGAACATTTGGGGTCTTTTAAGAAATTGCTAAAAGTTTGTCCTAGTCCTAACCCAAATTTCAATTATTTTTTTAATAACACTCAAACATCAATTTTGTTTGCGTATTGTTTTGGTTTTTTCAAGACAGGGTTTCTCTGTGTAGTCCTGGCTGTTCTAAAACTCACTTTGTAGACCAGGCTGGCCTTGAACTCAGAGATCTGCCTGTCTTTACTTTCCAAGTGATGCGATCAAAGGAATGCACCACCACCACCACCACCACCACCACTACCACCTGACTCAAACATAAATTTTAAAAATGATTTTTAAAGTAATTACATGTATGTCTATGTACATCTATATGGTAACCAAAGAGAGTTAAAAATCATTGGGTTCCTTGGAGCTAGAGTTAGAAGCAGTTGTCAGTCACCCATGGGGTGCTAGGAACAAAACCTGGGTCTTTTTTTAGCAGCTTCAGAAAACTTGGTCATAGGTGCCTTAGACATAACCACATGTATTTTCAAATAGTGTAGCCTAATACTAGCTTCACATTAACTTAGAGCCATGCTATCACTGACAGAATGCCAAAAAGCAAGTCTTTTCTTCACAGAATAATTGAAAAGATAGGCCCAAAATCCTTCTTTATTAGAAAATACAGTTAATAAGAACCATGTTAGCAGTCTATATCCTGTTAGTCAGTTTTCTGCTGCTGTAGGAAGTACTGGAGATAAATTAACTCATTAAGAAAAAAAGTTGTTGGGTGTGGTAGTTTACAGCTGTAATCCCAGCACTCAGAAGCTGAGGCAGTTAGCTACATGAGTTTGAGGCCAACCCCAAAGTGAGTTCCAGGGAAGCCTGGTCTACAGAGTGAGGCCTTGACTCAAATACAGATATACATACATACATACACACATACATACACATACACACACACACACACACACACACACACACACACACACACACACACACACACACACACACACACAAGCTGGGAGCTGGGCATGGTAGTACAAGTCTGTAACCCAACAGTTTGGAAATGGAGACAGGAAGTCAAGAGTTCAAGGTTATCCTTAGCTACACAGAGAATTTGAGTCCAGTCTGGGCTACACAAAGCTGGATGTCAAAAACCATAAGGTTTGGGGATTGGCTTACAGTTTGGAAGTTCCAGCCCCTGATCTAGTGGATCCATCCTTTCAGGTCTGCAATGAGCTGCATATAACAGCAGGGTCCACATGACTAAGAAAAAGGAGACTGAAAAAGTGGCCAGGCTCCAGTAATCCCTCAAAGGGCAGATCCCAGGGAGCCTCCCTTCTAAAGATTCTATCGACTCCTCATAATGGCACAGCTGGATCCCAGCTTTTAACACATGGGCCTATGGAATTCAAATTATAGCACACATTACAACACTGAGTTCTACCATTAAAAATGCAGCAGATGACATAGTACTAGTAATAGTGACAAACACTAATGTTTATTGACCATTTACTGCTCCTAAGCACTTACTATTCATGATGCTTTACATGAATTTGTTTAATGTTAGTAACCACCCTAGGAGATAGAGTGTTAAAGATGGAAAACCACCTCCCTAACTACACACATGTATGAGACAATAACTCATACATGCACACCAGATAATGTATAGTGTGCTTCTCTGGAAACAACCTGTGTTGCTTTATCAGTCTATATGACTAAGAAAATGGGCCCACTTGTAGGTATGTGCTATAAGAACACTATGTTGACTGATAAATTATTCAGAAATGGCTTTATTATTTCGGAAACATATTTCAAAACCCCAAAATCTTTGTCCTTCTTTCCAGTCTGCAGATCAACTGTTCATTTACACTTTGATAGCATCAACACTGACATTCTTAGACTATGACACTCCCTCTTAAGACCTGCATTTTTGGATTCGCTTCAAAAGGTTTACGTGTTCTTAAGAAAAGACATGAGCCAGGCAACTGTTGGCTACACAGGCAGAGCCTTCTGGGACCTAAAATGATTCCCTCACTCAGCAAACTGAATCTGCTCGCTCTGCCTGTGGGATGAAGCCCTGGGGAAATGAATTTAGGGTGTGGTGAAGCACCCATTTTCTTTTCTTTAACCTGCATAAGCTCAGTCCTGGTTCAAAGGAGCCTCAGACTTCTCATTCTTTTAACTCATGCTATAGTTTCACTCTACCCCTCTGCTTCTCATGCTACTTCAGACAAAGTGGAATGCCACTGAGGCTGGAGAGAGACAGGAACGTTCTGACATTATTCTAAAAGTTTAACTTCTCATGCAATTATAAGCCCAAAGATGACGAGACTGCCAGCTGGGAAACTGCTGCCATTGTCAATAGCTACTCATTGGCAATCTTGTCATACTATAAGAACTTAGTTCACAGCCACAGGCACAAGCAAGCCATGTGGAAACAATAATCGCTGCTTTTAATCAAAGTCAAGTTTGCTTACAGTGAGGCCTTCCCACTCTTTGGGGACCAGGTGAGTCTGACTTTATTTTTTTCTGTGAAGCTTCATCGGAACATTCCAGAGCACCTTCCAGGCCTTGCTCAGAGTCACTTGGCTTTGACTCTCCTGCTTCATTTATATGGGACTTGTCAAGGTTTTCAGACATCCTCAGTGAAGCCTATTCACTTTCCTAGGAAAGAAAGACAATGAGCCAAACATGTCACTCTATGACCCAGCAAACCCTTAGTCTCTAAGTTTCAGTTTTCTCAACAGGTTTTGGAAAGTTTTATTCATTTATACTATACCTCGGTGGTCAAAGACACTTAGCCAAGGACTCCTGTGAATCTTCGAGAATAGCTGGAACATTTGTATCCCACTTCTGAATAACATGTCACGAGTGTGGGAGGGGGCTTAAACCACCTGCTTCTGCTTCAAAGAGAGTGATGACTGTCTAAAGTCTGTATTTAGAGACAGTGTTTCCCTATATATATATTGACAATTGACTGTGAGCTCTCTATGTCACCCAGGTCAGCCTTGAACTCATGATCTTCCTGTCCCCAATTCATAAATTCGAAAACTACAGATGTGTACCACCACACCAACTTGACTAACATTCTTTCATGGTTGGGAGCTTATAGGAAAAATATCTTTGAAAGCTGGGTCTGGTTACATACTCTTGTAATCCTAACACTTGGTAGGTAGAGGACAGAGCAACTTCAGGGCCAGGGACACTTAAGTAAAAACACACAACACCAAAATGCAAGTCATTGGAAACATTTCTAGCCACCTTCCAATGCTGTGCTGAGGAGATGAATGGCTTCTAGTCCTGTTGTGTGGATAAAAACACCTGGGAATGGGAGTTTGGGAGATGGCTTGGTAGGTAAGGTGCTTGCTATAAAAGCATGATGACCTGAACTCAGATCCCTTGTACCACTGAAGCCAGGCAGGGAATCATGTCTGCAAGATACTCAAAAGTTGATCTCTCTGGCTTCCATGCCCATGCTCAGGTGAGTACTCATACACAACCCTTCCCCTAAATTCTAAAAACATTACTGGGAGAGGCAGGCAGATCTCTGAGAGTTTGAGGCCACCCTGGTCTACATAGTGAGAGTTCCAGGTCAGCCCAAGCTACATAGTGAGACCCCATCTCAAAAACCAAACTAGACTCTCTCTCTCTCTCTCTCTCTCTCTCTCTCTCTCTCTCTCTCTCTCTCTCTCTCTCTCTCTCTCTTGTGTGTGTGTGTGTGTGTGTGTGTGTGTCTGTGTGTCTGTGTGTGTGTGTGTGTGTGTGTGTGTGTGTGTGTGTGTGTGTGTGTGTGTGTGCAGTTTTTGAGGCAAGGTTTCTCTGTGTAGCCCCGCTGGCTGTCCTAGAACTCACTATGGAAACCAGGCTGGCCTCAAAATCAGAGACCCACCTTCCTCTGCCTCCAGAGTGCTGGGATTAAAGATGTGCCCCAACATATATTTTTAAGTAGTTGCTAATCAACAGGAAAAGCCTGTAAGTAGGAAGTAGCAAGCAACCATAATAAATGTGACTGGGTTTTCATTGTATTAGCTGCTGATAAGAACGGGGATATTACCTGACACACTAGTCTAGACCAGCTAGTAAGGGCATTTTTCAAAACATTTATTTATTTTATGTATATGAGTGTTTTTGCCTGCACGTATGCCTGTACACTGCATGTGTGCCTGGTACCCAAGTTGGTCAGAAGAGGGCAATGGGTCCCTGAAACAAAAGTTACAGATAGTTGTAAGACAGCAAACATGTGGGTGCTGAGAATCAAAAACCTTCAACATCTGGAAGGGCAGTCAGTGCTCCTAACTGCCGAGCCAGCTCTCCAGCCCAAGATCTGTCTGTCTGTTTATTGTTTTTTCAAGACAGGGTTTCACTATGTAGCCCTGGCTGCCCTGAAACTCACAGAGATCCACCATGGGCAAGTGCCACCACCACCCAGCTTGATTGTTTATTTTTGGAGGCAGGGTATCACAACCCTGGCTGGCCTGAAACTCTATACAGAGAGCAAGGGGGTCACCACCTCACAGAGATCTGCCTGCCTCTGCCCCTCAAGGGCTGGAATTAAGGGGCACCACCATGCCAAGCTGCATTTCACCTTTCTAATCCAGTGGCCCACCCTCTCCCCCTAGAGACAGTCTTTCTATGTAGCTCCAGCCACACAGGCGGTTACTAAGTTAACCAGGTTGGTCTTGAACTCATAGATCTCTGAGCTCTGGGAAAAAGGCATGTGCTACCACACCCGGCCCAACTTTTCCATCCAAAACCCTTCTCTTCACTGTCCCAAATCCTACTAGAGTTTGGAAGTGAAACAGACACAGTATACATCACCCACAGACCCCATAAGAAAGAAAACCACATCTAACTTTAACGTCTTCACATGCTGAGGAGCTGACCAGATGATGGAGTCCTTCAGTGGATGCAGTGAAAGGAGGGAAAGCAAGACTCCTTTAAACTCAGTAGACTGCCCCCACCCTCCCAGACCCTGCTGCCTGTCTCCTCCCACAGTGCTTCCTTCGACCTTATGAATGTTTACACTTTTCTCCAAAGTCCTGCAGGGCTGGTTGCTAGACAGCTGGCATTCATCACTGACTGAAATCCCAGTCAAAATACGATTATTTAAATAGGGATGGAAGGATGAAAACAGTCTAGCCAGAGAGAGACAGACATGCTTGCAGGCAGCCTCATCGAAACACAAAGAAGCATGACTTTGCTATTCTAAACAGCAGGAAGAAGCCGAGAAAACCTTCCCAGAAAAGATGACACGTGACCTATCTTTGAAAGGAGTAGAATTTCCCCCAGTTATAAAGTGGGGGTGGGGTGGAAAGCGGGGTATTTCATTACTTTGGCAGAAGCCATGGCACCCGAAATGAAAATGTGAGAGGTACGAAGATGGGTAAAGAGGAGTTGGAGGTCAGATGGGGGAAAATGTTAATTTGTACTTAAAAACCAAAACCAAACTCTTCGCCTAGATTTTGAACTTCTCAAGAGCCAAGACCAACCATATTCTCCAGAAATACTCAGCACCACCCCCATGCCCGGCAAACAGATACCCATCTGTTGATAGACATAAATCCCTGTGTCATCTGTGTGATGTCACTGTTTGGGAGAGGTTGCCCAAGGTGTTTAAAGTAGCACTGGACCTGTGGTTTGAAACTGGCAATACCTTTAGTAACAGTGATCAGTTTTTGTTAAAAAATATCCAATTCCCCGTCACTACTGAGGTCCGATTCTGGCTCTTTAGAGGCTGTGGGACTTCAGTTTTCTACGGAGTTGCGTACCTCCTCACTTAACGGATTAAGACTACACAGAGACCACAAGCTGGCACACAACAACCATTCCATAACTCATAATTAATGAGTGGTGGGGCGCATCCGGGGGCTTAATTGCTCTCATTCATTCACTCAGCAATCATAACCGAGGGGAGGAGGATGCTGGCATGGGGACCCACATCTGTCGGGGCTGCACGCGGGCCCAGGCAGAACACAAAAGAATCCTCCAGAAAGGGTCTTTCGGTGAGAGAGAGATGCCTGCCCGCCGGCGCGGAAACCGCGTCGGGATTCCGTTGTAAACAGCTGTCCAGGCGGGCGAGGCGCTCCGGGAGTGCGGCCTGGAGGGTGGGCCTCCCCCCGCCCCTGTGTCCTCTTCGCCTCCGCTCGGCATCCCCGGGACCCGACCGGCCGGGAGGGGCCAATAAATGCCGGTGCTTCGGCCCCGCGCCTCCCGGGCTGGCCCGCCGGCCTCCGCCGCCGCCCCGCTCACCTGCCGCGGCGTCGGCGATCTCCCTGCGGCCGCTCCGGCTGCGAATCCCGCGGGGTGGCGCCGCCAAGGGGCGGGAGCGGCGCAGACGCCCAGCCCCAGCCCGCGACCCCTCCCGGACTGCCGCGCTCGTCAGCCCCGCCGAGGAGGGCAGCCGCCGCGGTGACCGGCCTCAGCCACCCGCCGGGCTGTGCCTGGCGAGGCGGCCGTGAGCCGGTGCGCCTGCCCAGCCTAGGGCGGCGCCATGTTCCTGTACGGCAGCTCGCCGCTGTCACCAGGGGCTCTCGGCCGCTCGGAGCTCAGCCACACCACGTTTTTTGTATGGAGCTGGGTTGGGGCTGGGTCGAGGCAACGGGCGACTCCCACACGCTCACCCCGGGCAGGGCGGCGCCATGTTGCCTTACTGAAAGAGACCTGAGAAAAGTGATGTCAAGAGAGGCCAAAGCCTCCTCTCTCCCCGGCTTCTATCATTTTTTTTTTTTTTTCTCGTTTTTTCATGCCAGGGTTTCCTTTGTATAACAGTCCTGTAGACAGACCAGGCTGGCCTCGAACTCAGAGATCCGCCAGCCTCTGCCTTCCAGATGATGGGATTAAAGACGAACGCCACCAACACACCCTGGCTGCAAGTCAAGCTTTTCATCATCTACTCCAACTTCACTTCCTTGCCCTCATTTTGGCATCTCTCCTCCCACCCCCTGCCCACACGCTTAGCTGAGTCTCAATGACACAGCCGCCCTTTGGATTCTGAACCTTGTGTGGTCTCTTCGAGGTGTGTAGGTGACTGAGGCTTCAGCTGATGCGATGAAGTGGGGCGGAGGAGCGGCGGTGGGGGGAGGGAGCGGTTCCGGAGCTCTGCTGGGTTTGTTCATAAACTAGATGAGCGCACAGAGCAGTTGCGTTCCAGAAAAGAAGATCATTTCCCCTAAATATCATGTCAGGACAAGCCCCTTGGGGAGCCTCATCTCCTTAGTTCCATGAAGTTGGGCCAGCATGATTCTTGCTGCACCGAGAAAATTACCTCCCACACACCTTCAACCCTGCAGCACTAAAATAACAAACTAACTGCACTAAGGCATACTATGTTATCTCGGCCTTGATCTTAAATAATAAAAGACATGTGACTGAACTTTTTTTTTTCAATGCTTTATAATTGGGCATAAATTATGCATTTCTTAAAGCAAAGCGGTAAATTTTCTACCTGTAGCCTATAATATGTGGATTTATTTAAATAACTAGAACAAACACGGGGGATTAACGTAAGCATTTTGAGGGCTCAGATGGGATGGACAGGGATTCTGGCACTCTGGAGCCAAGGAATACCACAGGTCACAGTAAGTGTAGCAGCTTATAGCCCTGCTTCAGGGAAAGGCTTCCCCAGTGTATCAGCTCGGCTCTGCAAGGGAGGGCTTCCTTGTTACAGTTCAGCTCTGGTGCCCTGCCCCGCCCCGCCCAGCCCTGCCTTGATTTGGTTATCTATGTTGAACTCCATAAGTACCCACCTCCAAGTGTTTGCACAAGAGCCCAGAAAAATGCCCAGGTCACAAAACATTCCTCACTCCCTTTAAGAAGGAGTCTGTCTCACTACATAGACCGGGCTGGCCTAGAACTCACAGAGGTCCAACTGCTTTTGTTGGTGCTGAGATTAAAAGCTCACAATTGGCGGTGTGTGTGTGTGTGTGTGTGTGTGTGTGTGTGTGTGTGAGAGAGAGAGAGAGAGAGAGAGAGAGAGAGAGAGAGAGAGAGAGAGAGAGAGGGAGGGAGGGAAACAGACAGAGACAGACAGACAAGGCCTCATATCCCAGGCTGGCTATGAACTTACCATGTAGCCCTGAATGCCCTTGAGGCTCTGATTCTCCTACATTCAAGCATTGGTATTGTATACAGATTTTTTCCCCCCACCAAACCTGGTTTATGCAACACTGGGAATCAAACCTAAGGCTTCCTCCATGCCAGGGTAGCTACTACCAGCTCCCCAACATCTCCCAAAGCAGCTTGCTTTCAAATTTCAAAATTTGGCACCTGTCACACATGAGTCCATTCCCTAATATCTTGATCTCTCCCTCCCCCACATCACATCCCCACACCCTCCCTCCCTGTTGCTGGGTAACGTTTCCTAAAATTTACCATTTTGAAAAATTGAGAAAAAAAAAAAAACTGAAAGAACAATGAAAACCTCTATGCCTTTGACATAAATTTGGTAATTGGTAATGTGCCACATTTACAAGTGTGTGTGTGTGTGTGTGTGTGTGTGTGTGTGTGTGTGTGTGTGTGGAGACGGGATCTCACATTGTACCTCCATGCAGCCAGTTTTGAAACATCCAGGCCAGTTGTCTTGTGCCTACTCTGTTCTCTACATAGCAACCAGTGGAATTCCTTTGAAACTGCTCAGATCCTGTCACTCTGCCTAAACCCCCACAGCAGCTGCCTGTCCTCTGAGTAAAAGCCCAAATGCTCACCATAGCCTATATGGCCCTGTGTGTTTTGTACTCTCCAGTCTCTCCAGCTCTAGGCCATGGTGACGTGACGAGCCTCCTAGACCCTGTCAGCCCTCCTAGACCCTCCTTTTTTCTAGAATGTGTTTTACTGATAATTTGGCTGCTTGACCCCATCCCTAGTTTTAATTTTTTCTTCTCTGTTGATACTTACTTTAAGTGTGTATTCGTATGAGTGCTGTGCCCAAGGAGGACAGAAGAGGGCATAGGATCTCTTGGAGCTGGAATTAAGGGTTGTGAGCCAAAAAAACAGGTGTTGGGAACTGAACTCTGTAACCAGTCTTTCTCTGCCCCACCAGCCAGCGCTCAAATAATGACACAGAGACTTGTTACTAATTGTGAAGGCTCAGCCTTAGCTTAGGCTGGTTTCTAACTAGCTCTTATAACTTAAATTAACCCATTTCTATTAATCCATGTACAGCCACGTGGCTTGTGGCTTTACCTCTTTTCCTGCATGTCCTGCTTCCTCTGCATCCAGCTGATGACTCCTCCTGACTTCCTCACACGGCTCTCTCTGTCTAGAAGTCTCCTGCCTAGGTATTGGCTGTTTAGCTTTTTATTAAACCAATCACAGTGGCATATCTTTATACAGTGTAATAAACTGTCTCAAAATAGTACTCCAGTCCTCTGAAAGAGCAGTAAGCATGCTTAACCACCAAGTAATTTCTACAGCCCTGTTTCTTCTTTTCTTCTCCTCCTCTTCCTTCTTTTAAATCAGGCCCTCAATCGTTATTTTACTGGCCTAGAACTTACTGTTTAGTTCAGGCTGACCTCGATCTTATGGCAATCCTCCTACCTTAGTCTTCTGAGTTCTGACACTACACCTGCAAACCATGACACTGGCTTTTCTCTCTTCTTTTATTCAGTGCTGGGATTTGAACCCAGGTTCTCCCACATGCTAGACAAGCCCTATACCACTGAGATTCTTCCCAGCTCCCTTTGCTTTTCTTGAGTCACCTCTCAATACTACTCCCAAGAACCACTAACACTAAGTGTACCGCCACTCCCTACTCCGATATACTCCTTTGAAAAAGTCATATACTTTTGTTTAAAAGGAAAAACTGAAGATATGGGATAGTTTCTTGAATTGCTAAACTGAGGAGCTGGACTACAAGTTGTGGCATCCATGCCCAGAAGGATACAAGATTAACTAAAAACAAAAAAACCAAAAAACAGCAGCCCTCATATATACAGATGACAAACGGGCTGAGAAGGAAATCAGAGAAGCATCACCCTTTACAATAGCCACAAATGACATAAAATATCTTGGGGTAAATCTAACCAAACAAGTGAAAGACCTGTATGACAAAAACTTCAAGTCTTTAAAGAAAGAAATTAAAGAAGCTATCAGAACATGGAAAGATCTCCCATGCTCTTGAATAGGTAGGGTCAACACAGTAAAAATAGCAGTCCTACCAAAAGTAATCTACAGATTCAATGCAATCTCCATCAAAATACCAGCACAATTCTTTATAGACCTTGAAAGAAAAATATTCAACTTTATATGGAAAACCAAATAACCCACGATAGCTAAAAAAAAAAAAAAAAAAAAAATGTACAGTAAAGGATCACCTGGAGGCATCATCATCCCTGACTTCAAGCTCTACTATAGAGCTATTGTAATGAAATCAGCTTGGTATTGGCTTAAAAACAGACAGGTAGACCAATGGAATCAAATTGAAGACCCTGATATCAATCCACACACCTATGAACATCTAATTTTTGATAAAGAACCTAAAAATATAAAATGGAAAAAAAGAAGAAATATTCAACAAATTGTGCTGGTATAACTGGCTGTCAACTTGTAGAAGAATGCAAATAAATCCATATCTGTTGTCATGCACAAGACTCAAGTCCAAATGGATCAAAAAACCTCAATATTAATCTATCTACACTGAACCTCATGGAAGAAAAATTGGGAAATACATTTGAACACATAGGCACAGGAGACCACATCCTAAATAGAACACCAGTAGCACAGACACTGAGAGCAACAATTAATAAATGGGACCTCCTGAAACTGAGAAGCTTCTGTAAAGAGAAGAACACAATCAACAAGACAAAATGGATCACTACTGAATGGGAAAAGATCTTTACCAACCCCACATCTGACAGAGGGCTGATCGCCAAAATAAAAAAAAAAAAAAAAAAAAAAAACAAAAAAAAACTCAATAAACTAGACATCAAACTACCAAATAACCCAACTAAAAAATGGGGTACAGATCTAAACAGAGAATTCTCAACAGAACAATCTCAAATGGCAGAGAGGCACCTAAGGAAATGCTCAGCATCTTTAGTCATCAGGGAAATGCAAATCAAAACCACTCTGAGATTCCATCTTGCACTGATCAGAATGACTAAGATCAAAAACACCAGTGATAGCTTATGCTGGAGAGGATGTGGAGAAAGGGGAACACTCCTCCATTGCTGATAGGAGTGAAAACTTGTACAGCCACTGAGGAAGTCAGTATAGAGATTTCTCAGAAAATTAGGAAGCAACCTATCTCAAGACCCTGCATATACCCTAAGGAGGCACAGTCACACCACAAGGACATTTGCTCAACTATGTTCATAGCAACATATGCCCCTCAACTGAAGAACATATAAAGAAAATGTGGTATATTTACACAATGGAGTACTACTCAGCAGTAAGAAACAATGGCATCCTAAAATTGGCCCTGGCCCTGGCCCTGGCTCCCCTTCTCCTCTGTTCTATTTTGGTGAAAGAAGGTCTCACCCAAACCTCATTCAAGAGATTTATCGGGTGGAAAGAATCCAGGAGAGTGGCTGCCTCTGCCAGGGTGAAAGGAGGCAGCCAGACAGCCACAAGCTGAACAGGCATAGGGTTTATATAGGAATTACTGGGGGGGGGGGGGACTGGGAGAGGGCAGGGCAAAGTTTTTCCAGGGTGGGGATTGGTCAGATTTCAATCCCTTAGCTCAGACTGTCTAGAGCTCCTTCTCAGGGATTGGTTAGTTTTCCGCATAGGTTTAGGGTTGATTTGGCTCTGGTTTCAGGGCCAAAGTGTGTTTTTTTCATTGGTCCTTTTTAGCCTTTTGGCTCTTATTTTAGGGCCAGGGTGCATTTCTTTCACTGGCTCTGATTCCAGGGCCAAAGTGTGTTTCTTTGGCACTGGTTTCAGGGTCAGGGTGCATTTCTTTGGTTCTGGTTGAAGGCCAAAGCGTATTTCTTTTTCTCTTCTCAGGGTGTGTTTCTTTGGCTGGCCCTTTTTTCCTACACCCCCCATTTTTTCTTATTAATAAAACAACTAGGGTTTGGGAAAGGGATAGCATTACCACTTAAACTACTTCCTGTTGAGTTGGAACGTTGAGTTTCATGAGACAATTTTCATCTTCTTCTTCGTCCAGTTGTGTCCAAATGGTGTACACCTCTGGTTCTGTAGCTAGGGACTAGAATTCTGCAACAGCAACTGGTAAGAAATCCTTTGAACTTGTTGAAGAAATCTAGATAAGAAGTGTATAAGGCAAGGTACCATTAGTAGGATTAAGAAAAGAGAGAGAAAAGTAGTATCAGGTTCCATATTGAACTATCAGTGATCCACTGGACAGAGGCATCAAGCTGTTCCTTGTGTTTATGAAGATCTCTCTGAAATTGTTGAATCTTATCTTTTACTATATCTGATTGTTGACATAGAAGCAACATTTTGGACAGACGAAAGGGTGACGATAGTCTGAGCTACCCGTTGGAAATCCTGGATAGATTATGAGGAAAGCTTACGGTACATAGTTAAGGAAGTAGTCAGTCTTGCCACTCCAGTGGCTAGACCTGCAGTTATGCCCAGGGCTGCCAGAAGGGTATAACCTCATTACTTGTTTATCATGTTTTGCTGCTATAAATTCAGTGATGGGAACTGGC
This sequence comes from Cricetiscus sungorus, assembly GCA_030556225.1. Taxonomy (NCBI): domain Eukaryota; kingdom Metazoa; phylum Chordata; class Mammalia; order Rodentia; family Cricetidae; genus Cricetiscus; species Cricetiscus sungorus. The sequence continues at coordinate 41,916,597 of JANBXA010000372.1, forward strand.
CAGGGCTCTTCACCAGGTACCACCCCTAATTTAGGGAAAAGGAAGACCAGGGAGAAAGTCCCTGACCACCTATCAGGTAGGCAGTGGCATACTTGTGTGCCACAGAAAATGTTTGGACACAGGGGCTGTGTGGTGGTACTAAGTGCTATGGTATTATTGCAGTCTGCAGAATCCAGAGTGTCCACAAGGTGTGTTCCTGAGGAGTTAAAGCAGTCTGCGATACAGAAGAGAGAGATGTGGGAGAGATAAGGGGTGGTAGTGATGTTTGGCTTAGAGCAGTTTAGTAGTAGCGAGGTAGGAAAGTCTAATAAGACAATGCATGAGGCCACAAATGGCGGCTGTGAGTTTGACTCAGGAGGATGCACAATCAGCATTCTTCAACGCGGTTAGGCAAGGCGTCACTCAAGAGCTGATATGCAGAGATTAAGGTTTGAAACAACAGATGGTGTGACAGGGAGATGGGATCAGCGTCACCAAAAGGGATAATATTAGGGAAGAAAGAACCTTTGAGGAGCCTTGGACCACTTCTTCCACTGTGTCTATATTAGGGTTTGAGAGAGTGGGGTGTGCACCCTCTATATTTGAGTGTGCCTGATGGGCAGCTGTAATACTCGCTGTAGTAAAGTTTACCAATGACCCCAGTCTCCCATCTAGGGTGCCATGGGTCCTTAATCAGAATATTACAAATTTCCCATTCTGCATAAAAGGTAGAGTTCATTCCTGAATATGTGTTGTGTCTCTTACAGGACCAATAAGGGCAACCTCCATAAATTTCTGGCCAGTGTCGACAGTAATCTCACATGGATTTAGGTGTTATAGGCATAAGTACTCCTTCATGCAACCAGCTAGTGGACTGTCTTCTGACCCCACCATGGAGTGGTCTGGTTGGGCTGCTGGGTTAGGTTTTCTGAATCTCAAATCTCCATATATAGAGTTCACTGCTGGTGGGGGTGAGCAAGGAGAGTAAAAGAAAAGGCATGGCCCGATAGGGTCGGCCTTAGGAGGCAGATGTGTAAGGCCTCATTCTTCCGAGACCGGGGGCAGGCTGGTCCACGATGGTATCTTCTGAAACTTAAGAGAACAGGGTCCTGTTGGGGTTGAAATGTAAGAAGGATTATCTTGGGCTGATGATATGAAAAGTTTGAGATGAGAAAGATGAACCCAGTGAGGGAATCCCTTGAGCTTAGTGGCGTTGGGGTGGTAAGGATGATCCTGAAGGGGCCTGTGAAGAGGAGGGATATTGTAGGTGAGAGGAGAACTAAGTCTCCTCTGCTGATTGGGGAGGGAAAGGGATTAGGATGGGGCTGAGGCAGATGATGGTGGGTGAAGTTCCAAGGAAGAGTGTGAAGACAGTGAAACAAGGTAGTAAGAAGGTGATCAGGGACGAGAGGCCAGGAGGCATAATCGGCCATCCATACACGAACTCAAAAAGGGGAGATGAGGAACAGTTTCTTTGGAAGTTTCTTAGTGGCAGGAGAGCCAATGGCAGGAGGTGTACCAATCTGTATGTAGTTCTTGGAAGAGTTTGATAAAAATATTTTTGAGAGAATGATTAGTTCATTCAACTTTGCCTAAACACTGGGAATGGTAGGGGATATGGAAACACCATGGAATGCTAAGGGCTTTAGCCAAAGTTTGCAAGATTTGAGAGGTAAATTCAGGGCCAATACCTGATTAAAAGGAGGTTGGAATGCCAAAACGGGGGATGATCTCCCTAAAAAGGAGATCAGAGACTGTCTGTGATCTTTTATTAGTGGTGGGGAAGCTTCTACCCATTCTGAGGAGGTATTTACTAGGAAAAAAGGTATCTGAAGTGTGGGCATGTGGGTGAAGTCAAGCTGCTGGTCTGATCCAGCCAGGGATTCTCTGGCTTGATGAGTGGGGAAGGGGAGACTCCGATGCCTAGGGGTAGGATTAGAAGTTTGACAAACTTTACAAGAAATAGTGATAGTCTTTAGATAGGATAGATCCTCACTGGGAGGCTGTAAATAGGTTTTAATGAAGTGAGACAAAGCTTGACTATTAGGGTGAAGGATCTGGTGCGGATAGGGTAAAATTTGTTGAAAATCAGGAGATGGTGATGAAATTGTGGGTTGTGATATAAGAGTGCCTTGTGGCATGTGAGGAGGACCTAGGTCCCTGAGAGCCACAGCTCTCATCAGCTCAGTTATTGTCCACTTGGTGTGAGTGGCAGTGGACAATTCCTACAGCTGTGGGGAGGTGAGAGGCCTCTAGCAGGATTGGTTATATAACCTCCTTTTGTGGTTAGTAGCCCATGCTGTGTCCAAATAGCTGCTTTCAAACTCCATCAAGGACCATATAATTATTGCTAAAATATTTAAGCCTGGGTATAGTACAGTATAGTCTCTCAAACCATTTACTAGGAGGCACACTGTTTTTCTGTTATAACAGATGGGCTTGCTACTCTTCCAGAGGACCAGAGCTTGGTGCACGTGGTATATAACTCCTGCCTCAGGAGATCCCATGCTCTCAGGGTACCAGCATGCACCTGTACACACACAAACACACACATAAATAAAAATCTTTAAAAAGCAAAATTGCGCCAGTGAGATGGCTCTGGGTAAAGTTGCCTGGCATCAAGCCTGTAGAACTTTGTTCTATCATGATCTCTGGAACCCACATGGAAGGACACAGCAGAGGCCTAGAAGTAGTTCCCTGACCTCCACTTATGGGCCTTGACTCTTGAAAATGGGCTCACACACACTAAAAGTAAATACACAAATAAGCGGTCCTGGGATGCCAAGATGGAGATGGTTCAGCAAGCATTTGACAAGCAAGCCTAGCAATCTGAATTGATTCCTAGAACCCACATAAAGGTGGAAGGTGAGAACTGACTTCATAGCATTGTCTTCTGATCTCCACATGACCAGTGGCTGGTGTGCTCACAGACAGTATGCTACACCAATTAAAAATAAGACAGTTTGGGGCTAGAGAGATGGCTTAGAGGGTAAGAGCACTGGCTGTTCTTCCAGTGGACCTGAGTTCAATTCCTAGCATTCACCAAGGAAAAAAAGGAAAACCAAACCAAACCAAAACAAAACAAAAAACAGTTCTCAGATGATTCACTGTAAGAGAATACAACTAAATAAATGATATTCAACTAATTGAACATTCAGTTCTTGTAGCAGGTCTTTCTCAGTCAGGCTTTCTTTTAGGACCACCACATAATGACTCAGAGACTTATTAATTATGAAAGCTTGTCCTTCAGCTTAATGTTGGGGAATATTATTTTAAGGTGTGTGACTTTTGTTTATGCTGCATTTGTTTAACTCTGTGAAGCTGTGATTCTTTGCCTGTGTAAAACACCTGATGGTCTAATAAAGAGCTGAATGGACAATAGCAAGGCAGGAACAAGGATAGGCGGGGCTGGCAGACAGGATAAATAGAAGGAGAAATGAGGAAGGGGAGCAAAGAGAGAAGAGGAGGAGGAGAAGGAGAAGGAGAAGGAGGAGGAGAAGGAGGAGGAGGAGGAGGAGGAGGAGGTGGTGGTGAGGGGCCACCCAGCCCAGCCACACAGCAATCCACAGAGTTAAGAGTAAGATTTACAGAAGTAAGAGAATGGGAAAAGCCCAGAGAGAAACAAGCCAAGCTAAGGCCAGACATTTACAACTAAGAGTAAGCCTCAGTGTGTGATTTATTTAGGAGCTGAGTGGCAGGCCCTTCAAAAAACCAAAAAACAAAAAAACAAAAAACATTTCCAACAACAGTTTAGACTTGTTTCCAACTAGCTCTTATAACTTATATTAACCTGTTTTTACCTCTCCTCCATTCTGTATGTCCTGCTCCTTCTGTATCTTGCTGGTGTCTCCCTCGATCACCTAGATTCATGTGGAGTTCCTCTCTCTGCCCAGAAGTCCCACCTAAGCTCTCTTGTCTAGCTATCGACCATTCAGCTCTTCATTAAACCAACCAGGTGCCTTAGGCAGGCAAGGTAAAACAGCAATACATCTTTACACCGTTTACTCAAGTATCCCACAAGTTCTCCTATCTGAATTCAGACTGATGTGCCTATGCCTAGTTGGTGAGGAGATCTGTTTTGTGGGGTTTTGTTTTGTTTTTGAGAAGGCCTCTCATGACATAGCTCTAGATTGGCCTAGGACTCCCTATGTAAACCAGATTAGTCTCAAATTCACAGAGATCCACTTGCCTCTGCCTCCCAAGTGCTGGGATTAAAGGCGTGTTAAACAACAGGAACAGAAATTCTAAAACTGTCACCTGAAAACTATCTGGGTGATGCCAGGCAAGAATGAAGTACTTCCCAGGTGGCTCCACCATGCAGCCAGAAGGACACAGACATACCACGAGAGACGTCTGCTTTCCTTGAACGGTTTCTCAAACTAAGTCTCCCTTGGAAATGATAAGAGGATACCAAAACTATTCCATTTTAATTTGGGATGATTCATGTGAATACTTTGATACTTAAAAAGTTTCCCTTAAACCTTCACACATATGCCAGTTTGATCTTTGGCTGTAAGGACTGGAAACTCAAACTAACCTTGAGATAAAGAGAGTTCATTCAGTGCCAGGCTGCAGTCTGGAAAGAGAAAGCAAACAGCTGTCCTGCAGGTGAGTTGCTGCTGTCACCCCCGCCCCCAGGAACATACAGGATCTCTCTATCTGACCCTTGTTTCTGGTTTCTGTCTTGGTGCTGCTCCTCCATGCTTTAAATTCACCTGAGTAGAAATTGGCCAGACAGGCTGACTTTTGCATAACGCCTGTCTCCTTAGTCTCCAGGAGGCTGCCTTTGGGTGAGGTGCTCAGCCTCAGTCTCCTCTGCTGAGGGAGGCCAAGCTCACAGTCACCTAAACATTGAGCACAGACATGGGGCTAGGCTTTGTATAAAGTGTCATGGAGGAATGACTGAGAGCACCAAGCTGACAGTAAGGACAGTTGTAGTAACCCAGCAACATTCTCCAAGAGTAGTCCTGGTCTTAGCGCTTGAAGTTTATGATGTCTTCAGAAAATGATAGTTTTACTGATGTTTTTCTGTTGCACATGAATCTACTGATACTTTAATCACCTGGCCATGGCTTGGATGGACTTCCGGTTCTTTGGTGCAGCTCTGCCTCAACCTTGATATGTAGGTTTAAACTAAGTCTCTGTCATTCTATTCACCAATAAGGACTCTGAAGTCAGACATGGGGGTGAAAACCTGCTAGCAGAGAGACCCACAAGCAACCAGCTGACCTCCCTTTTTGGTCAGAGACCCAGCAAGAGACGCATCTCTCCACTTGTCCCAAACCAAAAAGAAGCTCAAAATTCCAAGTCCTGCCCTATTCCTTCTTGTGTATCTATCTGTATTCCTGGCCCCTCCAGACTCTCTATGGCTAATTCTGGTCAACTAGTTGCTGGCTACACCCCCTGAGCCAAGGTTGATTTTATTTAAAGAATGAGAACACAAACTTGGGATCCCCAGTGTGCCTGGATATTTTAAGACAACTATGTGACTTAAAATATACTATTGTTTTTAAAGACTTATTTATTTTATGTGTATGAGTGCTCTGTCTGCATGTGTGCCTGCACACCAGAAGAGGGCATCAGATCCCACTAGAGATGGTTGTGAGCAACCATATGGCTGCTGGGAATTGAACTCAGGTCCTCTGGAAAAGCAGCTAGTGCTCTTAACCTCTGAGTCATCTCTCCAGCCCCAAAATATTCTATCTTGGGCTGGTCAGATGGCTCAGTGGGTAAAGGTGATCGCTGCAGATCCTGAAGACCTGAATTTGATCCTAGGCTCCATATGGTAGACGAGATCTACTGTTCCATGTTGCACTGGTCTTGATGTGCACACTTGAGTGCACACACACATACAGAAATAAATGTAATATATTTTTTAAAATTCTTAAGTTTGAGGAATGTAGCCCTAGTCTCCTGTTGCCATGAAGGCCATGTGTATTCCTGGGGTCTGGGCTGCCACCTAGGGCCATGATGACATCCAGACCTAGGCTACTGCTGAGGACCATGTCTGGATCTGTGGTCCTTCTGCAGCTGAGGTCTATTTTGAAGTCTGTGGCCCATGTTGCCCTGTAGAGGCCTGGGACCTGGGCCAAAACCTATAGCCTTGTTGGAGAATGGGGTTGTGCTGCAGTCAGGGCCATTCAGACCTGAGTGGCTGTGTTGCTACCTAATACCCTGGTGATATCCAGACTGGGGCTGCTGTCGAGGATCCTGTCTGCGTCCGTGGTCCTAATGAAGCCAGGGTCTGTGTTGAAGTCCAAGGCCCATGCTGCCATCAAAGGTTACATGGAAGTCTGGGGTCAGGGCTATAGCCTGTGGCCTTGTTGGTGTCCAGGGACCATGCTGCCATCAAAGGTTACATGGAAGTCTGGGGTCAGGGCTATAGCCTGTGGCCTTGTTAGTGTCCAGGGACCATGCTGCCATCAAAGTCATCCTAGTCTGAGTAGCCTGTGCTTCCATCCAGAGCCAGAATGTTGTCCAAGCCCAAGCTGCTGCCTAGGGCCATGTCTGGGTCTGCGATCCCACTGCAGCTGGGGGTCTGTGTTGATGTCTGTGGCCCATCTCACCTCAGGGGATCATAGGAACCATGTGTGATGAAATGATGGCCATGCTGAGCCAGCACCACTCTTCACTGGTCCTGGCCCTCACAGGAAAATGCACTCGGGAGAAATGGCCCCACCCCATTCCAGGTGGGAGAGCTGGCCCTGATGGCATGGGTGAGGAGAAGCTGGCTCCACCCCTCACCTGAGTGGGGGAAACCCCAGTGGCCTGGATTGACCAGCTCAACTACCACGCAGGCCCACCCTAACGCCTATCCCATCTAGGACCTGCTAGAGCTCAGGAAGGGATCTGTCCCATGGAAAGATACAGGTCGGGACTCCATGACACTGGGTAGCCTTGAGATAGCCAAGAGGAATTTCAGTGAAGATCCACTTATGATGGTATACCAGAAACCAGAGGCCTTAAACCAGACCAATGACTCATTGCAATGAACATTTACAAGTAAAGCTGACTGGACAAAAGGGTGTGACACACTGCAGCTCCCAGTGCCACCAGGATGAATGAAGATGTTGGAGAGGCAGGAAAGATGTTTTTCTTTTTGTTTGTTCGCTTTGGATTTTCTTTTGGGGGCACTGCAGAGGTGAGGGGAGGATATAGAGGAAGTGAACAGAATCAGGGTGCATGATGCGGAATTCCAAAGATTCAATAAAGAAATTATGTTAAATTTTAAAAAGAAGTTTGAGGTAAGCTATCTCTCCCTCACCCCAGAGAAGATCTTGCTGTGTAGCTCAGGCTAATCTGTAACTCACAATTTCCTGTTTCAGCCTACTGGGATTAGATATGGCCGTCATATCTGGCTTCAAGCTGTGATTTTATTTGAATGTTTCCTTCCCATGAAATAAACATTCTGTTTGAATGTTGATTCTAACAGGTGCTGGAGCCACGGACCAGCAGTTAATGGCTGCTCTTCTACAGGACCTGGGTCCGATGCTCAGCTCCCACATGGCAGTTCACAACTGCATATAACTCCAGTTCCAGGGGATCTGATTTCCTCTTCTGACCTTGGTAGGTCACACACACATTATGCACAGACATACGTGCAGACAAAATGCTAATACACAAAATAAAAAAAAAAATTTAATTAGAAAAAAAAATAATACATGACAAGCCAAGCATGGTGGTGAAAACCTTTAACTCCTAGCATTGGGAGGCAGAAGCAGATGGATCTCTGAGTTCAAGGCCAGCCTGGTTTACAGAGTGAGTTCCCAAGATACACAAAGATACCTTTTTTTTCACCAAAAAAAAGCATGAACACTGCTAGCAGTCAGAAACTGAATGTTCCCGTCTTTTCCTGAAGATGTTCTGGTAGCCAAAGAATCATACTTTAATTATGTACAAAACAAAGATTGCAAGTCAGATAGTGTGCAGCTGCTCTACCAACTATGTGGATCTCACCAGTTTCTGTAGCCTCATTGGGCAGATTTCCTCTCATGCTTAAGTCATGATCTCTTCTTCCACCACTTTTAAAGCTGCCTTTTTCTTAAATGTGCCAAAAACCTGGCTTTCCTAAGATAACTGGTTCTCAGCCTTCTGTTTGAAGACTAGCTGATGTTACATCAGAAAACAACAGATTGGGGCATTCAAGTTTTTCCAACAACTTTAAAAAATTTCCTGTTACATTGATTTTGTATCTGTGCGTGGGTATGTGTCTTAAGTATGTGGCACCTGTGCCACGGATGTGGGTCAGAGGGAAACTTAGGGAAGTTCTCTTCTATCATGTGGGTCCCAAGGATTAAACTTAGTTCATTAGGCTTTGGTGGCAGGTGTCTTTACCCTCTGAGCCACAGCAACTCTACAAAGGAAAACATTTAATTGGGGTGGCTTGCTTACAGTTCAAAGGTTCTGGCCATTATCATGGTGGGACATGGTGGTGTGCAAGCAGACATGGTATTGGAGAAGTAGCTGAGAGTCCTACATCTTGCAGGCAACAGGAAGTGGTCTGAGTGTCACACTGAGTGAAACCTGAGCATAAAAGACTCCAAAGTCTGCCTCTACAGTGACACACTTCCTCCAACAAGGGCATACCTACTCCAATAAAGCCACACCTCCTAATAGTGCCACTCCCTTTCGGGGCCATTTTATATCACCATATCCTGTCTCAAAAAAAAAAAAAAATGAAAACAAAACAAAACCCAAAAACATATCCCTACTAATATGTAGACTTGTTGTTAAGTACTTTTATTATTAGATGTATTTATTTTATAAGAAAGAGTATGTAGATTGCCCACAGTGTGTACATTGTGTGTACATTGCCCACAGAGGTCAGAAGAGGGCGTTTGATCCCCTGAGACTGGAGTTACATATGGTTGTGAGCCACCATGTAGGTGTTGGGACCTAAACACAGGTCTGCAAGAGCAACAAGTGCTCTTAACTGCTGAGCCATCACTCTCGCCCCAGTACTTGCTTACATAAATATATTACTGTCATATGTTCTGAATCCCTATGATTTCCTATATAAATTAACATAATAAATCAATTCACTTTAAGGACTCACCTATTCCTTAATATCAACATGACATCTGAATAATGGTTTTTTGACACATATGGATATAAAATTTTATTAAGTACAACTTTATATTTAGACATCCAAGCTTAAAAATATCTTTAGGCTACATAATTTGCCCTTAAAATACACAGTGCACATACATACAGACATTAGTAACTCAGTCTCCAAAATACTCAGTGAAGATGTCTGGATGACACTTATGAAATTGGCCTAGTAATTTCTTCTTCTCTTTGGCAGAGAGTTTTGAGTCCTCATCAATAGTCTTTAGTAAGTTCAACAGTTCATCTTTGGTCTTCTTCTGTTTGCTGCTAGAATAGTCACTTTCGTCAATTCTCTGGCAATAAATATAGCCTTCAGGTTTAAAAGCAAGAAGTTCCAGTTAATGACTCCATTCACCACACTTAACTAGAAAAATCATGCAGTAGTTTCCTTTTTTTCTTTGAAACTCTATAAAATGCATCAAAGAGGATAAGAATAACCCTGACCCAGGGTTTTTTGTTTGTTTTTTTGGACAGGGTTTCTCTGTGTAGCCCTGGCTGTCCTGGAACTTGCTCTATAGACCAGGCTGGTCTCAAACTCACAGAGATCCACCTGTCTCAGCCTTCAGAGTGCTGGGATTAAAGCTGTGTGCCACCATGGCCTAGCAATCAAGATGTTTTAACCTGACCTATGGGATGGCTCATGGGAAAGGCACTTGTCTCTGACCCTGATGTTCTGAGTTCAATCTTTGTGAACCTTATGGTAGAAGCAGAGAATCAATTCCTGAAAGTTATCCTCTGACCCTCCCCCCCCTCACACAGACAGACAGACAGACAGACAGACAGACAGACAGAGATATTAAGTAAGCAAATGTGTGACTTGTGTTAAAACAGACTAGAAAAAAGAATCTAAAGTTGTTTTAGGCCAGGAAGAACTCTGTTAAGCCTAAAAAAAAGGGGGGGGGAGATTCTTCAAATTATTTAGTTAAACTAATAGCACTATGGACTTGTCTTCAGAAGATGATGAAACTGGGAGTGGCCTCAAACACCTTGAAAAGAGGCAAGAGAACCAGGACTTCAAGGTCATCTTTGGCTACAAAGCCATGTTCTGCCTGGGCTACAAAGAACTCATGCCTAAAACAAACAAACAAACAAAAGACTATACAGATAATAGTCTTAAATTACCTGTGTCTTTATTAGGGTCTCTTCCTTTTTGTATGTCCAGAAGTTTAATACTAACAATTTTATGTAGAGTTCCAGGAATCTTAGGAAAAAGGGACACAGGACATTATTCAAATGCATTTAAATCTGCTACAAATAAGCATGATGAATTACTGCTGGAGTCTTACCTTGAAAACGTCTTTTTGGTGATCCATTAAGAAGAGTACAAGAAGATCAGTTTTGCCTTTGGATAAGTTTTTATTGTTGACAAGAGCTTTTGAGAATACCCTCTTCACAACCATCCGATTGTCACTCTGTGAGAATAAACACATACCCAAAGGTTAGTGCTAAGGGGATGCCAAATATGAATAGACACCACCCACCACAGCATGCTGAATGCTGAAGACACTGAATACAATTAACATTCAAAAGCAAACTTACTTCTTCCTGTAATTTAAATTCAGAAGGATTTGCTGCAACAGCCATGAAGTAAAGCAGTCTTCTAAATTCTTCTCTATTCTGGGAATCCAGAAGCTTCAGAAACAGCTGAGTAGCTTCTAATGCTATTTCCGTCTTCCCATTTACTTTAGTCAAAAGAAAAAAAAAATCCTTAATTGATCAAACAAAACTACATTAAAATGAACAAAACTTGTTATGCTTTACGCTACGTAGTACATTTCCTCAAAGTTATTTCCAACAGCAAAAACAAAACAAAGTGGGAATGAAAACAGGGGAAGCAGCTGGAGTACCTGTCCCCTGAGCTCCGTGTGCTACAGCATGCAAACATACATGTGCATGCACACTCACAAAGAAGTGCAACTTAAATAAATAAATAAAATGGATGGCCAACACCTAAAGACAGCCTGTTCTCAAATCACCAACCGCTACTGTAGGCCCTTGTCATAATATATTGTCTTAGGGTGCTAAATCTAACTCGTGGCTCCGTAAATTCCCACTGCTTCCCATTGACACACTTTGAAAGTGGACAGTGTGTATAATGCTGATAACTGTACCTGAGAACAATAAAAGGGATTCTTGAATTTGTTTTCAGATCCATAGAGAGCAGAGTGCTGGTCATGTTGGTGCCTTTTCTACAGCAGAGAACTGCCTCTCCTGCCTAAGCTTGTAGCTAATGACAGCAGTGCCCAGGGGCAGCAACACTCCTAACTGCAGAGTTGCTAAGGTCTCAAAGTGAACCCTAGATGTGTTTAAATAAATACATTCTCTACAAACTAGTCCAGATCCCCACCAACTTTACAGGGTGCTATTTTCATTCACTTTGAGTACAATTAACTCGCCCCCCCCACACACAAGATGAACCCTGGTATCTGTGTAGTAAGAGCTCACTTACCAAGGAGTTCCGCTATTCCATTATGAACATCACACAGGTGGTTTAAGAGAGGCTCCCTAGTACTATAATATTTGCCAATAGCATCGAACAGAAGTTCCTTCACTAAGTCTGTCCTGTCTGGTTGCTCAGGAAAATTTCTGCTTATGTCCACAACCATGTGGTCAGGAAGATACTCCAAGCAGTCGATGGCTGCAGAGACCCATTCATCTTCTCTAAAGCAAGGGAGGGAGGGGGGGGGGTTATTTTAAAATGCAAAGAGAACAAATAGACACATAGTTTCTAATTCACAAATTAGTTAATGCTCACCACCAGGATAATATTTTCCACACTTAAATATAGTAAAATTGTTCATTATATATCTAAACTGTGTATGACAGGGCAAAGAAATCAGCTAAATTGCATTTTTCTTGTGTGTAAAAAAATCATTACTATAATAGAGATATGAAGGTCATCAAAATTAAAACTTGACCTGGAACTCCCAATTGTTGCAGGATGTGTTTATATTGCATGAAGCTGTGTCTATATTTTACCTTCCCTGCTTAAGACACCTATTCAGTTTAATATAGAGCCAAATGGCCAATAGCTAGGAGGGAGAAAATAGTTGAGATTTCCAGGCAGAGAGAGGAACTTGGGGCTAGAATCTGGTGTGGTAGGAGACACCAGCAAAACACGGAAGGAGTCGAACATGCAGAATGGAGGAGCGGTAAAAAGCCACATGGTGGAATGTAGATTAAGAGAAACAGGTTAATTTAAGTTGTAAGAGCTAGTTGGGTACAAACCTAAGGTAAAGGTTAGCTTTCATAATTAAGAAATATCCATGTCATTACTGGGGAGCTGGCAGTCACAAAAGAAAGTATGACAATACCCAATCCTGATTCTCCCTTGTGGTGGATCACAGATGTGGGACACCACCCACATCTGGCTTCAGGCTGACTCTTAAAGCTGTAATTCTACCATACAATGTTGCTAACTTCAGAGACATATTTATGGTATGTTATCTGTAGCTTTAGCTAGGACAGAATACAATAAGATAAAGATAACATTTCAAATGAATCAAATCAATGGGTAAACTGATCTTTTTGAGATTAGGGTCTCTTGTGGCCCAGGCTCCAACCACTATGTAAGTGAAGATAACTGAACTTTTGACCTCCTGAGTGCTTGGATTAAAGGCATTTGCTACTCTGTTACAAGGTGTTGGAAATTAAACCCAGGGCTTCATATATGGGAGGCAAACACTCTACCAATTGAGCTACATCCCCAGACAGAAAGTGCTATGTTTCAATAAATTTGTTATATGTCCTCTGTGGCCACAGACTTGAGACAACTAGGGTCTATAAAAAGATGAAACTAGAGATCTTTAAGGTCATTTCTAGCTCAAATTCTGAATATTTAGGTAATTAAAAAATATTTCCATCAAGTGGTACATACCTTTAATCCCAGTACTCTGGAGGTAGGCAGATCTCTATGAGTTTGAGGCTAGCCTGGTCAATGAGCTAGATCTAAACAGCCAAGGCTACATAAAGAAGCCCTGTCTTGAAAAATAAAACAAACAAATTATATATATATATATAATATTGCATAAACACATATTATATATATATATTTATGCATTGCTTTAGGTTATAGAAATGTAAACATGTAAAATGAATTTGATATTATACACGCAGAACTTAACAGCTAATATGTTAAGATCAACACTTTCAGATAAGGCTTTAAGCCTTTTAAATTTTAAATTTTTGTTTTGTTTTGTTTGAGACAGAGTCACTATGTAGCCCTGGCTATCATGGAACTCACAATGTGGACCAGGCTGACCTGGAACACAGAGATCTGTTTGCCTCTGCCTCCTGAGTGCTGGAATTAAAGGTATGGGCCACCACATCCAGCTCTTTAATGCTATCTGTCAGCATTCAACTATTCATAGTAAGGGTATGTTGACATGCAGATCTAGAAAGAACTAAAGAAGTAAGCTGTATTCCTTAAACACTTCCATCTCCTTAACTGGACTGGAACACTACCTATGGAGGCAAAATAATTAAACATTAAATCAACTGAAAACATAGAAGCTATTTTCATCTTTTATAATTTTACTTAGGAGAAGAATGTTTCAAGTTATAAGGAATATAATACTCTTAAGCTAAAATAGTCTGCTCTTATCACTATAAGACTTCAGATCTTAAGATTTAAACACACACACACACACACACACACACACACACACACACACACACACACAGTTTATCTGAGACATAGTCTCAGTATGTATGAGGCTCTGACTGGCCCCGGACTGACAGAGATTCCTGCCTGTCTCCCAAGTGTTGGGATTATAAATCTCATGTAGCACAAGCTGGCCTCAAACAAGCTGTGTAGCTGAAGGTAACCTTAAAGTGCCGATTCCTCTGCCTCTACTGCCTAAGTGCTAGGATAACAGGTGTGTGCCACTACACCTCATTCTAATCAGTTCGAGGCTTGAACCCAGAGCTTTGTGCACACTGATCAAGCTCTCTACCCACAAACATACTGAAATTATTATATGATTTACACATACTGAGAGTCACCATAGGCCCTGAGAATCCCTCGGTCCAGATAGTTACTGGTGTTGACCATGTCAGGCTGTTTCTTAGACTGAGGGACTTTAGGTACAACCTCCTGCTGTTTGAGTAAGGAGTCAAGAAATGGAAGGTCGACAAGTTGTAGTAGACGTCCAATCGTCTCTTCTTGCCATACTTCATTAATAACTACACAGGAAAACAAAGTGGGAAGCGACAATTAACTGTTATTCCATGCCTACTGCAGTGTCTAGGCAGTTCTAATTATTTGATCTGTGGCAGAAAGGGGGTACCGGGCCATGCTTACTCATGGAGTGCTTTCTTATAACAAGACAATCCAAGCTCTGTTTAAAGTGTAGGAGAACAGGCTCTGGACAACAGGAATTCTTGTCATTTTTTGTACTATATAAAGCAATATGTCAAAGATAAGAGCTCAAGCCATATAACATGTTAATAAGGGCTTTAGAAGAAAAGAATTGTTCATTCAATCTCAAAACTCATTTGAATCTACTTGTTGCAGAGTTCTCCACTCAGGTTTTCCATACAGCCGGGATTGGGGAAGGGGTGGGAATCAAAATCGTCAGGCTGCATTCCTAAGAATTCTGCTAATACTTTAAATATGATTTTTAATTTTTCATGTGACCTAATAAAATCGTAGGAAAAGAAACATCTGAGAGAATATATTGAGTAAGAATCTGCATGCAAAACATTTCAGATCAGAACCTCTGCCAGTTGATGGACAAAAGCCATGTTCAAGAGTTGTAACACTGATGCGTTGTTGTTCAAGATAATAGACTTCTGTTGAAGCTTAACATAAACAGCTTTAACACAGCGTACTCTTTCTCTGCTAGAATATTAACATTCAAATAAAGATTAGGAGGAAATGCTGTTAACAACTGAACCTACTGAGTCCTCTATTTCTTACTTTGCATCATTAGTTTACCTTGAGGAGACAGCCTGGTAGAGACATTTATATGTGGGGAGTTGGCAGGCTTTAAACTCAGATTTTCCCACAGGTCCTCCAAACTGTCCGACTTGGTCTCAGGTGACTTAAATAATGTATCCGAGTACCTAAAATAAGGTTAGTATGTCACAAAAGTGATTAGAGAGCTACAGGTGTCTAGAGAGCTCATGTTTCAAAATCAGAACACAAATCTTCTCAAGAGTCTCTCACTCAACCCAGACACACTAAGTTACTCTCTACTTGTTTTGGGGGGCAGGGTCTCTTACAGTCCAAGTGGTCTGAAACTCATTATGCCGCTGGAGCTGGCCCTACCCTCTGATCCTCTGGCCTCCACATCCCAGATTCAGTGATTACCACTACACCCTGCTCTAAAATACAAACACTCTAAATAGACTCTCCTGTGATCCTTTATGTAGATGTAACTCAATGACCACAATTTTAGCATAAATTTTAAAATATAATAAAAATGAGCCAGGGCTGATGGTACAACTTTTAATTCTAGTCCTCCAGAGGCAGAGGTGAGAGAATTTTGAGTTTTCTGTGAGCCTGGCTTACCATCTACAGAAAGTTATGTGTTATCTTAGGCTCCATAGTGAGACTGACCCTGTCTCAAAACAAACGCCAAAGAGAAACAAAAAATCCTGAAATTGTCCGTCTTTGTTTCCTAGTTGGTATGATATTCCTGTTTGTCACAGAAACATTAATATGCTTTGTTACCAAATAATGTTGAAGACTGTAACAGTGCTGTACAATACTTATGTATGTATAAAATGCTCTTTCTAAAATTGCCATAGTTGCAAATTACTAAACATTTTTGGTCTTAAGGATGTCAAACAATGCATGAAGATGTATGTACTTAAAGAGTATGGACCAAGTTCTACTTTACCCTCTTATTTCCTTTGCTTGTTTCTATAGAGGTAAATTTTATTAAGAGACTTAAAAATACTTGAAAGTCAATACCCTAAACCCTGACCCAAAGGTCAGAGCTGAACCAGAGCATCATATTACTGTCTCCTCTACAGTTTAGCTGCATCGATGAAGGAAAAGGCAGGCTCTTTACTTCATAAACTCATTATGTCCTCCTAACCTATGCTCATGTCAGTCACTGGTCTCCATGTTGTCTCTCTGCCCTCCCCCCCCCTTCCCGGTTGGGTTAGCCCCATCTGCCCTAGCCTTCAACACTTGCTTACCTAGTTCTCACCAACTATGGAGCACCATTTCTGGCCCCAAATAACCTTTTTAAAACATAGTCCCATCCGGCTGAACAACTTTTGTGGACTTCCCAACACGGATATGACCGAGTCCCAAGTTCCTTACCATTCCAGATCAGTGGCACACACCTGTAGGTGGATGGCTTGAGCTTAGGAATTTATGAATGCCTGGGACATTTAGGGAGACCTAGTCTCAAAAATTAAAAACAACAACAACAACAACAACAACAAACCCCAGACCAAAATCACACAATCCTTTAGTACATCACAGGGAGCTGTGGGTACTGTGGCTCTCATTCACCATCCACACTCCATGCCCACTTTCTAGGTCCCAGTGATGCCCGGAACTGGTGTCTCTCTGCCTGCCCTTCCTTTCTCTCTGTTCTCATCTCACTCTGTATACGAATTTCCATTTTTTACACTGTTACTATGACTTAAGGCAGAAAAACAGTCTGTTGACTGTTCCTGCAAAATACAAGTATGAACAAATGAAGTATAGGGTATGCCTGATACATCAGCAGCATTTTACTATATTTTATTAAATGTACCAGGATTTAGATTTTAACCAAAATTATTACTTATGATCTTTTTAAAAAGAAGGAAAAAGGTCTGATAATATGTCCATGACAACCTAACCCCAGGGCTTACCTGGAAGGCGAGTCCACTTTGTTCTCGCTGCCTGATTGACTGTTCTGACTAGGTATTGTTGTGAATCTATAAAGGCTGCAACTGCTGTCTTCAAATGGAGGCTTTTTGTCTTTTCCAAAGACTCTGGTTGGGACTGCTTCAAATACTTTGTAGTCCATAAGTGCTTGACACACTCTCACCACTTTGGCCCGAGGAATATCGACATCACCGAAGAATTTATTCTGAGTTAAGTGAGAGTAAATGACGTCCACAGCTTCTGAGCCCACGAAGCAGTCATTGTGCCGTTTTAAGTGGTGTCTCCGTTTCTTCACTTGCACTTGGGTTTGAAGAGTATTTATAATGCTGCTCCACACATATGTGGCTCCAAATGGCTTTTGGGCCACACTGAAACCTAAAAGGAGAGAAATCAGGGAAATTGCTGCATTAGAGCTTTGTTCATTTGTAATAAGGTCTACGTAACTGTGGTGATATATTATTAGTCATGATTTATTAAGCATGCCCGAGGATTCAGAAAGCAAAGCCAGTCTCAAGCTATAGAGGTCACACAGTGGTGATGATACACACCTTTAAACCCAGCAGCCATAGAGCTAGGCAGTGGTAGTACAAACCTTTAATCCCAGGACTCAGGATTTAAAAAGTAATGGATCTCTGAGTCCAAGACCACCCTGGGCTACAGGAGAATGGATCGCAGCTCACGCCTTTAATCCCAGGATTTGAGAGGTATAAAAGGTAGAGGCATTCAGTCTGAGAATCATTCTTTAGCCACGTTGAGGAGAGCATAGCAGTGTGAGTGAATCTGAGGAGCAGTGAAGTCGGGAGCAGTTTGAGGATCGCAACTTTGGTCTGAGCTGAGGTAGAAGTAAGAGCTAGTGGCTGGCTGCTTTGCTTTTCTGATCTTCAGCTTGAAGCTTGACCCCCCCTTCCCCCAATATCAGTCTCTGGGTCATTTATTTACTGTGTTACAAGCTATTCCTAGGGAGAAGGTAGCAATTTCCAAAAGCCACTAGAGGAAAAACTAGAAGGGCAGTTTGTTGAAATATTGTTATTTCAACAAATATTGGGAATTCATTTCAGACTTTAGTGCCTGCTATATGCGAATGCTGTCCGGTTGGTAGACAGTCTATCCTCATATTTAAAGACACTATGGGTGGATCCAAACATTATTATGTATGTGTTCAATCAGTGCTGAAAAGAAACAGCTGCTGGGCATGTCAGGCTCACCTGTGACACCAGCACTCAGGAGGCTGAGGCAGAAGGGCCAAAAGTTTGGGGCCAACCTGGGCTACATAGTGAGGACTGGTCCTGAGGGAGAGACAGACATGGGTGGGGTGGAGAAGCAGCAGCTGAGTGACAGAGTGTTATTTATTACACTTATTTATTGTGTGTCTCTGTGTGTCTATGGGGTTGCACGTGGGTGCGTGTGCGACAACACTCATGTGGAGGTCCGAGGACAACCTGCAGGAACATGTTCTCCCCTTCCACTATGTGGGTCCTGAAGGTCAAACTCGGGCCATCTATCTGGCTTGGCAGCAATGCCTCTACATGCTGAGCCTTCTTGATGGCCTGAGAATACTACTTCATTTATGTGTATGAGTGTTCTACCTGTGTGTTTGTATGTGCCCAGGGCCTGAGGAGGCCAGAAGAGAGTGTTAGTCTTCTGGAGCTGGAGCAACAGGGGATTGGGAGCTGCATGTGGGTGCTGGGAAATGAATTTGAGTCCTCTGGAAAAGCAGCCAGTGCTCTTAACCACTGAGCCATCTCTATCCCCCGACAGTGATATCTTTGTTTTGTTTTTGTTTTGTAAGATAGCCTCACTATAGTGCTGACTCTCCTGGAACTCACTTCGTAGACCAGGTTGACCTTGAACTCAGAGATCGGCCTACCTCTATCTCCCAGGTGCTAGGATTAAAGGTGTGCCACCACCAGCTGGCTGAAACTGCTATTTTAAATGGGATGTCAGGAAAGACTTTTCTAGGGCTGGGGATTTAGCTCAGTGATATAGTGTTTGCCTAGCATGTGAAAGATCCTTGTTTCAGCCCCCAGCTCTGGAGACACGAATTCACAAAGACCAAAGGCTGAAAAAGTAAGGGTCACTTTCCTGATAGTTTTCACTAATAGGGACTTAGTAAAACCAGGAAGTGAGCTGTACGGACACCAGGGGAAAGAACAGAGAACAGAAAATCCAAAGGCCCAGGGGCAGGCACTCTGCTAGGATAGGCCAGTAAGGCCAGAGTGGCATGTGGTAGGAGCTGCAGTAGGAAGTGAGATCAAGAAATGGGTAGATCTTCTGCCACCAGCTACATGCAAAATTATCCAGTTATCTAGTCTTGAGGAGCAAACCTAGGAGGCAGATAGCATCTCAAATTGGAGATACAAAATGTGTTCACAGGTTACGTGCCACTTCAAAGCATACTGAAATCATTCTGGAATTGACTCATGGTCACACACATACACTCACAAGCTGCAGGAACAAACTAATATTTCTAAAGCTTCCTGTTTTGCAGGCTTCTAACTTAAATGCTTAGTAAGCAGGGTAAAGTAACAATAGGAGTTTATTAACTACTGCAAAAGATAAGGGTGAGCAAGGAGGAACTGGGACGAGAGGAGGGAGGGGAAACTTGTCAGGGGTGTGTGCGAGGGGGATAAGGGTGAATAAACAAAGCAAGATATTTGCCCAACACAAAAAGGAGAAAATAAGCTCAGAAGTTTTTCTGTCGAGCTGTTGAGATGTCTCAGCGGGTAAAGACAATTGCTGCCAAACCCAATGACCCGTGTTTAATCCCCGGAGCCAACATGGTGGAATGAGAAGACAGGCCCCTGAGAGCTGTTCTCTGACCTCCATGTTTAAGCTTCATGGGCATGCACACGCACCAGATTTAAAAAAAGAATTCATGTAAAAGCCGATGGAACTGAACCTAGCTGCTTAGTTAATCATCTGCTCAGGGCTGTGTTGCTCTCTCTCTCTCCTTCTGCCTCTTCACATAGCCAGTGTGTGCGCTCCGATGAGCTGCACTCTTCCAGAGCCTCGGAAAACTCGGCAGTCCAACATACTGCTTCATTCATGCTCAGGATACTCTTAGCAGAAGCAGGGGTATTACTCCTACTTCCTTTCAGAGTTTAAAAGTAAGTAATGAGGAGCCTGATCATTAATGGAACCACTGCCTGGAGAGGAAGGGAACTTAAATACTTAAATTGTGTGTGTGTGTGTGTGTGTGTGTGTGTGTGTGTGTGTGTGTGTGTGTGTGTGTGTGTGTGTGTGTGTGCCTGTGTGTACACGGTCACATGTAGAGGCAGGCACGGGATGCCCAGCTGGCTGTGTGCCCACTGGGATCCAAAGTCCCGTCCTCATTTCCTCATGGTTGTGCAGCAGCAAGTGCTCCTATCACCGAATCATCTCTCTGGCCCCTCTTCCTACGATTTAACAGAAGACGTTTTGTGTGGGCATGTGCATGCTAAGGCATGTGTATGGAGGTAGGAAGACAACTTACAAAACTCTCTTGGTTCTCTTTCAAACATGTGGTTTCTGGGCTGGAACTCAGGCCATCAGGTTTGGTGGCAAGCACTTTTACTGGCTGAGCCATCTCACCTACCTTAAAACTCATTTTAATGCAATGGAGATACAGTTATTTTCCACTGTTTTTCTCTTGCACAGGGGGCTGAACTGAGTACTGTAGCACACACTTAGCTTTCGATTTGCCATCAAGGATACCCTAGGGCCATGGATTTGAAGTTCATCATTTGGGATCTACATACTGTGCTCCATGTATGGAGTATACTGAGTCACTATTACTTCATAGCATGATTTTGTAACTGCTATTTTTACTATGAAAATTAATAGCACACACATATATCCCTCTGCTTATCTGTAGGCTTCCAATATTAAAAGATGAATATTTATTACCTACCCATTATTATGTTAGTTCAAAATAATCAGTGAGATTTTTATTTTCAATTTTAAAAACTTGTATTTTAGCCAGACAGTGGTGGCGCACGCCTTTAATCCCAGCACTTAGGAGGCAGAGGCAGGCAGATCTCTGTTGAGTTCCAGGCCAGCCTGCTCTACAGAGCAAGTTTCAAGACAGGCTCCAAAGCTACAGAGAAACCCTGTCTCAGGAAAAAAAAAAAAAAAAAAGAAAGAAAAAAGATAGTTGGGCATGATGTACGCCTTTAATGCCAGTACTGTGGAGGCAGAGGCAGGTTGATCTCTGAGATCCACCTAATCTACACAAAGAGTACTAGGTCAGCCAAGGATACAGAATGAGACCCTATCTATAAATAAATACATACATACATACATACATACATACATACATACATACATACCTAAGGTAACTCTTAATATGCAGTGGAAAACAAGAGAAGTAACTGTTGCCAGCCTTACAAATATTAGGTAAGCAGTTTGAAGAGTCAAGTACGGAGAAGCAGTAAACTAGAACTAGACCAACAGCATTCTAGTGTTCGATGCTGAGTAAAGGCAGAGTCCTTTGGGAGGATCTCAGAATTGGTACCCAGAACTCAGGATTAGCAGCACTACCCACAGCCACAATGAGCAAAAAGTGTTAGCAGCCAATCGTTTCTTATGTCACCGGTTCCTTCTTTTGGTGAGGGACAGGGCGGGAAGGTACAGGGTTTCCCTATGTAGCTGTCCAGGAATTCACTATATAGACCAGGCTGGACTTAGACTCAAATCACCTGCCTCTGCCTCCTGAGTGTTGGGATTAAAGAAAGATGTGTGCCACCAACCCAGGTCTAAAACCTTAAGTTCTTAATTTATCTAAAATAACAGCAGTCAAAATGAAGTTTAAATTAACTTAATGTTGACTCTGTAATCTTTCAAAAAAAAAAAGTTTGAGACAGTGTTTGTGTGTGCAGGGGTTGTTTTTTTTTTTTTTTTTTGTTTGTTTGTTTGTTTTTCAAGACAAGGTTTCTCTGTGTAGCTCTGGTTGACCTGGAATTCGATCTGTAGACCAGATTGACTTTGATTAAAGGGTGTGCCACCACCGCCAGGCTGGCCTGGCTCTATGTAGCAGCTTGGCCTTGAACTGATGCTTGTCCTGCCTCTGCCTCTGCAAAAGGGGCTTCAAATATTTACTGTATCATTATCAATAATACTGAACATTTGAGTACATACTATCTGACAAACTGTCTTCTCTAATTTAACCCAGATACACAACTCTGTGAAAGTTATTAATCATCCTATTTTCAGAAAACTGAGTTCCGTGCATTAAACTTGTCCTAGATTACACAGGTAACTAAATACCAGCGTTTCCTAACCCTTATTACTTATCATGAGTTAGTTATTAGGCTATGGGGCTATAGCTCAGTTGGCAGAGTGCTTGCCTAGTGTGTATAACTCCAGGCTTGATACCCAGCCCTTTGGTGATGCAGACCTATATGTTCCAAGCTCTTTAAGATTAAGTTCTAGAGCAGTGGTTCTCAACCTTCCTAATGCTTCAACCCTTTAATACAGTCCTCATGTTGTGGTGACCCCAACCACAAAATTATTTTCATTGCTACTTCATAACTGTAATTTTGCTACTGTTATGAATCATATGTAAATGTTTTTGGAGGCTTGCCAAAGGGGCTGAACCCCACAGGTTGAGAACTGCTATTCCTTTTAAGACTGAGGAAGTGGCTGGGTGTGGTAACACATGCCTATAATCCTAGTACTCTGATTACAGGTGAAATCTCTGAGTTCCAGGCCAGCTATGGTCTTCAGAGCTAGTTCCAGGACAGCCAGGGCTACACAGAGAATTCCAGACTGAGGAGGTAAACAATGCAAAAGCCTCAGGAAGTCCCCGAAGCTGGCCAGACTGACCAGGTTCTTCCTCCCCAAGGTTATATAAGCACTACGGACTTCTGAGGAAGCAGAGATCATCCAAGCTGGGTCAAGTGTGCACAGTGAACTCCAGCTCTCGTGAGCTGGGGTGGACTCTGGTGCTACAGTTGCTTCCAAGCTCCTTTAAATGACCCACACTCCTGCAAGGGACCCTAACAAACACACTGGTGTCACACAACAGCCTCTCAGCAAGAGAATCAAAAAATGTAAGGTCATCATTGGATATGTAGAGAGTCTACCTAAGACTCTGTCTCAAGAGAAGCCAGTTACCAGATACAGGATTAGAATTCATTTTTCCTGGGAGATTCCGGTTAAGTAAAACAACAAGAGAACCAAGAGATTAGAAGAAACAAACCCAACAGTTTTAACATTATGGAACCCTTCCCCAAAGTATTTACAAATACTTGGTAGCCAGTACTCCTAAAATAGAGTATTGCGAATTCCATAACATATATTATACATACATAGGAGTAAGACAGGAAAGTAAGTTGAGCAAACTTGGAGAGATCATATTGTTTAAGGTCAGTAATTTTCTTTTCTTTTTAAAGACAAAGTCTCAATACTCCTGGTTCAGGGGATCCTCATGCTCCAAGCAATTGGTGTACAAGCACTGTTCTCACATCCACTGGGCTAGTGACTTATCGTTAAAAATACAAAAGTCAAAACACTTGAGCCACAAAGTAGGCTAGTACACAAATCCTAAAAAGTAAGCTGAAGTTACTAATTTTAAATTAGTAAGACAACTGAAGGATGCTGACAGAGATGGTATACAGCCCAAACAGCATGGGAAAACCTAATGCTCACACAGAGAATTAGGACATGAGGAATAAGTTTCCTCATATTAGGCTGCTACTAAAATGTGGGAAATCAGGAAGTTTTACAGGGTGGATAAGACTGTAGGAAAGATTAAAGAACAGATTAGAGCAGGCAGCCAGCACCTGTGTACCACATAATGTTTCCAGAGTCCTCCAAGCATGATAAAAGTCAGCCCTTCCAGGGCCGTCTGGTTCTCACTGACCATTAATCCCCAAACACTGCATTCCGGGATATTTCCCCTCAAGCATCACCACCCACAGACCCAAAGCTCAAGTTCATACAGATATAGCAATGTGTAATGTACCATGGACTTGACAAACCAATGTGCCAAAACTCATACCAGGATAACCAGTTGACTACAGATCCCCCAATGCTGAGTAGGAAAGTGCTTTTCACCCATCCAGACCTGAATTGAATGTCAGCAGAATAAAACTGACTTGCTGTAATTTCTAGACAGAATCCAAGAGACAAAAAAGTACACAATAATTGTTTTGTAAGTTGGACAGTCACAATGGAAGCTTCAATCTGTCCTCAACTCAAGCCTCACCAGCATATGAGTTGAACAACTCATAAAAATTCTTCATTTTTTTCTTGGTTTGTTGAGACAGGGTTTCTCTTTGTAGCCCTGGCTGTACTGGAACTCTCTTTGTAAACTAGGCTGGCCTTGAACTCACAGAGATTAACCTGCCTCTGCCTGAGTTTTTCTTCTTTTTGGTTTTTCAAGACAGGAAAATTGTGTATCTTGAAGCTAAGCACTATGGACACCTTTAATCCTAGCTCTTGGAAGGCAGAGGTAGAGGCAGGCCAATCTCTGAGCTCCAGGACAGTCAGAGCTACAATAAGGCCCTGTCTCAAAGATAGATAGATAGGTAGATATAGATAGATAATAGACAGATACATACATAGATAGATACATAGATAGATAAAGATAGATAGATAAAATTCTATGTCTTGAAGCTTTCTAACATCTGGTCAGTTGTGTTCTAAAACATCATGGCTGGGCTGGATAGAAGGCTCTCATTGGTTAAGAGCACTGACTGCTCTTCCAGAGAACTGGATTCCAGTTGCAGCATCTACATGACAGATTTACATAAACACACACACACACACACACACACACACACACACACACACACACACATGCAAATACACCACGATGGAGCCTTATGTGCAGATAAAACACCCATACATATGAAATAAAAATTAATTAAAATTTAAAAACATCATGACCAAAGGAATCCAATAAGCTTCAGTAGCTCTTTCAAGAGATTTAACCTCTGTAGATAAGTTCCTCAACCAACTAACTTCCTTCCTTCAACAGTTGAATAGAGCATTTAAGCTTGGTTTCAGGTCTACATTGCTAGCTATAAGAAGTTAAAGACAGAAGTTGCTTTTCTGACTGGCTGTGGTAGCTCAGACCTTTAATCCCAGCACTCAGGAGGCAAAGGCAGGCTGATCTTTCTGAGTTTGAGGCCCACCTGGTCTACAGAGTGAGTTTCAGGACAGGCTCCAAAGCTACACAGAGAAACCCTGTCTTGAAAAAACAAAAAAAGAATTTGCACTTCATTTAGATACAAACACTGAATATCAGATGACAGGTCCATAGGAAGGAAATAAAACATGGGGACACACTGAAGCTTGCTGTATACAAAACTCAGGAAGTGGCCTAATAAGAGGATCAGAAATTACTTTAAACTAGGTCTCTACCAGTATAGTCTCCTTCATTTTTGTTTTTGTTGAGACACTGACTTATGAAGCCCAGGTTGGCCTCAAACTTTCTGTGTAGCTGAGGCTAGCTTGAAATCCTCATCCTCCTGCCTCTACCTCTAGAGTGAAGTGCAGGCATGAACTACCACACCCAGGCTGCAAACGTAAATGCTAGATTAAATCCAGGCAAGTAAACAATTTTTCAATTGCTGGAAAACAATAATAGCTCTTGTCTAGCCCCAAAAGTTTATTAACAATACGTTACATTTTCAAGATAATTTTGACCTTCTGTCATTTATTTGAAGTAGTGAATATCACCACTTTTAATAATACATAGTAATTAGTAAAGTTACTAGCCAATAATTCCTTTAAAGCCAACTCATAAATCATCCTTGGTGGGACAATCCATTTACTGAAACATTTCAAAGGATGCTCAGGATCAATCATGAAAACAACAGTTCGCCCTTACTGTGAAAGCCTAATTAAGGGAAAAGCAGCTCCAGTCATGCAAACTCCTGCAAGCAGATCAACACACACATTGTGACAGAAGGGTAACATGTACACAGAACTCCAGAAAATATGCTATTTCTTTATTTGGTTTGCTCTTGAAGTGATGTCACTATGCAGCTCTGGCTGGCCTAGAGCTTACCATGTAAACCAGGCTGGCCTTGGACTCACAGAGATTGCCTGCCTTGGCTTCCCCAGGGCTGCGATTAAAGGTGCATCACCATGCCATTCCTAAATGTACTACTTATAAATAAACATGCAGTTACATTTTCCTTTTCAAGCTTTGGACTGAACCTTTAAACAATCATTGAAATGACTCATTTCTTTTTTTCCTCATAAAACTTTATTACTTTTCAAGTTTCCTTACAGTTATAAAGGTTAAATTAATTAGCTTTTTAGGGCTGTCTCAATATTGCTTTAACACTGGTTAGTGAACATTTGTTAGCTGTTGATGATTGATAACTATTAAAAACCATTTGTAAAGGTTAAACCAATGGTTCTCAGTGGATTACTTTATATCCTCATCAGACCTGTTGGGGTACATTTTTTTATTTATCACAATGGGACGAAAGGGACTACTGATATCTAGAAAAGCTGCCAAAAGTCCTATAGTACATAGGATGGTTCCCACAACAAAGAAAGTGTCAGCAGTGCCCGGGTTAAGAAAACTTGGGTTGACAAAAAACTGTTCAGGTGTGGGAACTTGTGTTAAGAAATGGCACAGTGGTAAATGCTCAGATACAGATTAAAACACCATGGGCTTAGGAGTCCCAGTGATCTGTGTTTCATTCTTGGGTCCACCCTTTACTAAAATACAACCTCAGGCAAACTACCTAACTCTTATGTTGCAATCATATATGTTAATGTGGCTGACAATAAGCCCAGTTAAAACTAGGGAGGAAAGCACCAGTGTCTAAAGGAGCCCAAGGAGACATGACAACTTAATGCAATATAATTATAATATCCTGCATAGGACCATTTGAGAGAAAATGGACAAAGAACACAACTAAAGAAATTAGGACCTCTTGGGTTAACAATCATCGATCAATAGTTCTGTTTACTCAGAAGGATCATACTCATGGAGGATAATCCACGGAGAAACACAGCAGAGAATTTAACTTTTTTTTTTTTTTTTTTTTTTTTGAGACAGGGTTCTCACCTTGGCCAACCTTGAACTCACAGAGCTCTACCTGCAGCTGCCTGCCTCCCTAGTGCTAAGATTAAATCACTGAGGAAGAGGCAAGTTAGCTACAACAAAAAACTCTGTCTCTATAAATCAATAAAGAAAAAGCTGGAAGACTGGAGAGATGGCTCAGACCTCCAGCTATTTCAGGACCTGAGTCCAGTTACTAGGACCCACATCTGGCAGCTCACTACCACCTATAACTCAGATCCAGAAGATCTGATACCCTATTCTGGGCTCTGTGATCATCAGCTCTCAGACAGCACATACACACACACACACACACACACACACACATACACAGTTAGACACAGACAAAAACAGTTCTTTCAACAACAACAAAATAAAAAACATGAAAGATACCAGGGTGCAGTTCAGTAAAAAAACACTTGTCTAGTTTGTATGAAGATCTGAGTTTGATCCTCTGCACAGAAAAATTATTTTTCCATAGTAGTTTTATCTGCATTTTTCTACTTTATTTCATTATTTTATGTGTGTAAGTATTTGCCTGAATGTATGTCTGTGCACCGTATGCATGCCTGGCGACTGCAGAGGCCAGAAGAGGAGGTCAGATCCCAAGAAACTGGAGTTACAGACAGTTGCCACCCTTCATGAGGGTGCTGAGTCAAACCCAAGTCCTCTGGAAGAAAAGCCTTACCTGCTGAGTCATCTCTCCAGCCCCTTGATAGCAGTTCTAAAACCATTACTCAGGCTAGAGAGATGCTCAGTGCTTAAGAGCACTTG
The DNA here is from genome assembly GCA_030556225.1 of Cricetiscus sungorus. Classification (NCBI taxonomy): domain Eukaryota; kingdom Metazoa; phylum Chordata; class Mammalia; order Rodentia; family Cricetidae; genus Cricetiscus; species Cricetiscus sungorus. Next base: position 41,944,298 of record JANBXA010000372.1, read on the forward strand.
CTGCTCTTGCAAAGGACCCAGTTTCAGTTCCTGGTACCCACATGATAGCTAAAATGAACTGTAACTCTAGTTCCAGAGGATCCTATGCATCTTCTGTCCACCTTGGACACCAAGCACACACATGGTGTTTATGCATATATGCAGCAAAACACTTACATGCATAAAAAAATGATCTAAAAAAAAATCACTCAGGGCTAGAGAGATGATTCAGGGGTTAAGAGCACTGACTGCTCTTCCAGAGAATTCTCAGCACCCACATGGCAGCTCTCAGCTGTTTGTAACTTCAGTTCCAGGGGATCCAACACCTTCTTCTGACCTTCCAAGGCACTTTGTCACACATGTGGTACACAAACATACATGCAAGCAAAAACAGTTTATGGTGTTCGCACTCTCCCCTAATAAAAAATAAATATTTTACAAATTACTCAGAAATGTTCAGTAAGCAATACCTGAAACTTCATGAAAACAGTTAAAGTCAGAGGTTTCTATTACAACTGGGCAGCTGAGGTCAAGTGGGAAACTGTCCTATACTACAGAAACGGATACGGCAACACTTCTACTGGATATTGCATTTGACAGTCCAGAACTTGTTTTCCTATTTGACAACAGAGAGAGGCTGACTCAGATGCCACGGTGAGGGCTGACTCTAACGTGCGCTAAGAGAAGCATCAACAAGAGCAGGAATCAGCCCCCACTTTAATTCAGAGATTAATGAGAAAGCATATGGGAAGTATTCTGAGCTCCCTGGAAAAGTGACACCAGGCAAATTCAAAGACTTGGGTTACAGTATAAAGGGATAGCAAGATAACATACCGCTTTCTTGTTGGTCTGTATTGAGACAGGTGTCTTAAATTCTGGCTGAAGATTAGCATAAAACTCTTTTTCTTCCTCATAAATCAGGTTTCTGCTTTGTGATTATAGCCCATTGAAAAGTATGAAAGAGTTACTAATCCCTGGGAAGGGAACATACAAAGCTGCCTGCCAGAGCACACAGAACGGCAAGGAACCAAAACCCTAGGCTCCCATTACCTTGCTCATAAGGACTGTGACAAAGCAACCCAGGGTGGAAGAGGGGTAAATAAACATTAGCAAATAGGAATTCCAGCTGTAAGACCAATGCCAAAAGTAAGCAGTCTTTTCCTTTAATAAAAACGTGCTGGCTAGCAGGTCAACTCTTCCGCTGTGAGTCTTCTACAGTTTTAAAGTACTCCCTCTCACCATCTAAAAACATGTTCATAAATGTTGGAAGCCCAGAAATGACATTTCAGCTGTGAGAAAAGACCTTCGTACTTAAGTAGGTGAATTTGAAAATCTCATTTTCCAGAGAGAACCTAAAGACATCATTTCAACTGACAGAACAACATAAGCCTTTTGGGTGAAAGCAGGATATGGTTAGTATTTTTGTTTGCTTTGGTTTTTGAGTCAGTCTCATCGTCTAACTCTGTCTGGCTTGGAACTTGCTGTGTGGACCAGGCTGCCTTGAATTCAGAGATTTGCCTGTCTCTGCCTCCCCAATGCCGGGACTAAGGGCATGCACCAACCACTACAGCTGGCATATATGCACCGTTTTACAATCTGTCCTGAGAAAGCACAAATGACAAGTAGTTCTCTAGCAAAATTACCATTAATATTTTGGAGAGTTCGTGGAGCATTAATTAGTAAGTCAAACATAAGAGTGGGGTCACTGAGATACACTCATCTGACCTAGAGGAAGGAATCACTGTTTCACAAACTGGCATTTTACAAATGAAAAGCTTTGGTACAGAGCCAATTTCTCCAGTTCCAGGAAGGGGGAAAGTGGCACATTATCCAGACAAAGCCAAGTATCCCAAGTCACCCGACTCACCCCATTTGCATTATCAGAGATACAATAGGGTCGGAATTTTAGAACGGATTAGCAGATTCGGTTCAAAGATCTTAAACCTGCCCTCAGTGATTCAATACATGTCTCCCTCCCAAAGTCATGTAACTATCAAAGAAAGAAAAGGCATAAAACGGACTCACGGAAACACTGCTTGTACAGAAAGTGTTAAATTCACACAACATATGTTTCATCTTCCTAATCTGGAAGCCATCGACCTCTGATCCTACCAAGCAGTCAAGAGTTCGTGCTCCAGACTCTGGGCAGGAAGCTATCCAAAACTCCGCGCTTGTCACAGCCAGGCTGCGGAGCGTCACCCGGGTCCCCACTGCGAGCTAAGTTCGGGAAAGTTCCTAAAATGCAGGGATATGGCTGCGGCGGGGTTGGCAGCTCGCTGCCCACCGGTGGGAAGAAAGCGGATGGTCGCGGCCGCCCAGCCCGCCATGCACGCCGCCCGCCCACAGCCCGCGCCCGCCCCACGCTGCCGCGGCCCTCGGACCCACCCGGAGGCCTCTGTGCGGGGCTGTACAGAGCCGACAAGTTCAGCGCCGCTGCCTTCTCCCGAACCGTGGCCATGACCGCGGCGGGCTAGACACGGCCGTCCACGCAGCTGCCGCTGCTGCTCCGCAAACTGCGCGCCCGCTCCCGGGCCTCGGGTTAACTGGCCCGCCGGGGGGCGGGGCTCGCGGGGCCACGCCTCCTTGTGGTCACGTGTCTCCCTGGCAGGCTCCGAGGCTGCCGCCTCTGCGCTCCGAAAGCCTCGGGCTGCTCAAGGTGGGCCGTGCCCAGGTAAAAAGTACTTCTCGGGGTGCGGTCTTTGGAGTGCTCGTCGGCGCTAGCCCGAGGCTGGACCCGCGGAGTCTAAAGGCGTCCCTCGCGGGTGTACCCTCGCCGGAGCCTCACTGCTCCAGGTCCCAGCGCCTTCACCTGCGCCGATGAGGAACAGATTGGCTGGGCTTTTCATGAAGTCAAGTTCAGCGTTTAGTATTTGGAGCATAAATTCTTCCAAGTGTGTCACGATAATAAATGCCTCGAGTTTCCCCCCCCCCCCCATAGATCCCGTCCTTCTAAAGAGCAAACAAAGCCTTATCTGGCTCAGGAGAGCAATGTCTAGAGGTCAGAGGACCGCAGCAACCAAAGATCATGGGGCTGCCTGCCAAGGAAATCTGTGTTGATTCTAAATTGATCCTGGGTCTGGTGAGCATGGGGCATGCTGCGGGAGGTGGGAGAGCAAGCTGGAACTGGAGGAAAGAGAAGGTTGTTGCTGGAAGCACCTAGGTTTCTTGTAGTTGAGGCAAGGAAATCAAAGGCACAGTGATGGCTTAAGTCCACAGTGTTGAATGGTGTAGGAAGGAGATCATTAACCCCATTGATGGATGCATGCCCTTTTGTTTTGTTTTTTCTTTTCCTTTCTTCTTCTGAAAATGTGGACTCACTATATACCCTAGCCGGCCTTAAAATCTGCTCTGTAGACCAGACTGGCCAGAAACTTGAGAATTCCCGACTGTGTCCTGAGTGCTGGGAATAAAGGCATGCCCTGGCATTGCTCGCCCGGGAGGTCGGGGGGGGGGGGGGCAGGAGAGATGACTCAGCAGGTCAGAAGCGCTCCTGCCGCACTAACATAGGGTCAGAGTTCTATTCCCAGTACCTTTGTACTGGCTCACAACCGCCTGTCTGTAACTCCAGCTCCAGGGTTTCTGATGCCCCCTTCTGGCCTCTGCAGACACTCTACCTCAAATCTTCATGGCCATGGTTGCACAGCATGTTTTCCTAATTTCTGGTTCATCCAAGGAAAAAAAATCTTTTCTTGATGTTTTTCCTTTTCTACCCCCACCCCATCCCCCAGAGACAGGGTTTCTCTCTGTAACAGAGCTTTGGAGCCTGCCCTAGAACTCGCTCTGTATACCAGGCTGGCCTCGAACTCACAGAGATCTGCTTGCCTCTACCATCCCCCCACCCCCACCCCAGGCTGGGATTAAAGGCATGCATCCCCACAGTTTGGCTGGGGAAACAAATCTTGACAAATACTAACACAGGATCTTTTGAAAAAGGCAGGTCAGCTAATGACCATTTTGATATTTTATGTCATTCAGAGGCATTTTTTTTTCCTATAAGATCATGCTATCCTAATTAAAATGCTGCCATTTCCTGCTACGCTGAATGTACCCAAGGAGGCCTAACTTTCTTCCCACATCCTTTACTGCACACACTTTCCCTCTATTTGTAGCACTTATTAAATGATTTTTTATTCAGCCTCCATTTGTATATTGTTTTAAGGTAGGGGTTTACTTTATAACCATTTGTGTATCTCGATCCAGCTTCAAACTTGTGACAATCGTCCTGCCTCAGCCTCCCAAGTGCCAGGATCACAGGCACATTCCAGCCAAGGCTGGCTTATGAACTGTTTTTATTCCTTGTACAGAATGCTTTAAAATCACTTTCATCATTAGCTCTTTCTCAAGCCGGTCAGTTGTGTCTAGCCTATGGGAAGAATGTCATTTGCTATAAACTGGTCTAAGAACCAACTTGCCTGAACTCAGTCAAGAGGTAGAAAACAGAACAGTAAATTTATGATTCATTAATCTATTCTTGGGGGGGGAGGGGAACTGGGAGGAGAGGAAGGAGGGGAAAATGTGGTTGGATATAATAAAAATAAACCACAAAAAAGAAGAAAGAAAGAAGAGAGAGAGAGAAATCTTCTGTTATCTCCAGCAATATAAAACAAGGATGAAGCCAGACAGTGGTGACACATGCCTTTAATCCCAGTACTTGGGAGGTAGAGTGAGTTCGAGGCCTGGCTGTTCTCTTAGCTAGTTCCAGGACAGGCTCCAAAGCTATAGAGAGAAACCCTGTCTGGGGGGAGGAAAAAATAAAAAAAAAAGAACAGTGATGATGGGAGTTCTTTTGCAGTTTTTGTTTGCAGTTAAATTTACTGCCTGTTGTGTCTGGAAAATGCTTTTGGGGGCTTGGGTTTTTTTTTTTTTTTTTTGTCATCAATGTGTCACATTTCCTTTGTCTGTTTATCTATCAGTGGGTATTCCAACTGTTTCCACATCTTTTTGTTTGTTTGTTGAGACAGGGTTTCTCTCTGTAGTCCTGGCTGTCCTGAAACGAGATATGTAGACCAGACTGGCCTCAATCTTGGAGATCCCCCAGACTCTGTCTCCTAAGTACTGGCATTAAAGGTGTGTGCCACCGCTGCCTAGCTGTTTCCACTTCTTGATGGTTGTGAATCATTCTCCACTGAACATGGGTGTGCAAATATCTCTAGAAGATTCCATTTTTGGAGCTGGAGAAGAGCTCAGTGATAGGAGACTTGCTTGGTGTGTATAAGACTGAGTCCCACCCCCAGCACCTCAAATACACACTCCAAGAGCTCCTTCCTTCAGATCATTGCTTATACGCCCAGAAACGAGATCCCTGTGTCATCTTTTTTGAGGAATTTCTCTCTTTTTTTCAGTAATAGTCATGCCATTTTACAGCTCCACCAGCAATGTACCAGAGTTCAGGCTTTTCTATATCATCGATGTTTTAAATTTTGCATGTCTTTATTGTTTTAGTAGTCCCAAGAATCTTTGTGTTTCCTCTTAATGCTGGAGCTGGAATTCAGAGCCTTGGACAAGCTAAGCAAGTGCTCTGCCTCCAAGTGACACCTCCGGTGTTTGTTTTTGGTTTTGTTTTGAGGTAGGATCTTGCCACATAGCACAGTGGCTTCAAACTTGGGATCTTCTTGCTACAACTTCCTGCATGCTGGGAGTGCAGACATGGTGTTGAGAATTAGTTCATATGTGTATTGGCCATTTCTGTGTCTTTTTGTGAGAAACATCTGTGGTGTTATCTTTTGTTCATTTTTTAGTTAGCTCACTTTTGAAAATTTTTAATTTATTTTATGTGTGTGTGTATGGATGTTTTGCTTTCATGTATGTCTGTGCACCAGAGGCCAGAAGAGGATGTTGGATCTCCTGGAACTGGTGTTATAGATGGTGGTGAGCTACAAGATAGGCTCTAGGAATTGAACCCAGGTTCTCTGGAAGAGCAGCCAGTACTCTTAACCACTGAGCCATCTCTCTAGTCTGGGATTGTAATTGGACTCTTTCACCAGGACCATCAATCAGCTCCCCAATAATGACACGGAGGCTTATTATTAGTTATGAAAGCCCAACTGGTAGCTAGCTTAGGCTTGTTTCTAAGTTGCTCTTATAACCTAAATTAACCCATTTCTATTAATTTACTTTTGCCTCATGGCTTTATTATCTCGTCTCCATAATGCCCATCTTGCTTGCTTTGCATCTGGCTGGTGACCCCCACCTTCTTTCTCTCTGCCCCCCAGATCCTGCCTAACTATTGGCCATTCAGGGTTTTTTTTTTTGGTACAGATTTATTATGTATACAGTGTACTTCCTGCATGCCAGAAGAGTGCACCAAATTTCATTATAGATGGTTGTGAGCCACCGTGTGGTTGCTGGGAACTAAACTCAGGATCTCTGGAAGAACTATCAGTGCTTTTAACCACTGAGCCATCTATCCAGCTCCCTCAGCTTTTTATTAAACCAATCAGAATGACACATCTTCACAGTGTACAAAAGATTATTCCACAACATGGGTCCCTGTTTTGTTTTTGTTGTTGTTAAGTTATAGTTCTTTCTTATGATAACCCTTTATTATAGGGTGATCTGTAATTATTTTCACCATTTGTTTGTTTATTTGTAGACAGGGTCTCACATAGCACAAGCTGGCCTAGGGCTCACTGTATTTGTAAGGATGATTTTGAACATCTGATCTTTCAGCTTCCTACTGAGTTCTGGGGATTAAACACCAGGCTACCAATTGAGCTAATATCTATAGCTCCCTATCTCATATCTGTATTTCATAGCTTATAACTCTCTTATAACTATTTCATATATGTATTTCATAGCTTAATCCCAGCACTAGGGAGGTAGAGACAGGAGTGATATGGCTGCAGGGAGAGGAGAGAGGAATAAAAGGAGGGAGGAGACAAGAGCTCATTGAATTCAGTCTGAGGATTCCTAAAGACAGGTTTACCCATTTGGCTTGAGGATTCAGTAGAGGTAAGAAGTCTCTCTAGTGCTGGCTCCTTTACTTCTCTGATCTTTTAGCATCTACCCTGATATCTGACTCTGGGTTTTTATTATTAAGACCTATTAGAACCTGGGCTACAGCTACAGTTACCATATGGCTCAGATCTTGCAGGCTCAAGATAGTGGAAAGATGGCCACCAAAGGCTTTTGTATGAATGTCCAAAGCAGCACTGTTTGTATTAGCTAAAATGCTGAAGCAATTCAAATATTCACAGACTGATGAATAAACAAATGTGCCACATCTACATAGGGACATTTAGCCCAAGAAGCAAATGAAGTAGTAACATAGGCGACCACATGACTGAATCTTGAAAATGTTATATCAAGTGAAAGAAGTCAGACATGAAAGGACACACACTTCTGTGCGATGCCATTAGTATAATCATCTAGAATGTACATATTCGTAGTGAAGGCAGATACCTGGTTCCTAGGGATTGATGGGAGAGAAATAGATTAATGAATAATGATAGATAGTGGATTTCTTTCTAGACTGATGAGGTTTTCTGGACTTAGTGGTGATGGTTGCAAAACCTTATAAATATACTAAAAGCAATTTATTGTATGTTTAAGAATACATATTATAGTATTTTAATACAAATTATCTTTTTGTCTTATGCCTTAAAAACATTGCAACCAATGCGTATAAAAATTAAAATGGGCAAGGCAATAGTGGTACGTGCCTTTAATCCCAGCACTTGAGAGGCAGAGCAGAGGGATCTCTAAATTCAAGGCCAGCATAGTCTACAGAGTGAGCTCTTGGAGAGCTGGGGCTATATAGAGAAACCCTGTTTGAAAAATCAAAGATTATTTTACACAGTGTGTGTGTATCTTTATGTGTATGTATGTGTGTATATGTGTATGTATGTATCTGTGTGTATGCATGTGTGTATGTGTGTGTGTGTATGTGTGTATGTATGTGTATGTGATGGGAGATGTTAGTCTGTAAATGTTTCTCATACTGATTAATGAATAAAGCACTGTTGGCCAATAGGAGAGCAAGATAGGTGGGGCTAGGAGACAAGGAAGAAAGAGAAAGTAGTAAGGAGGAGTCAGCATGGGGAGCTGAAGAGAGCAAGATGCCAGCCCGTCGCTCCCTGGTAAGATGAGCCACGTGGAAATACTTAGATTAATAAAAATGGGTTAATCATTAAGAAAGAGCTAGCTGGTAAGGAATTAGTACCTGGCCAACAACATAATATCAAATACAGAGTCTCAGTGTGTTAATTGGGGGCTGGCATGGCAGTGAGACCAGACCGGCAGTGGGAAAAACCTACTCAGAACATATATGTGTGTATGTGTGTGTATGTGTGTGTGTGTGTATGTGTGTATGTGTGTGTGTGTATATGTGTATGTGTGTATGTATGTATGCATGTACATGTGTATGTGTGTATGTATGTGTTTGTGTGTGTACATATGTCTGCATGTATGTGTGTATGTGTGTACAGGCACAAATCACAGTGCACTTGTGGAAGTCAGAGGACAACTTCTGAGAGATCCTTACACCATGTAGATTCCAGGAATGGAATTCAGACCATCAGCCTTGACAGCAGGTGCCTATAACTGTTGGCTAACTGTTGAGCCAAGTTGCAAGCCCAAATATTATTTTTGTTTTTAAATTTTATTTTTCTACTTGTGCATGCCCACATGCTTTCTTCAATGTCATTCCTCAGGTGCCATCTATTTTTTTTCCAGAATTCTTTTATACATACTTTGCCTGCATTTATATGTATGTGTACAGTGTGTGTATGCCTGGCACCTATCAAAGTCAGAAGAGGGTGTCAGATGTCCTAGAACAGAAGTTACAGATGGTGTGAACCACCATGTGAATGCTGGGAAATGAACCCAGGTCTTCTGTAAAAGCAACAAGTGCTCCTAACTCCTGAGCCAACTTTCTAGCCTCAAGCCCATATTTTCTTGTGAGACAGTCTCGATATATAGCCCTCACTGTCCAGGAACTCTATGTAGACAAGGTTGACCTCAAATTCAGAGATCTGCTTGTCTCCTGAGAGATACTAGGTGGTTCCTATTTTATCTGTTTACATATTTTGAATGGTGGAGAATTCAACCCAGGACCTTACACAATTTAGGTAAGATATACCTCCATCCTTATTAAAATGATTTTAAAAGCATTTGTATGCAATATGTAGACATTGTGTTCTTGGGGCCTATGGACATGTAACAGTAGAAGAGTGTGATGTGGAAACAAATCTATATTGTGCTAAGGAACTAACTCCAAATGATAAACTAGCAGTCACAGCAATGTATTGTTAAGATGCTTACACTAGGAGAGGCAGTATGTCTAACAATACAACAAAAGGGGGAGAAAGGGAATAGGGCTATATAATAAGGTGACATTTCCATACATTACCAGGATCAAGTTCATCTGTAGAGCAATTACCCAAAGCAAGGATTATAATGAAAAAATAATTTCAAGGCTATATTAGAAAATATTTAGTAGCTGAGCATGGTGTCATATGCATTTAACCCCAGCACTCAGGAGACAGGCAGGCAGATATCTGTGGGTGGGTTCCAGGCCAGTCTGGTCTACAGAGTGAGTTCCAGGATACTCAGAGGTATGTAGAAAGGCCCTGTCTCAAAATACAAAAAAAAAAAAAAAAAAAAAAAAAAAAAAGACAATTTACTTAGTTGGGCTTGGTGAAACACAGCTGTAATCCCAGCATGGAGGTACCTGAGGACGAAGGATTAATATAATGAGTCCCGGTCCAGTCTGGGCTACAGGGAGAGACCCTATCTCAACAAAGCAGTAAAGAAATAAATAAAAGATAGAAATGTCAAATAGGGTTGAACACTTGCTATCCTTGCAGAGGAACACATTTAATTCCCAGCACCCATGAGGTAGCTCACACCATTTATAACTCCGGTTTCAAGGGATTTGACACCCTCTTGGCCTCCATGAATATTACATACATAAAAATGAATTAATAAATTTTATATTGTAGGAGTATAGGCAAGCGATATATATTTAGCATGTATAAGGCCCTGGGGATTCAATTCACATCACCAATAAATAAGTAAATAAATGTATTGAAAATAAAATCACAGAAAAAAAATGTATCATGTAACTACAAGAAAGCTGGGGTGGACATACAAATATAAGACTTTCAATTGCAGCCTAGGGGACTTACCTGGTGATCTTAGCTCGAAGGAGGCTCAGGTAGAGGTAATGCCAAACTTGAGGCTAAATTTGATCTACATAACAAGATCCAGGATAGTGTAAGCCACCTGTCCACAAAAATAAAGACAGGGGATAGACATTTACATTTAAATAGCCTCCAAGAAGCTGTCACCTGGGTCATGGAGGGTGCCTTGGTGGCTAAGAGTACATATTGTTCTTGCAGAGGACCCAAGTTCAAGTCCTAGCACCTGTGTAGGCAAATCACAACTGCCTGTAGCTCCACCTCCAGGGGAATCTGGCACTCTTTTGTTCTTCTCACATGCATATATATATATATATATATATATATATATATATATATATTTATATATTTATATTTATATATATAAGCAGCTGTCACTCACCCTGGGGTGGGACCTTTCAGTGATGCAGCTGTCTTAGGGTCTTCCGTGCACCTGTAAGCAAGCTAGATCAACTCTGGCTCACTATGGCTCACTAAGCTAGACGTGCTTGGAACCACACCTTTTGGCACTCCATTTGCAGTGGACAGACACTTGTTTACATCTCCCCAAGAAAAATGAACACAATATGTTAAGGCTGGATGCACAAGTTTGTAGAGTTGGCTGGTTTGGTTTCTCCTGAGTTTGCACAGGCTGCCTTCTCACTGTACATACTCCTGCTGTTTCTTCCTCACTGGGTGAGGTCCCACACTCCTTTAATTACAGCAGAGGTAGGTGACTCTGATGGGAGATGTTATTCTGTAAATATGTTTCATACTGGTTAATGAATAAAGCACTGTGGGCCAATGGGAAAGCATGATAGGCGGGGCTAGGAGTCAAGGAGGAAAGAGGAAGTAGTCAGGAGGAGTCAACAGGGAGAGCACGCAGAAGTAGCACGCCAGCCTCTGGCCGGTAAGAAGTGCCACGTGGAAATACTTAGAATAGTAGAAATGGGTTAATCATTAAGACAGAGCTAGCCAGTAACAAACTAGTACCTGGCCAACAGCATTATATCAAATACTGAGTCTCAGCGTGTTATTGGGGGCTGGCGTGGCGGCGGGACCAGATCGGAGGTGGGGAAAAACCTGCTTGTAACATGACTGTGTGTTTGAGGCTAGGCTGATGTTCATAGTGAGACTTTGAAACAAAATTACTACCACTACTATGGGATTTGGTTTCTCCCCTTATTTAATCTTAATTACCTCTTTAGAGGCCATTTCCACAGACTCACAGGCCTGTAACATATGGATAGAACTGGAGGACATGTTGAGCCAAGTGAGCCATACTCACATATTGTGGTCCCACGAGGAATCTGAATTTGTGTGTGTGTGTGTGTGTGTGTGTGTGTGTGTGTGTGTGTGTGTGTGTGTGTGATCATGAAAGTAGAGATGGGTTAAGGGAAGGTATTTTTTTTTAAAATAATTTTTATTTTATGTGCATTGGTATTTTACCTGCATTCAAGTCTGTGTAAGGTGTCGGATCCCTTGGAGCTGGAGTTACATGCAGTAGTGAGCTATCATGTGGGTGCTCAGAATTCAACCAGTCCTCTAGAAGAGCAGCCAGTACTCTTAACCCCTGAATCAACAGGAAGAGATCTTAAAAAGGGCAGGGAAAGGGTGATGGAATGCATGTAATGTGAAAACTGCAAACATGACTGAAAAGGGGACTAGCAAAAGATACTGGGAGATCAGGGAGGGCAGTGGGTTAGAATAAGATCAAGATATAATGACATATGGTCTATAAACACATTACTTGGTATGCTACTTTAAACGTTTATAAAAAGGGGCGGGGGCCAGAGAGATGGCTCAGCGATTAAGATTAGGTGCAGCTTGGTGTCAGTCCCCAGCATCTACATTCAGGGTCGCTTAGCACTGTTTGTAATGCCAGTTCTAGGTGACTCAGCTTTCTTCTGGCCTCCTGGGGCACCAGGCACGAAATGCATATCATACATGCAACCAAATCCCTCATAGACATTGTTACAGGAATTCTGATGCTGGTCTGCTAGCCAATTGTTTTTAGCCCCAAGGGCAGAGTCTTTCTTTATTGGGAACATGCCGAATAAAATGGGGGGCTGGGAGATATGTTCTCTTGAGAGGTGATGTTGCAGTCAGCAATTCGAGGAAGTGCTCCTCAGTTAGGGTCCCCATCCCCCGGGGAAGAGGAAGCCAAGTGGGAGCAGCAGAGCAGCTGATGAAGGGCCCAGATTCTTGTCTTGTAATTACTGTGCACTGATTTTGCCAGTTAATAAAAGCCAACACATTCCCCTGACTTACTCCTTTACAAGTGTGTGTGTGTGTGTGGGGGGGAGTAGATGGGAAAAAGCAATGAAGGGTTGTGAAGAGGGCAGTGAGAAGTAATTTGTCCTAAATACTTCTAGAAGCAAAACTAAACAATCATCTCCATTTGCATAAAAAGTCACATCCCCAGACATCACAGCTATGTGTAAAACACATAAGGCAATTTCTTGACTGCTAGTTAACATGAGAAAGTAGATGAAGTTTAACAGACCAATAGGTAATTATACATTTTCATCTGAAAGCACTCAGCACTCAGTTATTCATATCTTTAGAGGAGATATGTGCATAACTGAAAATGATCAATAAGCAAGCTCAGCTTTACTTTATTGAGTATGCTTTTCATTTTGATTGCCATGGTTCCTTTTGAAATTGATGATTTACTTAAAGCTGAGCAACAGAAGGGTAATCCGTGCCAAGACTTGTGACTCCCCTGCATTGGGAACTAAAAGCATTATTTAGGCCTTCAACAACTTTGTGAAGGGAAAGCTTATCTACTCTTTTTCCATCCACATGGACTTTTCCTTTCTAATAGATCTTTCTTCTAATATTTCTACTTGGAAGATAAAGAAATGTAAAAGTGTTATTATTATTGTTGTTGTTTTTCAAGACAGGGTTTCTTTGTGGCTTTGGAGGCTGTCCTGGAACTAGCTCTCGTAGACCAGTCTGGTCTTGAGCTCAGAGATCCACCTGCCTCTGCCTCCCGAGTGCTGGGATTGAAGGCATGTGCCACCACCACTCAGCTAGAAGTATTATTTTTTAATTACATCTTGTATATGATGGGGTAGAGGATGCAAGAATGCCAGAGGACATTTTGTGAAGCCATTTCTCCTTACAGCTTTATGTGGGTCCCAGGGTTCAAACTCAGGTCATCGGGCTTACAAGGAATATGTTTTACCTGCTGAGCTATCTCTCAGGCCCAGAGAAATCATCTCAGTGTCAAGGCTAAATAATTGACCCTGGAGAACTTCTCTCAGGTGCCATGGTGAATGAAAGAAAATGGCTCCCAGTGGGAAAGGCATTAGTGGGAAGGGAGGCCTCATTTGAGGGACTGTGTCACTGTGGAGGCAGGTTTAAAGCTGAAGAGAAGAGAGGCAAAACAGCCCGCTACTAGAGTTCTCACCAGTGCTCAGACCAAAGGGGAGCAACCAGGATATACATATATCCTGGACTGGTATGTATTCTCTGAGAAATATCAACACAGTGATACTTTTAGTTATACAATACCCATTGCTTGTAATTCTTAAACCAAAAAGTAAAAAATCCAAACACATTTTGATTTTTGTTTAAAAAAATTGTTTTCATTTTAATGATCTGAGTTAGTAACAAATATACAAAATTGTCTTTCACATTTCCATACATGGTAAAATGGACCAGTTGAAAATTCTGGAGTACAAATGCAGGTTTCTTTGTATCCTTAGGCTTAGTTGTTTGTTTTATAAATAGAAGTGATTTTTTTTTTTTTAAAAAAACAAGCATTTGTGAACACAGATGTTAAAAGTTGTGCACCTGACTTAATGCACAAACACTGTTCATCTGTGCAGTTGTATCCAGTATACCTGACACAGGAGCAGCTATCCTGGGCTATTTCACTGTATTTGAAAAGCATTTTTGTGTAACAAAACATTTTTTGTTTTTTTCAAAACAAAAAATTACATTCTGAAAATACATTAAGATTTGTAACCTACACATCTGGAACAAAGCTGCACCAGTAACCGGAGTGCTGACCTCACCAGGGAATCAAGCAGGTAGAGACTGAACCACAAGGACAGTGAGAAGGACTCCAACCAGCAATGGACACCAACACACAAACAAAAACAACTTATAGTCATATCCTTAGACCTATAGATTGGAATTTATCTGCTTCAAGGAAAATAAATAGTAAATAGAAAAATTAGTCTTAAAATGTGAAGCTTTGAAAATAGCCCTAAAGTGTAAACCCATCCATAAATTTTCAAGTTTTAGAAATTTAAAACTTTCAAAATTAAACAAAAGTATATTAAACATTTAAAAATAGGATTATTTATCTGACCAATATTTTCAATTTGGCAAAATCATAGGAAAATTGATAGCTTATAGTTCTAGTTAGACTTAAAAGGGATCAACTACTAATGGGGTTATGTAAAAACAGCAAGGAGGCCCTTTTGGCAATCACTCTCCTGGGCTAGTAACACATATCAGCACAGAACACCTTCTACATCAACTTGCTCCAGGTTGCTATGTGCATTTGAGGGATGGGGTAGAGGAGGCTACCTGGGACATGCTAGCCAGGTGCTCTGCACTGAGCTACATCCCCAACCTGCCGGACCTCTATAGGTAGGAGAATCCAATCTTTCTTAACATCTGTCTTATGGCAATATGTGCTTCACCTCTTTTTCTACAACCTAAATGTTCTCCTATACTATACATTTAAAATTCCATGGCAAACACTAACCAACTAAACATTTATTTAGCTTCCTTCAGACAAAGGACTGGTGTATGGTTATAATATAGTCCTACTTTTCTCTAAGGCCTGAGGTTGAAGTTTTCCTATGTTATATAAATGAGGCAATAATGCAGCTAAATGACAGGGTCTCTGAGCAATGTGGCCTTCTACATTGTGAGTTGTATGTTACAAACAGGAATACAAATGTAAACTGGTTGAGGGCAACTGCAGTTCAAAAGGAAATAGGAAGCCAGGCATGGTGGCATATGCCTATGATCCCAGCATCCTGGAGGCTGAGGCAGATAGGTTGCCATGAACCTGGAGCCAACTTGGACTACATAGTGAGTTCTAGACCAGGCTGGGCAAAGGTGTGAGACCCTGCTTTAAACAGCAAAAAAAAAAAAAAAAAAACCAGAAATGTGTATCTTCATTGTAGATGCATTCATGAAAATGAAGTTCAAATATGTACTTTACTCTTTATAATTCAAAATGCAGGTAAAGGTGTATAGGCACGCCAGCTCCATGTTGGAAACATACTGACTTTATGCCCAGAGTTAATATTATCAGAATGGAATATGGCTGTTTCCTGTTCTACTCTCCTTGTAAAATGAATCTCATGATTTTCCCCGCCACTCGCACCTCCCATATAGGCTATATAAAATAAGCCTAATAGGTTGTTCTTGTTCTCATATAAGCATTTTAAAACTTTCAGAAATGACACATTTGACCCTGGAGAGAAACTTCCATTACTTGGTACTATTGAGTATAACATCAGGTACAAATGTTAAGGATATTGCTTTTATTAAGATAATCACAAGAAATAAATGTTAGCATAACTCAGATGCTCATTTCCACCCAATGTGAACAGTGTTTTATTCTTAGGTCAAGTGGCATATTAACTTCAACTGTTGTCAGTTTACTGCCTGTCCTCAAAACCAAGACAACAGGCTTGTCCAAGTAAGTATGTCACATCTGGGCATTGAACAGTAACACTGCTTTCTAGATGGGGAGTAAGGCACTAAATGGTGGTGAAATAAACAGAGGTTTGATGATTTACTTCTTTAGACTCCTAAAAACAGCGATCGTTTACAATGACACTATTGATTCTTCACAAACAAGGCATCCTGTTGGCAACAAAAAGGAACAATGCAAGGTAATGATGAACCTGATACATTCACTGTCTCAGCTAAACCACTTGAAATGCTGTTAAACTTAAGAAAGCTACACTAGTGTGCATAAGGGTTAAAGGCACCAAAGGAGAACTCCACTTCCAGTTCTGAGAGCTAAGAAAGCTGTGTGTAACACTGCATACCATTTTATTAATCGGTGTGTGTGTGTGTGTGTGTGTGTGTGTGTGTGTGTGTGTGTGTGTGTGTGTGTCACAGAAGTTTGCTCTCTTCTTCCACAGTGTGGGTCTTGTGAATCAAACTCCATTTGTCAGGCTTGGCTGCAAGTGCCTTTACCCACTGGGCCATCAAAATGTTACCAGTAGTTAAGTTTTTGTTTGTTTGTCCTGGAGCTCACTATGTCCAACAGGCTGGCCTTGAGCTGACAGAGAGCCACTTGCCTCTGCCTCCCAAGTGCTGGGATGAAAGACGCCCAGCAGTAGTCAACTTTTACTCTGACAAATCAGTATAAATCAAGTGCTAGTTTGGTAAAAAATTTATTTTATGAAATATGAAATTAGTGCAGTGTTTCACACAGTCCCATTTATAAAGCTAAACTAATTCTAGCACCAAATGAATATTCTGAGTAACACTAGGGCAAAACAAAAATGGCCACCTCAAGACAGAATGTATAATGAAATGACATGTACCTACACAGGGTTTACTGAAAACAATAAAGGATAGAAAAATTAAAACCACATCTTCTTTGTGAAAAATACAACTATTAGTGAAATAAAATGTACATTTGAAAATTTTCCAAAGGAAAAAACACACTATAAACAAAAATATTTTTCTTTAAAACAGGGAAAATAGTATGTCACTTTTTTCATCACAATATAACTTGACACAAAAAGAAGTCACAGAATTGCACAGTTCACACCCAGATTCCTGGCTGCGTTAAAGGACTCCATAGAGCAGAGCGCAGCTTCTGAGTTTCATGTTTTAAACTGAAGACATTTTCATATAGGATGTCACACCACACAGGTCTGCTTACATAATGTACAATACTTTTCGAATTGTGACCAGACATGAATGCTTTCTGCCACCTCTTTTGTTCTGACACCAGTCATGGGGGAAGTCAGGTCACTTCAATGTTATTTCTCTAGCAATAAAATTATACTTAGTGCATGCTTTATTATTTGCCAAAAGAGATTTCTGAAAATAAACCTCAGTCACCCCAGTTTATAAAATTAGAAAAATCACTCATTAGGATAAAAGGACTGACTTCCATGGCAGCACCACTGCCCTCAGCAAAGGTCCTGGTCAAAGTTCCCCATGGGAGAGGGCATGTCTGCAAGACACCACTGGTGGATATTTGATTATCTGTGACACTATGACATCTCATTAGTGCTAAAACAAAGGTAGGATTTTTATGGAAATGTTAGGAACATTTCTGTTGTACATGATTTAGAAGTTCCCCAAATTTTTCAAATAAGTCCTCCACCCACTTCACATTTTTCATACAAAGTTGGACAATTTCTTCCTGTCCTAAATCTTCATTTTTTTTCTGCACAGATGATATCTAAAAAAGAAATAGGTTGTATTAGTTTACAGAGATCATGTTACACTTAAATGCTTTCTAAGGCCTGCAGGTACTCATTTTAAATTTATTTACTTTTATTTTATGTACACTGCTATTCTGCCTACATGCATGTCTACGTAAGGGAGTCAGATTCCCTGGATTAGGAGTTACAAGCAGGGGTGAATTGCCATGTGGCTGCTGGTAATCAAACTTGGTTGCTCTGGAAGAGCAGCCAAAGCTCTTAACCAATAAGATAACCAATAACCATCTCTCCAGCCCCTTATTATTAAAGTGACATGGTCTTACTATGTAGTCTTGGCTGACTCAGAGCTCATCATATAGACCAGGCTGTAAACTCAGTGATCCTCTTGCCTCTGGCTCCTGAGTGCTAGGATTAAAGGCATGAAACAGCTTTTGGACTTAATCTTTTTCAATCCTCCCCCCTTATTCCCAGCTATAGAAAATGATTATTTCAGACAAGTTTTGATGAAATCAACTCCTGTAATCTTGGGTGCACAGGGCAGGTAAAAGTCTTGGTAAAGTGCTTCATGCTTTCTTAATTCCTTCTTACTATATTAAAAACCAAAGACAAATACTGTTTTACATAAACGAGTGTTTTGTCTACATGCATTTATGTGTATCCACTTGTGTACCAGATGCCTACAGAAGCCCTAAGAGGGTGTTAGATTCCTTGGAACTGGAGTTACAGACATTAACCAGAAATAGACCATATGTGTGCTAGGAATTGAACACAAGTCCTCTGCTAGAGCAGCTCTAAACCACTGAGCTGTCTCTAACACCCCCACTTGTAAATGACAAATACTTCTGTCAGCTCTATCTCAGGTCACTGTGAACGTAGTCAAGACAGCTTGCGTCACCGTATTTTCTTTCTCCTTTAGACTTTTGAACATCTTTTTATTTGAGGCAGCCACCTAACACATCATGTACAGTTCAGAACTGTAAGACTGGACAGGGCACAGCAGTTAATTAAGAGCAGCTGCTATTCTTGAAGACCTGGGTTTGGTTCCCCAGCGTCCACCTGGCAGTTCACAACTGTCCGCTCTAGTTCCAGAGCCTCATATGTGCCTTCTTCTGACCTCTGAAGACACATTACAAATGGTGCATATATATACACACAGGGAAAACACTTAAAAACACAAAATAAAAACAAGTCTTCAAAACAAAACAAGGCCAGGTGGTGGTGGCAAATATCTTTAATCCCAGCACTCGGGAGACAGAGGTATAGTTGGATCTCTGTGAGTTCGAGGCCAGCCTGGTTTTTAAAGAGAGTTCCAGGACAGTCTCCAAAACTACAGAGAAACCCTGTCTTGAAAAATCAAAACAGCAAAACAAAACACAACACAACATTATAGTATGGGTTAGGATAGCTGCTACTGAGCCAGAGAGGGGTGGCACACACCTTTAATCCCAGCATTCAGGAGGCAGAGGTCTTTGTGAGTTCGAGACCACCTGGTCTACAGAATAAGTTCCAGGACAGGCAGGGCTACACCGAGAAACCCTGTCTCGAAACAAACAAACAAGAATTCTGATGATGTCATTTAACCTTTCCATCTCAAAATCTATCAACCTCAAAAAAGTTGAAATTCTAACTTCCTTTCTTTCTAATTTGAGACAGGGTTTCTTAGCCCTGGCTGTCCTGGAACTAGCTTTGTAGACCAGGCTGGCTATCAGTCTGCCTCTGCCATCTGGGGCTGAGATTAAAGGACTGTGTGTGCTACCATGCCCAGCTCAAAACACTACATATTATGGACTTGTGATCAAGTGCTAGCAGCTTAGAAATATAGCCAGATATATCCCAACAAGTGAGGAGGGTTTCATGCTTCTTGGCACCAAGAACAGAGAAACTCAAATCTAGTCATTACTTACAAAAGAATACAGGCAGGTAAGTGCACACACATTTTATAATTATTTTTAAAGCATTCACACACACACACTGTAGTTAGTTTAAGAAAATTTAGGGGCTGGAGAGATGGCTCAGAGGTTAAGAGCAATGGCTGCACTTCTAGATGTCCTGAGTTCAATTCCCAGCAACCACATGGTGGCTCACAACCATCTATAATGAGATCTGGTGCCCTCTTCTGGCCTGCAGGGATACATGCAGACAGAACATGCATAACAAGTAAATCTTAAAGAAGCCTTAAATCCCAGCACTCAGGAGACAAAGGCAGGCAGATCTCTATGAGTCTGAGGTGAGCCTGGTCTACAGAGTGAGGATAGCCAGGGCTACACAGAGAAACCTTGTCTTGAATAAACAAAAAACCCAAAACAAAACACAAACAGAAAATTCAGAAAAACATGTTATTTAATTTTAAATAAATAAAAAGAAATTACCTCATTCTTACATATAAGATAGACATGGTATTTATAATGATGGAGTGAATGATACAATGAATATAATTGTATTTTCTCTGGATCAACAGCAAACTCCTAAAAAAGAAAGAAATTTACAGGTACTTTTCATGTAACATTAGAACTAAAAAATACTAGATTCACAGTTCAATTACAACCTGGAAAATGTCTTACATGGCTAGGTATGAAGCTGTATTTATATAGGAGCTTAAATACAAATTATGTTTTAAATCATCATGATAAACCATCCTTTATTGAGTTATGAGTACTTGTTATTTGAAAAACTAGCATAACAAAAAAATCTAAACAGAAAACATGTAAGATAACAAAAGAATAAAAGACTTTTCTTTTTTTGATGCAGAACTTTACTCTGCAGCTCTGGCAGGCCCTAGTACATCCTGTTCTTAAAACTGAGCCCACATGGCTGAGGCTGGCCTTGAACCCCTCATCCTCCTGCCATCTGCTTCCCAAGTACTGCACATAATTGTAACCAGGAACTACCATTCCAGATGCACACTAAAAGGTTTCTATTATGGCTTCAGAGATAAGTGTGGCTAGTGGCATGTTACATACTCTTTCCTGCTCTTACTCTAGGCTAGGCTTGAATATTTAAGTAACATTAATTTTCTCTTCCTTTCTTCTGAAACAGGAACATTAATTTTCTGACAAGGAATCACCCAATAAAACTGACCCACATCATCCACTCCACACCAGTTCCAACATATTTTTAACCAATGTACAACTTGAATAACTTTGGATTTATTGTATGTATATCATTCCATCTTTATGCCCTAAATAAAAATTATACGAACACATGGATTTTTGGCTAGCTTTTACTATGGTACCCTAGTTACTTATTACTTTTGATTATATATATAGGTGTGCCAGTGCCACCTCTCCAGTCCCCTACTACTTAAAACTGTACTTGTCACTGTAAGTACACAAAGTGTTTTGCTATGGTTGTCTGGAAGACATCAATGGGTCTTCTTTGCATGAAGTAAACAATTTTAAACCAAGCATCATGCATATGATTTTAATCCTAGTACTCCAGAAAGCAGGTGAATCAATGCATTTAAAGCCAGCCTAGTTTACACAGCAAGTTCCAGGATAGCACAGTGAGACCTTATCTCCAAAACAACAAAACAAAAAACCCACCCCCAAACAAACAAACAATAATACCAGTTTTGTTTCTGAGACAGGGTCTCTCTATTATCCTAGAACTCACAGAATTTCCATTGCCTCTCTCTGGGATTAAAAGGTATATGACACCAAACCTGGTTCTTGTAAACTACTTTGCAATAACTGTATACTTTGGGTTTTTTTTTTTTGTTTTTTAATTAAAAATCTTGTCTTAGTCATACATATTCTTTCTGTTTGGTAAGAAATAAGCATTAAATTGTTTACGTTTCTTTCCCACAGAAGAATGCTACAACCGCCACCATAAGGACAGCAGCAGATAGTAGCTGTGGAAATTCTGGGAATGTAAAATATCTTTTCTTTCTGAGACAGGGTCTCATATAACCCAGACTACTCTTGAGAGTGCTATGTGGCTAAGGCTGTCCTCAAACTACTGATCCTTCTGCCTCCACCTACCAAGTGCTAGGAATCAGGTATGCCCCACCAGGCCTGAATTACTGAATGCATTTTTTTTATGTGAAACTGTTATAATGCTGAACTATTTTCTGAAAAGTTTGTAATAACTTATACTATAGAGATAAACAGACGCATTTTAGTGACTTTAGAGATACATCAATATTTCAATATTTAGTCTTATAAAATATGTTTCCAAAGTATGTACAGACAATTTTGAACAGGTAAAAAACGATGAATATTCTTGTTTTACCACTCCACAATGCATATATACTCCAAAACACGTTATACATATCCCCCACACCCTGTGTAATAATCCTGGCTGTCCTGGAACTCACTAATATATGCCTGGCTCTGCCTCCAAGTGCTGGGATTATAGGTGTGCACCACCACCCCTGGTGACACATAAATATTTTTAATGAATTAAAAATAGTTTTAAAACTATATGCAAACATATAAACTTAAATATCGGATGCGTCCCTAATTTTACACATTCAGTGAACACTCTCTATTACCAGGTACAGTTCAATGCATACACAGGACAAATAACCGAGTGCCCCCCTCTCAGAGCACAGCTGCTTATTCCACCCCAAAGATGACACTTCATGATAGCACATGCTTGTTTCAGAGGTGTTTTGGGAGCTGCATTAACTGGAATGAATAGGTTTACATTCATTAAGCAATACGAACTTACCTGTGTAGACTTAGTGGTTGTTTTAGAAGTCCTTAGAGTTTTCTTATTATAAGCTTTGCCATTCATTTTTATTTTAGAAATAGCAGATCCTCCACTTTTTGCTTTAGAGTCTCGAGTAATAATTGTTAGTTCAGGAAAACTTTCCAAAGCATTCTTTAAAATAACAAAGGATAACTGACATCAGAAGAAAACTAACTGGAATTTCCAGCCATTCAAAATTTATATACATGCAAGTGCACACGCACGCACGCACGCACACACGCACGCACGCTCTCTCACTCTCTTCTCTCTCTCTCTCTCTCTCTCGCATGTAGATGGTCACAGTGGGATGTAGTTATATATCATTGAACCTTCTCCCACAGAGAATTTGACCTGATTTTTTGAGCAACAACATTCCACACTGAGGGAAGTCCTGAGTTATTACTAGTAATGCCCCTTTGATTGTGAAACAGGGATATATGCATTTCTTCCACCCTTACTAATACCCTGAACCAGAGGCAAACCAGCTACAGGGAGGTCATCAGATACTAAATGAGGATGGGGACAAAAGACAGTAAGAATTACTGTTTCCTTGAACTTCACAGAAAAAAATCCTGAAGCAGTTTGACGGTGCTCTGACCACAGAAAAGGTGCCACTACTGATGAGCAGCAGCCTCGTGGCAGACCCATTCCTAGTCTTCAAACCCACTCTCTTTTATCCCCTCACCTGCTTGGTAAGGCATTGTGACCTGAGAAGCTGCATACAGTAACAGAATGATCCCCGAAGACAACTATGATGACTTTGATCACAGCTTTCTAAAATGACATTTAGCTAGCAGCCCCATTAGCTATTATGCATTAGGGCTAAAAGTGCTGTTACATTTATGTATCACAATGTAATTTAACTTTCACTATTCTCTTCCAGATTTCCAGTTTCTACAAACAGGCATTGTAAGCCTAAAGAGTACACTTAAAAAAACAAACAAATTTTTTTCTTAGATCTAAATGTAACAGGGAACTGTCATTTGATAAAATAACAAAACTTTTCGCATATCTACTTAAGCGCTCCCATCAATTTCTACCTCACTCCTTCCTCACATTACTTGGGTTTTTATCATATACACTAGTGATTTGCACTTAAAAATACCCTAGTTAAATAATTCTGGATCCAGAATTACCAGTTATAACAGGAAGAATTTCAAGTCTAAAAACTACTGGACATTGGAGATAAAAGGAGAAAACTTACATTTTTCAATGAGGACAAGATGCTAAAGATCCTTAAGGGTAAAGACGGAGCACCACTAACTTTGGAAGGTTTTATGACATACTTTTAAAACAACCAAACGTGGGGCTAGAGATCTGTCAGTGGTTAAACAGTACCCTCACAGGGGATCAGGTTTGGTTTCCAGCAACCCCACGGAGCTTACAATGGTTTGCAATTCCAGTTACAGTGGGATCAGACACTGTCTTCTGACCTGTGAGGGCATTGTATTCGTGCAGTGCACTTACACATATGCAGGTAAGACACCCATAAACATAACATAAATAAATCGAAATTTAAAAGACACCAAGCTTATCATAGCAAGTGGAAATTGAATTAAATCTTTCTTCTTTCTCCTTTATTTGGGAGCTGTGTAGAGCACTGAACCTGGGACCTCATGTATTTTAAGCAAGCATTCTACCATGAAATAACTATATATTCCTACTACACTACACATTTCTTTTGTTTAGTTTTTAAAAATCGTTTGTTTTGTTTTTGAGATAGAATCTTATTATGCAGGCCAACCTAGCCTAGAGCTCATAGACAGCCTCCTGCCTCAAGCTCTAAAATGCTGAACTTATAAAAGTATGATCTACCATGTTCTGGCTGTGCTAATTACTTCTAAAGCAAACACTTCTCATAATCTCTATTTGAAGCATTTCAAAAAATTTTAACTCTTCTTATAAATGCATATAATTGCCATAAATGGAAAAAACAAACTTTGCCCACGTAGATATAACCAAATAGATCAAAATGTTACACAACCCAGCTAATCTTTAATTATAGGCACAATGTCTTAAGTTTTAAAATATTTTAAAATAATTTTTTAGATTTATTTTATTATTTTATATGTGAGTATTTTGCCTGAATGTGTATCTATGAATCACATGTGTGGCAGAAAAGGGCACTGGATCCCCTGAGACTAGTTATAGATTGTTGTGCGTCACCATGTGAGTGATAGGAATACAACCCGGGTCCTAAGAGTAGTATGTGTTCTTCTCTGTGGAGCCATATCTCCAGCCCCCAATATGTAACCTTTTAGAAGTTATAGACAGATTGCACGCACATTTTGCAGCCATCCACACACAGAAAAATGTCTTAAAAAAAAAAAATAAAAGAAAAAAAAGAAAAGGATATAAAAGCAATACAAGGCATAAATATGGCAGTTGAAGAGAATTACTTTTGGTAAATATGAGAATATTACATACAAGTGAATAAAGAATTAACTTAACATAAAACAAAAAAGCTAAAAAACATGCTAAACAAACTCATAATGAATAAACAACAAATCTTGTTACATTAAAAAAAAGTTACAGTGGTATTGGGAGTATAGTGCAGTGGCAGAGCACTTTGCCTAGCATGCACGAGGTCCTAGGTTCAATTCCCAGCTCTGCAAAAACCAACTGTGCCTGGGAAGGGGGCAGGGGAGGAAGGGAAAAAAAAAAAAAAATCACATTCATGAGAATGATTTTAATACACTTCCTTTTTGGTGGTTTGAGACTGACTGCCAATGAGGTTTGCTAATGCATCACCAAGAGGAAATACCTTGAATGGCTGGTCTAAATGAAGATTCACAAGAAGTCTTTTCCGGTTATCATTCAGCATTCCATCTATTTTTTTCATATGTGGTAAAAGTAGCTCATCTAAAATAAGAATTTATCATCATGAATATTCACTAACACCATTTTTTAAATAAACTACCTGCATATTAGAAGACATTAAATTTGTTGGCTTATGTAAAATATAGCTTTTCAGAAATAGGCATTTGGCTGGGTGGTGATGGTGCATGTCTTTAATCCCAACACTTAGGAGGCAGAGACAGGTGGATCTCTGTGAGACCAAGACTAGGCTGCTCTATAAGAGCAAGTTCCAGGACGGGCTCCAAAGCTACACAGAGAAACCCTTGTCTTGAAATAAAAATCTACAGGAGAAGAGAAATAGGCATGTAGCTTTCAGAGGACAGTCTGGAAAATAGATTTATCACAACATGTGAGAAAGCAGCACCTCTACACAGCAATGGGATGTGTTGGCAAGGTCTTGCACTTTCTTTTCTTTTTTGTTTTTTTGGACAGGTCTCATTTTGTAGCCCAGGCTAGTATAGAACATAGACCAGGTTAGCTTCATTCTACCTGTTGAGCACCTTAGCTCAACTAAAATAAATGCATGATCACTATAAAGATGATTACTTTCTCTAAACCTCATTTATTATCTAACAATAGTAATACAACAAAAAGTATTCTAAAGTTCTGTAAAACACCAAGTATGAACAAGACTTGTTTTTCTGGCTAGTAGTAGAGATGGGGCCAGGGCCTTGCACACACTAGTCAGGTAAGTGTTTTACCATTAACCATAACCCCACTCAGAGATTTCCTTGGTTTGTTTGTGATTGAGTAACAGATACTAACTCTTGCTGGCCTGAACTCACTACTTAGACCAGGCTGGCCTAGAACTCACAGACATACACTTGCCTGATTCCTAAATGCTGTGATTAAAGGTGGGTGTTATCACACCTAACTGAGATATTCTTAATTCACTGTAATTTGAGGCAAAGACAAAGTAGGGGAAGAAAAATTAATGTAACCTATTGTCAAAATATGTCAAAATGGTTATGTTAGAAAAGGGGACAGGTGTGGTGGCTCACATCTTTAACCCTATCTCAACGCCCCCCCCAAATAAAAACAAAAAGAGGAGGTAGTAAAAATACAAAGGTAACAAATTAATCATTTTTGATATTGTATTAAATACCCGAGGTTATTAGACTGTTGATTTCCCAGTACAGTACTGGCATATACTACATATGCAGTAACATAATATATAAATAAGACAAGCAAGCATTAGGGAAAAAAAATGTTAAGTGTGGTGGCATACACAGAACTTAGCACTTAGGAGTCAGAGGTATGTAGATCAATTTTGAGTTCAGGGCCAGCCCTGACTATAGAATGAGATATTTTACAACAAACAAAAAACTGACAAGAATAAATAACAAAATAAAAGAGACAACAGTGAGAAAATTCATTTAAACAAACAAAAACATTTTGAATGCACTCTTAGGCAGGCCATACCGTTGCTCTTTTCTAGGGCTTGCATCGTGTCTGGATCCAGAGCAATGCTAACAAGCAACTCCATGTAACTCTTGAAAGTTTCCTTCATTGCTCTTGTGTTCAGAAAACGAGTGACAAAGGGAGCCGGAGGATTAAATTCTAGGACAAATAAGAGATGAGATAATAAATTTTCCTTTCCTGATAATTAATTTTTATTTATTAACAGTAGCCTATAAACACATCTGAGGATATAATTGCTTCCAATAATTGCTTCCTAATTATTTGTTTAGAGACAACCTAGACAGTGTTGGGGAAATGCCTCAGTCAAGCATGAAGACCTGGATTCGGATCTCCATTTACCCACATTAAAAGCCAAGTGCTGAGCCAGGTGGTGGTGGAGAGGCAGGCCGATCTCTGTGAGTTTGAGGTCAGCCTGGTCTACACAGTGAGTTCCAGCACAGCCAGGGATGTTACTTAGAGAAAACCTGTCTCAAAAAACAAAAACGAAGTGTGATGCCATACACTTTTAATGCCAGCACTTTGAAGCTGGAGCTAGTTGGCCAGTCAGTCTTGCCTAATCACCATATTCCATGTTTAGTGAAAGATACTACAAAAAGTCAGGTGACAAGGAACAGAGGAAGGCAGCAGACACCAATCTCTGGCCTATTTATGCATATATGCACCAACATACAAATGAATATGCGAAGACACAGAAGCACAGACACAGTCATAACCCCAGCACTTAGTAGGCAAGGCAGGAAGATCAGGAGTTCAAGGTCATCAATAGCGACTTACCATGTTTAAGGCCAGCCTGGTTCCCACATAAGAGACACAATCACTGTAGAGTTCATTTTGTTCTGTTGATGCAGGGTTTTGCACTCAGCAGTCTTCAAAAGCATTAACCTCCCAAGTGCTGAGCTTATAGGTATGTGTCACCAGGCCAGCAGTGCAGACCTCGCAA
Organism: Cricetiscus sungorus; assembly: GCA_030556225.1. Taxonomy (NCBI): domain Eukaryota; kingdom Metazoa; phylum Chordata; class Mammalia; order Rodentia; family Cricetidae; genus Cricetiscus; species Cricetiscus sungorus. The sequence continues at coordinate 41,971,696 of JANBXA010000372.1, forward strand.
TACAGAACAAAGCCTAGAATGGTAGCTTTCTCATAAAGAATCTTTGCTAGTGGTAGAGTTATGAATGGCGATAAAGCTTACACATATAAAAAAACCTTCCCTGTTGATTGTGAAGTCTGACACCAATGTAACATCTGACACACAGGCCAGGTGAAAACCAGTTTCTTTTCTGACATCCCATACCTTAGGCAATTGCTGCTACTTCTTTCTTATAGTTGTAGTCCCGATGACTTCTCTATGTCTAGTAAAGAAGCCAAGACTTGGCATAGTAAAGGGAGGCAGAGGCAGAAGGCACTCTATAAATTCAAGGCCAGCTAAGGCTAACATAGTGAGCCTCTTGTTTCAAGAAATCAAACAGCCAGACAGTAGTGGCACTTAGGGATGGAGGAGGGAGGGAATAGGGAGAGGCAGGTGGATATCTGTGAGTTGAAGGCCAATCTGGTCTAGAGTTATTTCCATAATCAAGCGTTTTATAGTGAAATACTGTGTCAAAAAACCAAAAGCAAATAAAACATTCTAGGACACTCAGGAACAAAGACTGTTCTTTCTTTTTTTCCCTACACTTAAAATTATTACAGAATTCTAGTGGTATGCATTACATTTCTTAATACAAATATAGACTATGCATATATAAAAATTTCACTTAAATTCAGTGGCAAGAACTGCAGGACTAAATGGGATTAGCAGCACATGACTATAATCCCAGTACTCAGGAGGCCTCTAGAGGCATAAGGATTAAGAGTTCAATAAAGGTCAAGACTGAAGAGATGGTTCAACAGTTAAGAGCACAGGATGCTCTTTCAGAGTACCTCGCTGGAACTCAAATTCTCAAGGACCCAAAATCTTGTTCTGGCCTCTGTGGGCACAAGGCCCTATTGTACTGCATACATATAAATGCAAGCAAAACACTCATACATATAAAACAAAGTCATCTTAAAATAAGATAAAAACTGGGTACTGAAGACACTGCTCCTGAAAAAGAATGCAAATTTGGTTCACAGCTGCCTGTAACTCCAGTTCCAGGGGATTCAAAATGTATCCTTCTGACCTCTGCAGGCACTGTACTCAAAAGCAGAAACTCTGATCCACATTCACAAACACAAACACACACACATTCACAAGATAAGACAGATACAGACAGACACACTAAACATAATAATTAACTCCAATTATGGTGGTACAAATCTTCAATCCTAGCAATCAGTAAGCAGAGGCAATGCTAGCCAAGCACTAAGTAGTGAGAACCCAGTGAGAACCCTGTCTCATTAAAACAAAAAGCAGACTGGGCATAATGGCTCCCACCTTTAACTCCAGCACTTTGGTGGCAGAGGCAGGCAGATCTCTGTGAGTTTGAGGCCAACCTGGACTACACAGTGAGACCTTGTCTCAAAAACCAACAAAAGAAAACCCTCAAAACTGACAACACTAGTCAATGATAAAATTCAGATGATTCCAAGTAAAATTTAGAATTCTAGAACACTTGTATATTGCAAGTTGGACAGCTTCATAATGTTTAAAGGCCTTACTGATGATATCAGTAGTTAAATTACTTATTTATTTTTCAGTATTATTATTGAACTCAAGCTTCCTATGCATGCCAGTTAAATGTTCTACTAATAAGCCATACCCTCAATCCTAATGTTATTTTGTAAATGTTCTAAAATAAAATAGGACCTAAATCTAAGACCTAAAACCAAAGAACTCTAAAAGGAAAATACAGAGTTTAAACCTTGGTTTCCTTGGATTGAGCAATGGAGTTTAACAATCACAAAAGCACAAGAATCTGAAGCAGTAAGTTGGGCTCCCTCAGAAATTAAAATTATTTAAAGACACCTTACAGAATGGGAAGTGTTTTAAAATTATACACACAATAAACCCAGAATATAGCCACATGAGGTGAAACACAGAGTAATCACAGCACCAAGAAGGCAGGGGGATCAGGAATTCAAGGCCATCTTGAGGGATACAGGGAATTGGAAGCCAGCTTGGGCTACAGAGACCCTGTCTCAAAAACATATTCCATCCAGAGACAAATATCAAGAAATTCTAAATTTAGCAACAAAAAAGACAAGGAATCATTCCAACAATGAGCAAGTAATGGAGCTGGATGTGGTGGCTCACCCCTTTAATCCCAGCACTTGGGAGGCAAAGGCAGGTAGAGCTCTGAGTTTGAGGCCCGCCTGGTCTAGAATGAGTTCCAGGATAGACAGGACCACAAGTTACAAGCAACTGGAGTAGGGGAAAACGAAAAGCCACTGTTTATATAGCATACATTTTGGGTGATAAGAGTTATGGGAATAAGTAGTCCTGAGGGTACCACAATAATGTAATTAATGCTACTAAATAACACACACACATAAATGTCAAATATTAAGCAAAACTTAAATATATGAATTTTTATAAGATCTTCATTACTAAGCTAACCAATGTTTCTAAATGACAATGTGTATTGTGAGATTATGAACCATGCACAAAAAGAGCAAGACAAACCAGCAGAAATTAATATAACAGAGCATGAGCAGTGTTCAGCAGAGCAAGAACTATTAATTGTCAGGGCCGGAGCTAGCTAAGCAGTTAAGAGTAGTTGTTGCTGTTGTAGAGGACCTAGATTTAGTTCTCAGTAGTCACAATGTCATTCACAACTATCTGTAACGCCAGTTCAAGGGGATCCTATGCATCTTCTGACCCCTGTGGGTACCAGGCACACACATGATGTACATACATACATACATACAGGCAAAACACTTATAGACATAAGTAAAGAAATTGTTAAAAGCCCATATCATGGGTTAACTGTCCATATCATGTATGGACATAATAAATTGTTAACTGTCCATATCATGTATCTGAAAAGGCAATTCCAATTCTCTTCTTCCCAACAACACAATTTTGGTTGCCATGCACTCTTCAGACTCTAACCAAACTGACATAGAGTAACAAACTGAATGTACAACATAAAAACAAAAAAACCCAAAACAAACAAACAAAAAACAAAACCCCACTGTGTTAATAAGTAGATCATGTAAAAAATACTTTAAATTCTAAAAACTTAATTGCTATTTAGTAAATTTAAATAGACTGAGTCTATTTGTAATCCACAATGCACTTCAAAAACTATAAACTTCTTAAAGAGTTTTAAAATATCATTATGCAGCCAGGTGTGGTGGTGCATGCCTTTAATCCCAGCACTCAAGATCAAGAGGCAGAGGCAGGTCAGCCTGGTCTACATAGCAATTTCCAGGACAGCTAGGATTATATAGAGAATGACTCAAAACAAGCAAAACGACAACAGAACTATAAGGTTCTGAGATAGTTCAGCAGGAAAAGACAGTTGCTGTCAATCCTGATTGACTGCAGTGATTCCTGAACCCAGATCTCACATGGCAGGGGGGAAATGATTCCCCAAAAGTTCTCCCTGAACCTCCACATGTGTGCTATGGCATATGAACACCTACACATGCATGTATGCATACAACAATGTGAAAATAGAACCAGCATATAAATCCATATTATTTGACTTAAAAGCCAAAACATGCTACTTAATTAGTGACACCTAGTGGTCTGCCATGTAATATATGCAAGAATTTTTTTTTCCTAGTTACTTAAGTAATCTCCATAATCACAACTTCAGAACCCAGGCTCTACTATCCTAAGCAATGGGTACTGTTAACTGCAAAAAGTACAAATAATGCCTTAAATATTTGTGAACTTCCTTATATATACCAATATGCACATATGATTCTACCTTGAATATTTAATTTATACTTTCTTGTATGTGTGCACACATTGCATGTTTGTTACAGCACATATGTAGGTCAGAGGACGACTAACAACAACAACAAAACCCACAAGTGCCTTTAATCTCAGCACTCAGGAGGCAAAGGCAAGAGAATCTTAATGAGTTCCAAGACAGTCTGGTCTACATAGTGAGCTCCATGACAGCTAGGACTACATAGAGACCACTTCTCAAAATGACCAAACATTTAAAGTAGATTCCAATACTGATGACTTTATAAACATCATGGCTCCAATTCTAATCAAATGCCTTCTAAGAATAGCTTTCAGACAATGCCACATATCAATCTCAATTATATCCTAATAACAAACTAATTCCTCATTTAAGTGCAGAAGACCATGCCCTCAATTCCTGTTATTTGTCTCCTCTTCCATTCTTGAGACAGGGTTTCTCTGTGTTCCTTGGCTGTCTGGAACATGCTCTGTAGACCAGGCTGGCTTTGAACTCACAGAGATCCACCTGCCTCTGCTTTTCAAGTGCTGGGATTAAAGATATGCCACCACTGTATGGCTCACCATGGGTGTCATATACTGAGCCAGGCAATGAGGCCACTTGCCTTTTATTCCAGAACTCAGGAGCCAGAAGCAGGTGAAAGCTGTGAGTTCAAAGCCAGCCTTTTGTCTTATAGTTCTAGTACATGTAAGGCTACACAGATAAGCCCTGACTTGAAAAATCAATAAAACAAACAAAAACTCCACGAGTGGTGAGCATTTTAGTTTTTTTCTGGTCACATGGTCTCTGTACCAACAACTCTAAACTGCCACTAATGGGAAAATTATATTAAATCACGTATTTCCAAACAGTACCTGTGGGGCTGTGTTCCAATAAATTTATTCACAAACTTGGGTAGCAATCAAGTCAGTCTGCTAAGCTCTGACATTTGCAGAACTGTTTGAAATTTCTTACATCTACTATACTACATATTTTCATAGCTAATAGAATGTATGCTATGTATTCTTGCATTGTACATGTTTTAAATTCTACTGTGGTAATTACTGGCAGATATATTTAATATATTATCACATTGTACTAATTAAGTGTAGATTGGATTGCTTCATCCTAGAATTGTTTCTTTCTTTATGCTGGCATATACAGTATAGCCTTCAGGATTTTTTTGTTTGTTTATTTTTTTCTAGACATGGCCTTACTATGAGCTTGGGCTGTCCTGGAACTCAGTATGTTGACCAGGCTGGCCTTGAATTCACAGAGATCCTGTAAAGGAATCTTGCATGCATGGCTGATGGTTTGGTTTTTTTTTTTTTTTCTTTTTAAGATTTGTTTTGTTTATGTGCACATGTACATGACTCTATAAGTTTATGTACACCACGTGCATGCAGGAATGGAGTTACAGGCAGTTTTGAGTTGCCTGATATGGGTGCTGGGAATTGCCCAGATCCTCTAATGGCCACTACGCCACCTCACCAGCCTGATAACTAGACAATTCTTAGTAATCCCCAGACTTAGTGGGCAACTGGGATTCCTCAGACCAGGAAATTGAGTTCTGTCTTTCCTATTTTACAGAGGCCAAATGTGCTCCACAGAGCACAATTAGTATAAAACATAAGGAACTTGTACAAAACAATCTTCCAGTAAACCAATCCAATCTGAACTGTCACCATCACCATGACCCTCTATTCCTGCACACTGTTAAAAAGTATCAGAATACTAATTTCTTAGGGAACTCACCCTCATCCTCACTACTGCTAGAACGGACCTCAGGAGATGATTCCGATTGTGATGATGAAAATTCTTCTTTCCATTTCTTCCGCTTCTTTGGTGGTGGCTCAGCCTTCAATTTGAGCTGTTTAACTTTGGGTTTTGTGGAAGGGGCTTTTATAGTCATAGTTTTTGATACTGGTGGGTCAGAACTTTTACTGCTACTACTTGGCTTAGATGGAATATTCCTGCAATGTTAAAACAAAAATTTCATTAACAGTATTAAGTCTTTTAAGATTGAAGAGATATCTTATGATTAATAAGAAAAGATTAAACATGCTCAGAACATTTTCAAAATAAAGTCCGTAAGTTACACAAATCAACAGTGACTTCCAAAACATTTTCTTGAAACAGATTGTTTAACACTGGCACTGTACGTTCAGTTATTAAAGAGCTATTAACTCAATCTTTGATGGGGATCCCCTTAAGGCTCTTTTCCAGAGAACTTGAGGTACAGAAAGCCAAGTCTAGCCCTGAAAGCTCTAGTGGTGCTAGGTTTGGATATAGAAATGCAACTGTATCTGACTGGGAGACCCCAGAAAATTTGTCCTATGCTGAATCTAGAAATTTGTGTGTTAAATTCCGTCATAACAACTGGGTCAGCAGCTTGAAAATTAGTGGCGATTTAATTAAAATAGACCTGCATGACAAGGTATGGTGATATATTGTTTATGATTTATTAAAGCCACTGGAGATCAAAGTAGTAAGCTTCTATACTAGTTATCCATAAAAATAAGGCACACACCTTTAATCCTAGGATTTGAGAGGTATAAAAGGTAGAGGCATTCAGTCTGAGAATTATTCTCTAGCCAAGTTGCAAAGAGAATAGCAGTCTGAGTGAATGTGAGGAGCAATGAAGTCAGGAACAGTTTGACGATCGCCCCTTTGGTCTGAGCTGAGAGCTAGTGGCTGGCTACTTTGTTTTCCTGTCTTCAACTTGAAGCTTAAACCCCAATATCTGCCTCGGGGTCTTTTGTTTTTCAAATTACACAGTAGACTGATGAGAATACCTAGGGTTTTACACACATTCCAATACCCATCAGAGAGTCATACCAGTTACCTTCCACATTCATGCTGTAGACAACCCAGGCACATTGATCTATGATAAAAATTCTGTGTGTGCTGTCACCCCCCAATTACCTTAATGTAAACTTTACATTCATTTATTACTTTCATTTCATGAATGGAAAAGAAAGCATCAGAAAGGTTCTGTCTCAAAGAGTTAGATTCAAAACATTTAGCGCTTTCTGTTTTTTGCACTTTATTATAGCAACACCAAAAAGACCCAAGCAGAGAAGGTCCTGCTCCACCACAGGAAGCCACTAGCTTCCTCATCATTCTCAGTCTCTTTAACTGATGTGATCCTTTGAACAGTAACAATACTCAAAAAAGCACATCAATATATTACATAAGAAAAATTTAAATACCTGATAGCTTGTGAAGGCCTGTTTCTTGGCTTTTTGGAACACACTCTGACATATTCCCTTTTGTTTGCATTTTCAATGACCTTCACATATATCCTTTTGTATTTAGTTTTTGCATCTCCAAAATATCCGAGGTACTAAGGAAAGAAGTATTTGAATTATACAATTATATAATCTACACATAAATAATACTTTGTTTACCTCACTGCCAGCTATCCTTTGCATTTTCCAAAACATAGCCCTAATCAGATTGATTTTATTCTGATTTTGAGAAAGATGCATGGGGAATGGGGAGAGATTTGTGAATGTGTGAGAGAAGGAAGGAGCAGGTACAAGTGAATGCAGACACCCGAGGAGAAGCTGGAATTACAAGAAGTTTTGAGTTTCCTAACATGAATTCAGATCCTCTTTAAGAGCATTCTGTGCTATAAATTGCAGAGACATCTCTCTAGCTATTATTTCATTTATTTATTTTAATATTTGTGTACATGTGTGCAGGTGAGTGTAGGTGTTCTCAACTATCAGAAGAGGGCACAGGATTCCCCAGAATCATGAGGGTTCTAGGAACAGAATCCAGGTTCTCTGTAAGAACAGCCAATGCCATTATCAGAAATAGTATCAATGCATCTAACTACTCATTGCATCCCAGAGAGTAGTTTAGAGAAGCTGATGAAATCAAGCATTTTACTTACACTATTTGTAGCTGCAAATTCTCTTTGCCCATCTCGAATTTCAGGAACAAATTTCTGTAACAAAGCTTTCTGTACTTTCCAAATGGCTGGGGGCTCTTTTCCTATAGTTAAAGCCTCCTATGATAAGCAGAATTAATTATATTTAGGAAAATATCAACATATATTTATTGAACATTACTGTGAGAAGGAATCTTGAAGGCCTACCACAGTTCATTTTTTTTTGGAGGGAGGGGGGCATGGGAAGCTAAGGGGTAGGGGTAAAGAAGGGTTTGTAGGTAGCCCCAGCTGAATTAAAACCTACAGAAATGACCTGCCTCTGAGTGCTGGTATTAAGGGTATATACCACCATACCCAACGTAACTTTCCATTTGTTATCTATGGCTGAATTTCTACAATAATGATACTACAACACACACACACACACACACACACACACACACACACACACACACACACCCTTGTAGTAGTGGTATCAAACACAAGGCCTTGATTAAACATGTTTAAAAAACAAAACAAAAACAAAAACAAACAAACAAAAAAAAAAACAAAAACTGTCTCTGCCACATTGCTAAACCCAGGCCCTAAAAATGATTGTACTGTCTCGGCTTCAATTTTCCCATAAATCCCATAAATTGCTAATGGCATGTATTATGGTATCATTTTTTTTGTTTTGTTTTGTTTTTCCAGACAGGGTTTCTATGTGTAGCCCTGGCTGTCCCGGAACTCCCTATGTAGACCAGGCTTGGCCTCAAAGTCAGAGATCCACTTGCCTCTGCCCAAGTGTTGGGATTAAAGGCACGAGCCACCATCACCTGGCCTCATTTGTGCAGTTTTATAATAGCCAAAACAAATATAACATAGTTGTAATGGTATTAACAGTGAATGGTAGGATCATAAACAAGAGTCTTACTAGTTCTATTTCCTTTGCTTTCCATCCCAATTTTAAAACAATACCAGCAAAAGCAAACAAACAAAATTCCAAAAATATTTTAAGTATGCCTAGCTAAGTATGATGGCTCATACCTGTTATCCCAACACTTAGAAAGATGAATCAAGATAAATGCCAGTAGTTCAAGGCTATTCTGGACTATATATCAAGTATGAAGCAATTTTTTAAAATTAACTTGATTTTAAGTGCATCAGTGTTTTGTCATGGGTTTTAAGTCCCCTGGGACTAGAGTTATAGATAGATGTAGGCTGCCATGTGGGTGCTAGAAATTGAACCTGGCCAGGTCCTCTGGAAGAGCAGCCAGTGCTCTTAACCAGTGAGCTATCTCTACAGTCCACAAGCTGACTAACAAGAGCCTATCTCAAAAACAAAACTACCCACAAGAAGTATGACTCAAATAGTTCTGTATGAATTGTACCACTCTACTCATGGCACTACAATTTAAATTATGAGCAGAGCAGTGGTGACGCAAGCCCTTAATTCCAGCAACAGGGAGGAAGAGAAAAAAAGCATTGAGTGATTGTGGCAAGAGAGCTGCTTTCAGCGACAGTGATTTAGGAAACACTTTTCTTGAAAACAGTGGTCAAATTAAATAACTCAGAGGAAAGGAGTTGCTGGGTTCTCCCCCGACCCAAGTCTAAGTTTAATTTATTTTTTTCCCCAAAGATTTATTGTTAAGTGACAAGTATTGGAGAAGTGTTAGGCATATCTCTGTGAGTTCGAGGCCAACAGGATGTATACAGTGAGTTCTAGGACAGCCAGGGTACAGACAGAAACCCTGTCTCAAAAAAAACAAGACAAAATAAAAATTATGAAACAATGGGGGATGTCCTTCTATACATTGTTTCTCTTATTAGTTGATGAATAAAACACTACTTGGCCAGTAGAGGCAAGAAGAAAGGCGGGCTAGGAGATGAGAATTCTGTGAAAGGTAGGCAGAGAGAGACCATGAGAAGATGCCATGTAGCCAAGGAAGGAGTATCAGGTTTGGACCCTTTCCTGATAACCTAAGACCACCATGCTAAGACCATGTGGAAATACTTACATTAATAGGAATGTGTTAATTAAGAGAGAGCTAGCCAGTAAGAAGCCCTAGCCACCAGCCAACAGTTTTATAATTTATATAGCATCTGTGTGCTTATTTGAGGCAATGCAGCAGCAGGACCTGGCGGGATAAGACAAGAAGCTCCAGCAACAATGAAATTAAATCCAATTCCATGTTTATGTTAGTTCTGTTATTTTTCCTTTAATTATATAAACATTTTCTTAAACTCCCTCATAATTTATTCAGTTGGAAGTCTTGAAAAAAATTAACAAAACTGCTCTAATTTTGGACTTCAGTTGACACTAAGTGATAAAGTGATTGGTTAGCATACACAAAGCCCTGATTTAGTCCTAAGGACTACATAAAACTGTGTAAAGTGGTATATATTTGTAATCCCAGTGTTTCAGAAGTGGAGGCTAGAAGATCAGAAGTTCAAGGTCAGCTTCAGCTTCATAGCATGTTAAAGGCTAGCCTGTACTACATAAGACCCCATTCAAAAAGCAAAGATCAGCTGGGGATGAAAGCCCATGTCATAGTGCCACCTTGGGCTACAGAATAAGAGACTAAATTAATTAAATTTAATTAAATAAATTATAAATTATAAATCTGACATCCAGTCTAATCTGTTACACAGTATCAAGACACTCATATTTTTAACGTTTTGTAATGAATGACAAGTATGCCATTGAAATCATCATGAAAACACAGGCATACCAAGTAAACCTGGAAACATTCACTGACCTTAAATGTCTCTATATCTTCTATCTTTACCACAAATTCATCACGTTCTCTGTACTGGCCTTCTCCGCCACTTTCTATATTTTCCTCATCTGTAAAACCTTCTATTGCAACTGTGTCCTGTCCTTTTGCAAACTGGTCTGAAGGAAGACTATCGAGTTCGATGGCTTTAGGGGTTTCTGTAGAGTTTGCTTTCTCCAGGGGGTTTGAAGCAGATGAAGTCAAATGCAGGTCTTGTTTTGCCACACTAGTGGTGGAGCAAGTGGGAGCAGCACTAGCAGTCTCGGCAGATGCACCAGGAGTTGGCACAGGTAGAGCTTCTGCAACTGAACCACAGAAACAGAATTATTGACAAATACTTCAAATTACATAAACTCAACAAAGATAATTTTAAAAGGCAGACACACACAAAAGGGATAGAATAAGAAAGGATCAGGAAACCAAAGGCTTAAGAATGCCTAGAAGGATAATGGGATAGGAAAAAGTAAAGAAGCAGACTGGAGAGCTGGCCCAGTGGTTAAAAGCACTGGCTATTTTCCAGAGGACCCTGCTTAGATTCCCGGCACCTCATGGCACCTCACTACTGTCTCTAATTTCAGTTCCAGGAGATCAGTGGCCTCCAAAGGTACCAGTATGCACACAGCGGACAGACAAACAGCCAAACACTACCCACCATACATATAACAACAAAAACCAAACAGATATCTTAAAATAATACTATATACTAACAAATTAAGTAAATTAGATGAAATAGACAAATGCCTAGAAAGACATAGCTATTAAGTATGAAAAATATAAATTAATTAGCAAGAATAACAAAAATATTACAGGCCCCAGACTCTACTACATTCTACGAAGAGTGAAGGAACAAATACTAATATGTAATAAACTCCAAAATAAGAAAATACTCTCCAACTCACTTTATGAGAGTCTCTAGACTGGCCTTGAACTCAGAGATCTGCCTGCCTCTGCATCCTCAGACTGCCCCCACACTGTCTTCTCCCACTTTATATTCCTCTCACTGTTAAGCTAAGACATTTCCCTTCCTGTTTCCACCCCGTTAGTGCTGGGATCACCTCAGTGTGAGCTGTTTCTCTTTTAGACTGAATCAATTTTGTGTAGCCCAGGGTGACATTGAACTAACAGAAATCCATCTGCCTATCTTCTGAGTGCTGGGATTAAAGGTGTGTGGCACCACTGTCTGGCCTCTATGGATAGCTAATGTGGCTAGCTTTGCAGTTTGGTCTTCAGGCAAGCTTTATTTGTTAGATCATAAACAAAATATCACCACACCTTGTGTCATATAAAAAATTAAATAAAAACAGATCACATACCTAAATGCAAACCCTAAAGTTATACAGTTATTTAAAGAAAAATAGGTGTCAATCATTATGAATTAAGTTATGATTTTAGCATACCACCAAGCACCTATGGAACCAAAGAAAAACAAAGTGGACTTCATTAAATATATAAAACTTATGCATGCTATAACTGCTATCACCAATCAAATAGATGAGAAATGTTTAAAAGTAGGTTATTACCAGAGATGTGTATCTAGGATATAAGTAGACCACTCACAGTTCTATCATAAAAAGACAAATTATCAATTGTTAAAAAGGACAAAAGTGATGGGAGATGTTATTCTGTATGTTTCTTTTATTGGTTGATAAAAAAAACACCGATTGGCCAGGCAGGGAGATAGGTGCGGCTAGGAGAGGAGGATTCTGGAAAAGGTAGGCAGAGTGACAGAATCATGATGCTATAGGAGGGCACACAGTGGGCAGACTTAAGGTAAGCCACAGCCACATGGCAATACACAGATTGATAGAAATGGGTTAATAATTAAGACAGAGTTAGCCAATAATAAGCCCTATTATTATCATCAGCCTATCATAAACCAACATTTCATAATTAATATAGCAACTATGCATTCATTTGGGGCTGACATGACTGTGAGACTATGCTGGCGGGAAGAACTATATCTATTAACACAAAGGGAACTGGAGAGATGGTTTAGGTTTAGTGGTTAAGGACATCTATTGCTCTATAAGAGGTCAGATTCCAGCACTTCCCATAGGGTGCCCCACAAACCCCTGGAACTCCAGCTCTAAAGACTTTGACATACTTCTGACCTCCATGGCCACCTACAAATGTAAAGTAAGCCGTTTTGAAAAAATGGGCAAGTGGTTGGAGAGATGGCCCAGAGGTTAAGAGCACTGACTGCTCTTCCAGAGGTCTTGAGTTCAACTCCCAGCAACCACATGGTGGCTCACAACCATCTGTCATGAGATCTGGTGCCCTCTTCTGGCATGTAGGCAAATATGCAGACAGAACACTATATGTAATAAAAGTAAGTATTTTTTTAAGAAATGGGCAAGGGATATAAATATACTTGAGGAAAATACTAAAAATAATAACTGGACATGGTAGCACACACCTTTAATATGTGAGTTCAAGGTTATCTTGGTGTATATACTGAGGTTCAACCAGTCAGAGCTATATATCTCAAACATGAGTAAGCAGGCTGGGCATGGTAGTGTTCAAGGTCAGTTTAGTCTACACAGGGAGTTTTAGAACCTTATTTCAAAATAAACAAATACCAACAAGCACAAAAGTTCATTCAATACATATGAGAAAAATGAATTTGAAGGTAGAGGCAAGAAGATCAGAAGTTCCAAGATCTCTTTTGCTACATAGAGTTCCAGATCAGTTTAGGATACATGAGACCCTGTCTCAAAACAATAGAAATGTAAATAAATACATTAAAAAAACAAAATAACTTTTTTTATTTTTTGAGACAGGATCTGTTCTACCCAAATAGACCAAGCTAGCTTTGAATTCATGCCTCTGACCCAAGTACTGAGACTAACTAAAGATACCTGTCATCTGCCTGGATGCCAAAAACAATTCTTGAAAGAATATATATACCAAATAAATAAAGAAATGTAGCAGTGCTATATAATGTAGCACTAGTGATATTAAAGATAAAAATTTAAAGCTAAGTACAGTGTATCTACATGTATACTAAGAAAGTGTAAAAGCAAAGCAAGTCACATAGTGGAGAGCTCACAGGTTATGTGGTGGCCTTAACTTAGTATGCATGCTCTCTAGAGAACAGCATTTAATATAACAATTTTCCTTCTTTATTCCACATTCTAGCCACTTTCCCTTGTTTACAATGTTCGCCTCTCTGTTCCAAGTAAGTGTCCATTCAGTTTTAATTTCTGTTTTAAACAGATAATTATTTAGGAAGATGAGTACTTTCTTTGTTCATCTCCTTGCTAAATTTTGCTTATGAAATTACTACTTGGTGTTCAGGAAATATGGATATCTTGGACAATGCTTGTATTTTCAAATTTATGAAAAACATACTGAGTCTTTTGCTTTGCATATTTGAATATTTCCATATGTGACTTACAGTGCAGAAGAAAAAAAAAACAGAAATAGAAAAATACCTATTAAAAGGCAAACAATAACAAAATTAGGATGGCAATGTTAGAAACTGAAATCATTAAATGGAAAAAAAAGGAGAGATTTTATCATGGAAAAAGAAAATCTAACTAGAAAAATCTTATGCACCTGGCCTGGGGATGGTGGTGAACCTAATCACAATAGTCCAAAATATATCAAGTAAATTCCCACTGAGGATGTAGGTTAGTAGTAGAGTACTTGTTTGCACGTGGTAGGCCTTGGGCTCTACCTTCAGTACTTCAAAAGTAGCATGCAAATAAACAATAAATAGAGAAAGAGGGCAGGAGAGATGGCTCAGGGGTTAAGAACACTGAATGCTCTTCCAGAGGTTCCAGAAACCACATGGTGTATTACAACCATCTGTCTTGAGATCTGGTGCACTCTTTTGGCATGCAGGCATACATGCATGCAGAACACTGTATGTGATAAATAACCCTTAAAAAACAAAACAAAAAAAAAAAACAAACAAAAAGAGCTTTAATATACAGAAACAAGTTAGGACTTGGATTATGCAGAATTACAAAATTTCTGAACAACAAAAACAACTGTAAGAATACACAGACAATTTAAAGAACAAAAGAATAGGGCCAGAAAGATGACTCAGCAGTTGAGTGCACTAGGTGATGCCAAGCAGTGGTGGCACATGCCTTTGATCTCAGCCTTTGGGATGCAGAAGCAGGTGGATCTGTGAGTTTGAGACCAGCCTGGTCCCAGGACAAGCTCCAAACCTACACAGAGAAACCCTGTCTTGAAAAACAAACAAACAAAAAAAAGAAAATTCATCCCTCCTATCCCTGGAGAACATGTAGAGTATATAAATAACTCCAATCATTATTTTTAAAATTACTTTATATCTCTCCTTCATATGGGTGATTTTCTGCATATATATTTGTGTACCATGTGCATGCCATGGAAGTAAAAGGAGGGCGTCAGATCCCCTGGAAATGGAGTTACAGAGGGTTGTCAGTAAGCACTTGGAAGAACAGCACGTTATCTTAACACCTGAACTCTATTGAGGGCCGTTTGATCTCACTGTGAAACCCCAAGACTGTGTTAATAAACTTAACCTTGGATTAGGGGACAGATCCAGTGACTAGTTGACAGGAAATCAGTCATGGAGAGGACAGAGGAGCCAGAAATCCTAATAGAGAGATACAAAGGAAGGAATAGGGAGGGACTCAGAAATTCTCAGTCTTTTTTGGTTTGAGACAGTGCAGAGAAATATTCTGTAGCTGGGCCTCTGGCCAAAAAGGAAGGTCAGCTGGTTGCTTCTTGGCTTTTCTGATCTTGTAGGTTTTTACCCCCGTAGCTGACTCCTGAGTCTTTATTGTTAAACAGAACGATAGAGACTTAGTTAAAACCTACATTTATAGTCAGTAGCCTAGCCGGTGTCAGCAGGACAGGAAATATAATCAATACCCTGAGCAACAACAGGGTACTGACTTCAAATCGAGGGGCACAGATGCTAGTTAAAATAGAAGCAGATTCAGGTGCGGACACTAAACTGACAGAAAAACAACAGAACCTTTGAGAGTTATCTAAACAGTAAAAATCCAAGTAATAATGAAGCAATGAACTGAGTAGATAGTCCCGGAAAGTATATGCGCATCCATATATGAAAAAAAAAATGTTCAAAATCCTTAGCCATCAAGAAAATTCAAATTAAAACTACACAGAAACTCTATCATTACAATCAGAATAGCTATTACTATCAAGAAAATAAACAAGTCAAGTGTGGTTATTATGGACAACTGTAATCCCAGTACAAGTTTTTAAAAGGTTGTGGGCCAGCGGGGTGATAGTGAGTTCTAGGCAAGACCCTGTCTCAATGAATTAAAAGAGAGAAGCAAAGGGGGCTGGACAAAGGAGGGAGACACACAGAGACACAGAGAGAATAGATGAATGAAATCACTGGGAGGATTTGGGATGTGAGTTAGGAACATTACACACTCTGCTACTGGGAATGTGAATTGGTGTTAATAAAAACCACTAAGAAATCAAGATTGAGGTCCCTCAAAATACAAAAAAAAAAAAAAAAAAATCTCCATGAACTAAAACTAGAATCCTATGCTCCTATTATGAAACTCACAGATACCTTAGTCAGCATATAGCTGGTATCAGGATTCATGACTACTGTAGCCATACTAACAGCAAAGAGATGAAATCAGAGTAGATATAGATGTTAACCAAGACATGAGCAAGATGGCTGAGAAGTGGTAGCATACATCTTTAATCCCAACACTTGGGAGGCAGAGGCAGATGGATCACTGAATTTGAGGCCAGCTTAGTCCAGAGCTAGTTATTTCTAGGACAGCCAAGGCTACCCAAAGAAACACTTGCCTTTAAAATATTGGGTGTCGCAGGTGTGTGTGTGTGCGCGCGCAGATAAAGAAAATGTGATACACACACACACACACACACACACACACACACACACACACACACACACACACACACACACACACGGGTTATACTGACAAGGCAACAGAATGGTGCAGAGATGTATGTTTATATCAAAGATTACAAAAGGTTTGTTCTATAAACCTAAGAGGAAATAGAATAAACTACAAAGAATTCTGAACTGGAAACAACTTAAAACCTTACTAGGATTGTCCACATCCACAGTACTACCTTTAAATCTAATGACTATCTGACTCCAAGCTCATTTTTCTGTGGCATAAAATCAGTTGTGCTTTTTTTGTTCATTTGATTGACTTTGTTTTTTTGAGACAGGGTCTCATACCAAGCAGCCTGGAACTTTCTATGTAGACCAAGCTGATCTTGAATTCAGGTATCTTTCTGCCTCTGCCTCCTGAGTGCTGAGATTAAAGGCATGCACCACCACACAAAGTTTATTTTTTGAGATAGAGTTTCACAAAACTCCTAATAAGAATCCTTTACACATATTTAATATCAGACATTTGTTAACTATCTAGGATGCCAGTTGTTTCGCATCACTTTGGTGAAGACAGCCTGAAGTCCAGACCCCAAGTAAATTACAGGAGTTTGTCTTAAAACTCCTGTTTATACAAGAGCTCAGCCCAATTATAGGCTCTAAAATCAGTCAAACCCAGGTTCAGATGCTGGCCTGTCACTTGCTAGTCACTAGTAACATGGGCTTCCACAGTTCACTTGCTCTCAGTTATATCACCTGTGTGCATCTCTCTCTATTTATTTTTAATGATGTGCATGTGTATAATTGGGTACAAGAGTGCAGATGCCCAAAGAAGCCAGAGGCGTCAGATGGCCCTCTGATGCCAAGTTACAGGTGGCTGTGATACTCTCTACATGGATACTGGGGGAATCAAACTCAGGTCCTCTGGGAAAGCAGTGTATGTTCTCAACTCTTGAACCACTTTTGCAGCCCCTTCCCATGTGCACATCTCGGTGCTAACCCTTGTTCCTGGCATAGAAGTAGAAGTGTTGGCTATATAAACTACTATAATATGTTTTCCTTAACCTGTTCCTTAAAATAGTAAACTGTGGCTGCACTGGAGGCTCATGCCTCTAATCTCGGCACTCAGTTCAAGGTCATTCTGGTTTACACGATGAGATCTTATTTCAAAAAAAGAAAAAGGTGTTACTTACCTGTCAACTGCTTATTAACAGTAGTGCTTTTCAAAATCTTTCTTATGCTAATCAAAGGAAAAAGTGAGGTGTCCATCTATCCCAAGATTTGGGGATATAATGAGAAACTAGCACAGAATCCTAAAGTTTGCTCCACCTGATTAATATGCATTTTGTACACAACCACTTCTAATATTAAAATGCTAAACTTTGAGAAAACTGGAACATTAAGAAAACTTATATAAGAGGACCTATATAAGATAAAGCCTCCTATTCTAAAACTGCCTTAAGATGTCTACACTTGGAGAAGTTCAGGTAGCAGACTGGTAAGGTGATATTTGTGTCATAACCAAACTCCTACATTTAAGAAAAATCAAAAAGCAAAGCCCCAAGACATTTTTTTCTCCATAAGATGTATTTGTAGAGTGGCATAAAACTAAAAAGGTTTTAGTTTTAAAAGCATCTGAACCTGGGTTTGACTGCAATAGCTAAAAAACTAATGGTAGGATGTGACAGCTGTGAATCTATTTAAAACTTTACCTGTTTTCTTTGTTTTATCAGAAGTAGCATCCAACATAGTTAAGGGAGCAGAGATGTTCTTGTAGGCATCATGGCCACACATGCCAGGATCTTCCTCATCAGAAGAAAAGGAAGATAATTGTTCTAAATTTTTAAGTACATTGTCAACTTTTTCTGATGGACTGACTCCTCCAGTATCAAATGCTGATGGTCCAGGTGTTGCAGGTGACATCTTTCCAAGTGGTGGGGGATAAAAGGTACGGGTGACTTGGGTTCCTGATCGTCTGGTCCTATTAGGCATTCGAACAGCAAGGGTGGAAAACTGTTGCTTGGGCCCACACTTCAGGAAGTCTAGAAAAGAAGCGATAAATCCTGTTTTGACCTCTGGCTGCTTTTCCTCTACTTCTTTGATCTTCTGCCTCATCTTTTCTTGATGCTGGTAACCTTCATCACAGCTTTCTGAGGAAGCAGGAGTATATGGCGAATACATGTCTGTACCCCTGGGGTTCTGGCGCTTGCCTTGGGTAGACTTTTTCATTTGTTTTTGACTGCTGTCCTCTTCCTCTTTACCTTGTCCTTTCCCTTTAGCTTTTTTCTTTGGAAGGTTAAAATATGTGGCATCGTGTTTTTCATCTTCAGTCTTGCCACTAGCTGTGTCCCCAGGCTGGGCCATGGCCAGCAGTGTAAGTGTGTTCCTTCTATGGTTTCCTGACATACCACTGTCATCACCCACTAGGGTAAAATCACTCTCTGATGCTGCACTCTCTCCACTTATGTTCTGGCTAGTAGAGACAAACTCTTGATTTCTGTTATTATTCAATGCACTGTCAACAGCAATTTCACTATCTTCTTTAGATTCATGATTCAGAGCCAACTGCTTCTCAAATAGGTCAGAACTTTGCTCCTGCACTTCATGACCTGGTCCAACCATGGCTGAAGGGGCTTTAGTTGATATATTTTGGCCAGGTGTTTCCATGTGCTGTTGATCAAGAATTGTTTTTGACTGAAGACTGGGTACTGATGGAAGGTTTACAGTCACTTGATTTCCATTTAAGGAAATGTCACTAATATTCTGTGGCTTTCCTACTGTTGCTGCTATGGAGTTAAAATCTGTACCCACATGCCTGACATCTAATGATGGCTGAAAAGGAGATTTCGAATCACCACCTTCAACTGTCTGCATGGTTTCATTTGAAGTGGACTTGGAAAAGTCAGAAGGTGTAACCCCACAAGCTGCTGCTGTAGCTGCCAAGATGTCATCTACGTTTGATAAAATATTTCTCTCATCACTAAGAAGCATTGCCTCTGGGAAGCATATTGACCCAAGAGAAACAAACTGATTCTTAGAATCATGTTGGCTGGTTTCACTGAAAGGGCCTTTTGTGGGTAGCTGTTGCAGAGGTTTTGAAGGTTCAGGGAGGTCTAGTTTCATAATATCAGAACTCTGAGGATGGAGCTGCTGCTGCGGATGCTCACCATTGCGCTGTATGATATGACCATCCATCTGAAGGAAAGGGTGAACGACCTGTTGAGGACTCTCAACACGCTGTACCTGTAAAGATGCCTTTGCTGGTCCCAGGCTTGCCTGTAGAATCCCAGCCTGCTGAAGAATCTGTAAGTCACAGGCAGAATCTAAAAGGACTGGTGTATTAGGAAGAGCCTGATGACTATGCCCTAAAGCATGATTTGGAATCTGTATCTGAGATGAGGCACTAATTATTTGATCATGCTGTTCCTGAACCTTGGCTTCATGCATCTTCTGTATGAGAGAATGCTGCTGGCTAAGGTCTTTACTATTCAACCTTATCTGTGGAGCTTGCATTAAATTAGTTGCCTTCTTAAGATCAGAGTTTACTGCATTACTGGGCTGGCCACTTGTCTGGTTAAGCTGTGTCACTGGACCAACCATGTTTTCTTCTTGTTTTGAACCCTGAAGAGCAACTCCAACAACTTGGTCTTCAAGGTGGGAGTTGTTTCTGGTTATATTCTGAGAATATCGGTCATCTGACTTTGATATCTTATAAACTGACTCTGGAGCATTCACTTCTCCATCAGGTAGCCTTTGGCTTGATGACTCAAGAGATGACTGTGACTGCAATGCTTGTAATTTTTGCATTGGAAAATCATCATCTTGCTTTGAAGATGTATATACATTTGAGTCATGTTTTCTCTCAGCGTAAGACTTTGGATCAGGGGAGGGTATGCTATTCTGTATTGCTTGACCATGAGTAGAAGATGCAAAAGATGACTGCACGGTAGACAAAAACTTTTGGGGCTGAGGTGGTGAAGATCCTTGGCTATGAGTGTTTGGGGATGAATGCATAGAAATATAATTTGGTGTTGGGCTAGAATCTGGCAAGGTCTGACCCCGAGAGGCAGAAGAATAAGAAAGAGAAGGGGCTGTTAATGTCAGAGACTGTCCTGTTGCATAGCTTTCTGAAGGGCTAACAACTGATAAAACTTGTGATTGAGATGAATAACTGACCTGTGTTTGGCTAACTGGTGATAAACCCTGAGAGTGACCAGATGAATAATTTTGAGACTGACTGACTGATGAAAGGTCTCTTGTTTGAGCAGGGTAATTCTCATTTGTAACTAAAGATAGAACTTCTTGCTGATTGGATGAATAACTAAGAGTCTGATTTTCAGAAGTTACAGGCTGAGATGACACAGGAAAAGTCAATGTTTTGTACAAGGATGGCAATTTCTCAACCCTGCTAGACCTATAAACTTGTGAGTGAACAATAGATGGCACATTATGTGGCTGTACTAAACCATAATTTTGGGACTGACTGACTGATAAAAGGCTGGGTAGCTGTGCTGTAGAATAAATTTGTGCTTGACCTGATACTACAGAACTCTGGTTATGTAATGGTTTAGAATAGTTTAGCGTTTGCACAGGAGGAATTACACTCTGAGGCTTCGGAATTGCAGTTGATGTAAGTGGATGTTTTGTAGAACAGCCATCTACTTTTGTAGCAGAAGGAAGATACCCTGATGATGGAATTACAGATGAATAAGACTGAGCAAGTTCTGCTGAGACCTGCGGGGTCTTCTGCTGCAATGCTCCGTTGCTCACCTGAGTAGAATCTCGAATTGAGCTACAGGATAAAGATGACTGTCTGGATGTTTCCTGAAAATTACCAATACTTGCATTTGATAGATAACTATGTAAAGGATGCTGTGAACCAGTCAGTTGTGCCTGAATAGACTGGGTACCTGAAGGCCGCTGGTGGTGTTTAATAACACTACATTCTCGAAGAAGGGCTCTTTCAATGGAAGCAGCAGAACTAGTAAAAAGAGCTGAATTGTAGGCTTGAGGAGTTTGCTGAGCTCCCCCAAGTGTTGAAGGCAACAAACTAAATTGAGGTTGTAAAAGATGGGGTGCAGACTCTTGAGCTGAACGATATGTTGAAGACTGAGGTGGTATGCTGTTACTTAATGCAGAACTACCCAGGCGCTCAAATGCCAAAGCAGTTGGAACAGTTCCCTGGGAAGTCTTAATTTGTAGCAAAGGATCATGAGGATTTAAAATTCCATTTGATGTAGTGTTAAAAGATGAATCCTGAAGCACCAAAGGTGAGGTGGTTGCAAAGTTTCTATTGCTAAAGGTAGCAGGATGCTGATAAGCAGGCAGCACAGGCGGTGGAAGTGTCCCAGTGGTTGGCAAGGGTCCTGCAACAAACAGCTCAGTCGCTGCTGAGGAATGCATACCTATGAAGAGAACACCCAAAAATCTTTAAGTAATTATAGCATATATATTAGCAATATATATATATATATATATATATATTTAAATAAATATTGACATAGTAGTGATAGGCAACCCTTAAAAGCCTTACAAATTGGATCTGTATGTAAACTTTTTAAATTATGTTTAAAATTAGCTTTTTTTTTTAAAAAAAAAAAAAAAAAAAAGACAGGGTTTCTCTGTGTAGCCCTGTCAGTCCTAGAACTCAGTCTGTAAACCAGGATGTCCTCTAACTCAAAGAGATCACCTGTCTCTGCCTCATGAGTGCTGGCTGGTATTAAAGGAATGCACCACCACCGCCTGGCTTTTAGCATATTTTCTTAAAGCAAAATCAAAGTTCTGGAAGCGTGGTGGCATAACTAGGGAGTTAATGAGAGGCTACAAATGATCTGATTAAATGAAAGTGGACAGTATTAAAATATATAATGCAGCAATTTATATCTATAACACTTAAAATAGGTGAGTTTACACAGAGGGAATTGGACAAATGCCATATGAAAATGGAAGTCAGTAAAAGTGTACATAACCCTCTGGCAATTAATTTACCCCACATTCCTAACACAAGATAATGAAATAACATGTACAAAACATTAACATTAAAACACTAAATTGCCTACACCTAACATAATAAATAAAAAATTAGAGATATTGTTAACACTGTAAAGTTCTTTTTCTTTCTTTTTTGTTAAACCAAACTAGACACTGAAAAAGTCTCTTGTGCTTCAAGTACTGACTTCTCATGAACTGTGCAATAACAAGATACATAATTGTTATGAAAATCAACAATTAATAAGGAAATTAAGAGGCTGTACATTTAAGACAGCATTCTTTTTCTTAAAAGATTTATTTTTATTAGTTTTAATTAACTACAGGTTTCTATGAGTATGTGTGTGTTATTTTTTGATTTTACTTTTTTTTTTTTTGAGACAGGGTTTTACTATGTAGCTCTAGCTGAACTGGCACTCATTATGTAGACCAGATTGGCCTCAAACTTACAGAGATCCACCTGCCTCTTCCTTCCTGAGTGCTGGGATTAAAGGTGTGCTCCACTATGCCTGACTCTGGTTAGATATATATTAAACCTCCAAAGGTACAAGAAAGAAAAATGTGTAAGTCTATTATCATTAAAGCCAAACTCTATCTCATTTTCATTTTAGTATTCCCAGGGCACAGATATCTTATACATTATGCTTATAAACCAAATTGTGAAAGCTGATTTTTCTTTTTATTCACTCAATATGCCCAGACTCATAATATACTTAACAGAACTATTACCAGTTGCTTGAGGAGTGGTGGCATAACCAGGGAGCTGATGAGAGGCTACAAAGGTCTGTCTTTGAAGGATATCTGATTCTGACTGTGAGGGATGTCCATCTTCATAGCTTAAATGAGAGAAGAAAGTATGAAAATATAGAATATAATAATGTTATAAAATATAATAAATGTATAATACAAAGTACAATATATTTTTTACACACATACCCCAAATGAGATAATCAAAATATTTACAGGAGAGCAACTAGCAGTTGTAAGTTGCTTTAGCCAAAGAACACATGGTACTAGCAAAAAACCAAAAGAATAAAACAGAAGTAAATTTCACAGGTAAGTGTAGTAGAAACTGCGGCCAGCCTACCCAAGCTGCTGTGCCCGTGCTCAGGCCAGCTCACACTGGAGGCAGTCACTTCCTCCCTGAGCCAAGCCTCCAAGCTTGCCTCAACACCCAGAGACACCTGACTCAGAGACACCAATGAGGAAAGGACATGCAGCGGAGTCAGCCACCTGAGCCAATAGGACCATGGGAGGGGGTATAAAGGCAGGCCCAACTTCCTTAATAAAAGAGTCTGCAGCTTCCTCTGCTACTCACTGACTCCCAGTGCCTGAGTTGTTATCATCCCCTCCCCTGCCCAAGAGGTGTCTGAGTATGGTAACTGGCAACAGCCAACAGGAAGGTATGGAAGTGCATGCATAAGTTTATTATAGTTTATATACTGGAATATACCCCCTTTAAGGATCAGGTTATTAAATTTTATAAATTAGTGTGTCAGTCTAATAAGCACAATGCAACTTAATCATCATACAGACGGTACCAAAACAAGTAACTTTTAACATTAGTATATTGGTTTGATAGAATAATGCTTTGCATTTTCCTATTTCACCAGATTCCCATTTTCCATACCTATCTCCATCCTAGTTTACCTTCCTCTTCAAAAAACAGTTCCGAAGGGAGATGGTGGCACATGCCTTTAATCCCAGAACTGAAGAGGAAGAAGCAAGCAGATCTCTGTGAGTTCTAGGACAGTAAGTGCTACACACAGAAACCCTGTCTCAAAAAAAAAAAAAAAAAAAAAAAAAGTCCTAGATCTTAAACTGGTAAAAATACTGTATAAAACAATGGTTTCTCAATGACATTTTGTAAGGACATGTACTTCATGTCCTTATATCACACACTGATGAGCATCTAAGCCAATATCACAACCTGGCTAATGTGAATACGGATATTTGAAACAAGATACCCAGCACTGCCAGGTATCTCTGCCCTATGCTTTGACGCCTTAGAGTATACCACCCAGGAGTAGTATAGTAGTATGATATGTAGTCTTAGTTTTAGTTCTTTGAGGAAATCTTGATAATTCATATTTGCATAGGTAGTATATAAAGTTTTTTCTCCCCCCACCCCAACATTTACATCTGCTTTCTTTCTCCCTTCCTTCCTTCCTTCCTTCCTTCCTTCCTTTCTTTTTTGGTTTTTCAAGACAGGGTTTGTCTGTATTGTTCTGGAACCTGTCACGATCTGCCTGCCTCTGCCTCCTGAATGCTGGGATTAAAGGTGTGCACCACCAATGCTGGGCCTGTTTTATTTTCTTGATGATAACCCAGAAAAAGAAGCAATCTTAGTGTGGTACATATATAATGGTATATTGTTCAGACACAAAAAGGATGAACATAGAAAATACAAAGCAGAAACTAAACACAAAAGAGACGAGTCCATATGCAATTCCATTTGTATGAAATTCCCAAGTAAGAAAATCCCTGGAGAAACAGGGATCACCGTGCTTGTCAGGGACTGGGGCTAGGACATAACAGGAAGCAGCAGCTAATAGGAATGTGGTTAATTATGGGCTGAGAAAATGGTCTGACAGCTATACAACCTGTGATCACCCAGTCATCAGCGATAATTGTTTCTTTCTGTGCAACATTATCAGTAAGAAGATAGTCATAGTCCATTTCAATGAGTTTCCAACAACCAATGGCTGAGGAGATATTCAGCTCCATTTCAGCTTCATCTGACAGCCAAGGAGGTGCCATGACAAAAGTACAGCTCCTAGAAGTTTTAAACAATGGCCAATTTATTTTTTCTTAACTCTAGAGTGAAAAAAAAAAAAAAAAAAAAGTTCTTCAGAATACGGATACCGATTCTAATTCCAGTATTTGGACTAGCTTAGAAAGCATGTATGTGTATTTAAGGTTCCACATAGCCTCCCCCACCCCCATAAATAAACTCATAATACTACCCTGGGCTGAGGCCTAGAAACGAGAATGAACAAAGAGATGTGTTCCAGGCTTCCATCACCATTCTGCACAATCATGAATGGGAGTGATCCGGCTTTAGAATAAAGTTGAATGAGAAACGATCATCTTTCTTTAGTTGCTGACATTTAAACTTAAAAGTGAAACTGATTTTCTCCTCAAAACCAAAACCATTATTTGTCACTCCTTACCCTGTTTTAAGTATAACCTTTCCCTAAAATTTTAATCCAAATAGCATTAACCAAGAACACCAAGTTTCATTAATTAATTGACTATTCCTGTGATGTAGGGGTATGCATGTGCCACAGCACTTATGTGGAGGCCAAAGGACAACATTTGTGGAGCTGGTTTACTAGAACTTCCCTATGCTTTTAAATGGGTTCTGGGATTGAATTCAGGTTGCCAGATTGGACAGCAAGCTTCTGTTAAGCCATCCTTTGGTAGCCTACCCCTATGTCTATAAGTATGCTTAAGGAATAAAACACATTCCAAGTTTAAAAATCAATTAATCAAAAGTCCTCTGAAATGTGTTAAATCGTAGATAAACAAGCTAGAACTTGCACATAAGGGGTACCTTTCTTAAGCAGTTGATGCACGAACTTGTCCTAAGAAAGTATGCCACTTTGCTCTCTTTGTGTTAAAGAATTTAGCCACTGGAAACTAGAATGCAAAGAAAACAGCATTCTCTTTAAAGTTCCTTTTTCTTAAACTTTGGCAATATCATCTTTCCATGATTGAGGAAGATAAAAATCCCTGAGTATCAGTCATAATTATACAATTGCTCATGCAGCTCTGAGCAGAGTCCACAGCCTTCTAGAGCACCAATTCTCTTGCTTATAAAACCCAAAGCTCTTTATAGTTCTAATATTCCGTTAGGATAAATATTTCACTTTAACTATGTTTTTCAGTATAGAATTTGGGACTGGAGAGACAGCTGAGTGGTTAAGAACACTCACTGTTCTTGGAGAAGACCAGGGTTCAGTTAGTTCTCAGTAGCACATAGCTGCTCACAACCATTTGTAATTAATTCTGGGTAACCAGAGTTTCTGACACCTCTAGCTTCCATGGGCACCAGGCACACACATGGTATACACACACACACACACACACACACACACACACACACACACACACACACACACACAAAAAAAGCAAAACATAAAAATATTTTCTTAATTAAAAAACAATCTTGGGGTGGAGATAGCTCAGATGGTAAGAGGAATTACTGTTCTTGCATAGGACCCGAGTTTGGATCCAGGACCCCTAGCTCACAACTGCCTGTAACTCCAGATGATCTGATGCTGATCTCCTCTTCTGAACTCTGTGGGTACCTCACTTACAAAAACATACTACTACCACCACTACCGCCGCCGCACACACACACTAAAAAGTAAATATTTTTTTTTAAAAATCTGTACAAAAACTAAATTTATGAAATTAATCTCATTTGTACCCTAAAATGTCCATCACACTTATCAGCCAAACATACAAATCAAACAAAGCCCTATAGCTTAAGAATTATTTATTACAAATCTGAAAAGTAATTAAGAATTTTGCAACAAATGTTTGTTTTTTGTTTTTTAATGTACAGGTTCTGCAACTACACTGCAGGACTCAGTTCTCACAAATTCCATGACTTGAGGCTAACCACATAAGGTTTGGTTTACTTAACTATAAAAGATGAGTAATAACAACAACTGCCCCTGCCAGACACTGTGAGAATAAATGCTGTGGGATATTTGAGTTTTTGTTAATTAAATAAAATCAAGCTTGGGTCAGGAGGCCCAAGCAACTGAAAGCAATCATAGAGAGTCAGAGGACATCTGGAGGACAGATAGAGATGCACAGGAAGTAGCAGGGAGGACTCAGTGTGTGTGGGTTCTTTTGTTTTGGTGGAGTGCAGGTAGCTCTCTTGAAGGTACCAACGCCAGCAAAGAGAGCTCAGCTACTTGCTCCTCAACCTCTCTGAGCTAGCAGGTTTTCATCCCAGGTTTTGACTCTGAGGCCTTATTGATAAATAGAGATTTAATTAAAAGCTATACTTATCATTGGCAGCAATACAGCCGGCACATGCAGGAACAGAATTCCTGCCAGGCCATAGCCTGAGTGGCCTTGCTGCTGCCATAGAAGCAGAACATTAATTAACAAGTAAACTGATGAAACATCTAAGAAGCACTTTATTGGGCACATCATAAATGCTCCATCAATGCCATCATTATTGTACCTAAAGATTACATCTATACAACTAACATTTACTGACCACCAAGTGTTTGACTAGAGACTAAGAAAAATAAATAAAAAAGCCAAGGAAACAGAAAAATCTAATATTGTATGGGAAGACTTTCCCTAGGAAATGGCAATGGAGTATTGAAAGAGGCAAAATTATCTAAAGAAAGAAGTATTCGAAGAAAATGAAGTAGCATATACAAAGTCCTGGAAATGAAATTATAACACACTGGTAGACCTCTACTAGAGGATGCTATGAGGTTATCAAGAGCCAACTAAATATGGCATTTTATCATCAAGAGGATCTAAAAACTTGTGTTCATACAAATGAATAAGTTATTAAAAGTTTGAGAAGGTACACTACACATTTACTTTGAAAACTTTCAAGAGTTCTGGGACTAAACCCAGGGACAATGCAGAGAGTGCTTAGAGGTGCAGGTCATGGGTAGGGCACATGCCTCGAATGTAACCCTGGGTTCAATCCCCAGAACAAAATTAAAAAGTTCAAAAAAATCGTTGGTAGAAAGATAATCTGCTAAGCTGATTACCTGGAGTCGACAGAAAAGCCCCAAAGCAACAATCTAGGTCCTTCCTGAACAAGTAGAGAATTGAGACAAGCAATTCTGAGGACAAAACAGCTACATAGAACTTCAGAGTACAACTGAGAGCGGGTGGTCAAAATGACTTACAGCAAAGAGAACTCAAGGGGGGGGGGGAGAAAAGAAAGTCAAGTGTAGAAGTTGTATCATTACCATTTTAGGTGTTTACTGAAGACATGTTAAGTACCAAAATATTCAAGCATGGTACATGACAAGCAGACTGAGAGCAGAGTTTGTGAGATAACCTATTTGAAAGATACAATTATGATCAACAACAATAACTTCCACACTCAAAGATGTTTTCTGAGTTCAAACTAAAGTCTCATCTTTCCTTATTTCATACTTACGGTATCATTAAAGTGCAAAGCATGGTGGCACAGCTTTAATCCCAACACGCAGGAGGCAGAGGCAGGTTTATCTCTAACTTCAAGACCAGGGGGTAAAAGGATAGTATGTAAGCATTAGAGAAGCCAGGTTTATCTATGTAAAGAAAACAAGCTACCATTCAGAGTTTTTTTCTGGGGGGGGGGGGTGGAGGGTGAGGCAGAGTTTCTCTGTATAACAGCCCTGACTGTCCTGGAACTTGCTCTACAGACCAGGCTGGCCTCAATCTCACAGAGATCCAACCGCCCCTGTCTCGTGAGGCATAAGCCACCTCCGCCCAGCCACAATTTTATTTTTATAATCAATCACATGAAATGCAGATTTAGGAATGGACTGAGAATGAACCCACAAGGAAAATGAGAAATCAGAACTAAAACTTGGAAGTGTCTCAAAAAATTATAAATTCTAAACTGAGCTGAGACACAAAGAGAAACTGGGGAGTAATCATAACCAAAATATGTATGTATTAATCATGAAATTACATTATATAGCTCCGCCCCTCCCTTCTGTGGACCAGAGGCTAAAACAAAGCAAAGTCAACTGGAGAGAGAAACAATAATGGTTGAAAGCACATAGAGAAAGTTGAGAGCAAGCAGAGAAAAAAATGTGTAAAATAACAATTTATGGTCTATATCCAATTGCCTCTTTTGTCTTAAAATTCTACTTAGCTTTGATTTTAAATTTGTTTAAAAACTTATGAGGCCAGCAAGATAGCTCAGTGAGTAAAGGCACCTGCTGCCAGTTTGATCTCTGAGACTCACATGGTGAAAGGAAAGAACCTCCCTCTCTCTCTCTCTCTCTCTCCAAAAATAAAAATCTAAAAACAAAGCACAAGGGGAGGGGGAAATCGAAAAGAAGTTAAAATTGTATACTATTCTTTCAAAGGACCTGACAAAGGTACAATTACCATGGCAGGTGACTTACAGCCATCTGTAACTCTAGTCCCAGGGGGTCAGACAGCCTCGTCTGTCTTTTGAGGGTACACACATGTGTACACACACACAAATAAATAATCTTAAAAATATAAAAGGCCTTAAAATATATATTTACAAAACTCCTATACTGGAAGTGCAGCTATAAATATTTCTTATGTACCCATTTAGCTATGCTCAAATTGTTTTCCATGGGAAAATTTCAGCTTAAGTAAATATATAATGTATATATATTTATTCAGTATATACACGTAAAATGTACAAGTATAAGGCATACATAAGACAAGATTCCTGCCATAAAATAGTAGACTAGGCAATATACCACCGTCTAGTAATGAAACAAGAACATAGTAGAGAAGGATACATTTTTTTCTTTATTCAACAAATATATGTAATTACAAAGATAAGCTATAACAGAAAAAGTCAGGGCTAGAAAGATGGTTCAGCAGGCAAGAACCACCTCTTGCAAGTTATTCTTTGAACACACAAGTACCGTGACACACACATAAACACACAAATAAGTAAGTTAAAGAAATTTAACTTATTTACTTGGTATGGTGGTGAGTACCTTTAATCCCAGCACTTGGGGAACAGAGGCAGGAAGATCTCTTGTGAGCTTAAGACCAGCCAGGACTACCCATCTCAAAAAAATTTCAAAACTTTTTTTTCCCTTTTTCTTTTTTTTTAAGATAAGCCAAGATGAATGTCTTGCTTTAATATTAAAAAAAATAATAATAATAAAATTTTAAAAAATAAATAAATAAAATTAAGAGCCAGGTGGTGGTGGTTGTGGTTCAAGCCTTTAATCATAGCAGAGACAGACAATCTCTGTGAATTCCTGGCCAGCCTGGTCTACAAAGTGAGTTCCAGGATAGCCAGGGCTATTACACAGAGAACCCTATGGTGGGGGGGGGGAGAAGAGGGGACTGAAAAAAATTAAATTATATGTATTTATGTATCTCAGTTTTGGTTTCTATTGTGAAGAGACACCACGACCACAGCAACTCTTATAAATGTTTAAAGTGGCAGCTTACAGTTCCAGAGGTTTAGTCCATTTTTATCATGGTGGGGAACATGGTAGCATGCAGGCAGACATAGTGCTGGCTATGAGGAGTCTTTTTTTTGTCCCACCAGCCAATTCCCAAATAATGACACAGAGACGTCTTACTAATTACGAAAACTTGACCTATAGTTTAGGTTTGTTCCTTACTAGCTCTTATAACTTAACACAGTAATCAAGGTCTAAACACCTCTCTTCATCTTGCATCTCCTGTTTCCTCTCCATGTCTCCTGTGTGCTCAATTATTTCCTTTTATTTCTTCTCTCTCCTATACCTCCTGCCTAAATACTGGCCATTCAGCTCTTTATTAAACCAGCCACAGCAATATATCTTTACACAGTATACAAACAACTCACAACAGCTGGCTACACCTTGATATGAAGTAACAGGCAGTGGTGGTATCTTGAGCATAGCCTCAAAGCCCACCCCCACTGTGACACTTCTTCCAACAAAGCCACACCTCCTAGCAGCACCACTGCCTATGAGCCTATGGGGGCCATTTTCATTCAAACCACCAAAATGTATATAAGTATTTTACTCGAATGTGTATATCTGTACCACCTGCATGTGTGGTGCCTGGAGAGGGCAGAAGAGGGCCTGGGAGTAGAGTTATAGTTGGTTGTAAGCAAATGTGTGGGTGTTGGGAACCAAACCTGGGCCCTCTGCAACAGCAACAGTGTCTCCTAATTGCAGAGCCTTCTCTCAGACCCTGGTATTGATCTTGAATTGTCAATGGAGAAAAACCTTAAAGAAATTATGTCACTGGGGCTGTACTCTTTGAAGGGCAAATGGAACTCCATTTCCCACCCCCAAGTCTGTTTTCTAGCAGGGAAATGAATGGCTTTAAATCTACCATATGTTCCTGCCACAAAGCTCTGTAGCACCACAGGCCCAAGGTCAAAGTTCAAGTTACTATGGACTGAAACATAAGCCAGAATAAGTCTTTTTTCATTATAAATTAATTATTTGCTCAGGTATTCTGTCACAGTGATGGAAAACTAGCATATGACTTCAGAGTTTATAGTTTTTCCTGGCTGGGTTTGGTGGGGGTCTTGCTTTGATCCAGTCATTTCTTACTATGCCTTGTTCTTCCTTATTGGAATGAGACTGTTTATTGTAACTTTTTTTTTTTTTTAAGTTTATAGGCACTCGAAGTTAAGAAAGTACCTTGAGTCTCAGATAAGATTTTTGGACTTTGGACTTTTAAACAATGTTGGAACTGCTAAATATCATGATACTTTTGAAGTTGGACTGAATACATTTTTCAGTGAGATAGCCTATGAAGACATAGTGTGGAATGTTGTGACTTAAAAGTGATATTTGAGTGTCAAGTTGACAAGGGCTGGAATTGTAACTGTTCATCATTGTTAATTTGAATCAAATCAAATCAAATTTGACAAAAATCTGAGCATGTCTTTGAGGGACTATCTAGGTCCATCAAGATAGGAAGATCCACCTTATATAAGTAGTAGATAAGTAGTAGATCCACCTTATACTTATATAAGTGGAGTCTTAGAATGGATACATTCCCAACTGTAGATGCAATGTCACTAGCCTCTACCTGCTCCTGCCATTAGACTTTGCCCGACACAGTCCTGACCATTCAAGTATTTTGTCACTGCAACAAAACAAGTAATTAGTGCACACAGTGAAAAACTAGTGTGTCCACTTAAAGATGAGAAAACAAAGCAGAATCTATGGACGTTCCAAAAGAAACCAAACGAAAATTAATAGAAAACTGTATACTGAACAATTTAAAAATGAGGTACTTTAGTATTTCCAAATTTTCTATATATTATGGCAAATTTTTCAATCTGGTAGAAAACCATGACCTTAGTCTAAAAACTTTTACCCAAAGTATGCTCTAGGAAAAAGAATCCCAATCCTTTGAAACAAATGGAAGTCCAGAAGTAGCACACACCTTTAATCCCAGTACTTGAGAGGCAGAGGCGGAGGCTTGTGGATCTCTGTGAGGTCAAGGGAGCCTGGCCTCTAGAGTGAGTTTCTGGACAGGTTCCAAAGCTACAGAGAAACCCTGTCTTGGAAGGGTAGGGGGTGGGGGGACAAAGAAAAAAATAAAAAGAAACAAACGAACGTGAGCACAACCTCAGTACAGATGCTAAGCCTTAAAGACCCTTCTTCAAAATCTTCCATCCCTTTCTTTTACTTGTTACTTCATGTAACAGTTCGGTTTTATCCTATATCCTCAACCTTACAAAAGGAACTAAAATAACTTGTAGTTAACAGCATATTCTCCATCACGTTTCCAGAGTCCAAAAACTGCCTCTGCCATTTAATAGCATTAATGATCTTAAGAAATTAACCTCTCTATATTTCAGTTTATTGTAAAATGGGTTAATAATAATATCTATTGCATAGCCAGAGGAGCTGAGATTATACATAAAAAAATTATTAGAGTAGTACACAATACCTAGAACCTAATAACTGCCATCAGTTCTCAGCTAAAGCCTGAGAATAAATATGTCATCCCCTAAAACCTTGATTTCTGAACATCCTTTGTCTCTATACAAACCTCTAAACTCACTACTTGGTCTTGTCAGCTAAGTGTACACACTTCAAAGTAAATAAAGTTTCTATTTAAATTGGGGAGGGGGGCTGGAAAGATGGCTCAGAGGTTAAAACACTTGCTGTTCTTCTAGAGGACCCTTTAGTTCCATACACTCAAATCAGGAGGATCACAACTTTTTGTACTCTAGCTTCAATGGTTTTGACACCTCTTTTAGCATCTGCAATCACATACCCACAAGAAGATACCTACATAAAACTAAAAATAAATTTGGTGGTCAGGAAAGCTCTGTGAAAAGGTAGCTCTAACTTAAACAGCTGCCAAGAGAGACAAGATCCATATCAATGTTCTCAGTGTGGTCCTTAAGTGAGCAGCCATAGTATCTCACAGGAACTTGTTAGGAATGCAAATTATAGGGCTGTATCCCAGAGGACAGATTCAGATCATGGGGCCAGCAGCCAGTATTTTCTGCAAGTCCTTCAGGGCTTGCAAGACCACTGAGATTGTATCAGGGAAGGCAACTGTCAAGCTCCTAGCTGTAGGACATTTGCACATGCTGCTTCCTTAGCTAGTTTCTCAAAGAACTGTCCCCTAGGAGCTAGGTAGTTAAATTAAGCTCAACAAGGGCAAAGATTTTCGGCTGATGCATGGTAGCTGCATGGTAGCACACTCTTGTGGAAGAGGATCTAAGAGGCTCAAGGTCATTCTCAGCTACACAGCCAGATAGAATCCAGCCTGAGCTCAATACCCTCCATCTCAAACACACAAACAAAAAACCCACAAAACTTTCATTTTGTTTTAAAGACAGGGTTTCTCTGGAACTCAGGCTCCTGCTAAGCATGCTAGAATTATAACTATGACTGGCTAAGAACAAAGATCCCCCCCCACCCGTATTACAGCTACCAAATCTTTAATGCCTATGAGAGTTGTACAGTGTTTACTGACAAAAGTGAATCGACATATGTTTATGCAATGTATACATAGTTCAAAACAGGTGGTGCACTAGGGAGATGGCTCAAAAGTACCTGGTATTCAAGTATGAGAAACTGGATTTGGATTCCCAGCATCCACCAAAAGAAAAAAAAAAAAAAAAAAAAAAAGCCAAGCATGGTGGCACCTATCTGTTACTTCAGTATTGTAGGAGGCAGATCCCAAGGTTCACTGGCCAGTCGAGAGGTGAACTATGAGCTCCAGGTTCGGTGACAGACCCTATCTCAAAAAAACTGTGGTAGAGAGTGATAGAGAAAGATACCACTTACCCCTGGCTCCATGTATGTGCCTGCGTGCACACACTCACACTCGAATGCACAGTGATATGAATACAAATATTTTTATAACACACAAGTTAAATACTGACAAACTTATGAACAATTTCTGTCACTTAAAAAACAACATTAGACAGGCAGTGGTAGCACATACCTTTAATCCCAGCACTCTTGAGGAAGAAGGTAGATGGATCTCTTTGGGTTCAAGGCTAGCCTGGAAAGCATGAGTTCCAGGATAGCCAGAGTTGGTACACAGAGAAACCCAACTTCACCCAGTCTCTAAAAAACAAAACCAACCAACCAAACAACCAAACAACAAAAAACCAAAACCAAAACTGTGGTGTTGGGGCTAGAAAGATGGTTCATGGTTCAGTATTAAAAATGAAGGCTGCTCTTCCCAATGACCCAGGTTCAATTCCCAGTAACTCCAGTTCTAGGGACATCCTCTTTGGCCCCCACAAGCAGTATACATGTATGGTGCAGACATACACGCAGATAAAAAACAAAAAAACAAACAAACAAAAAAAAAACACATTAAAAGTAAACATACTTTTAGAAAAATAAAAGGAACGCATGCCTTTAATCCCAGAAATTGGAATGCAGAGGCAGATGGATCTCTGTGAATATGTAACCAAGGTCAGTTGGTTTAGGTAGAACTCTAGTCTATATAGTAAGAGCCTATCTCAAAAAATAGGGTTGGGGGAGGTGCATGATTATGATCAAAACACAGTATGAAATTCTCAAATTAATAAAAACATTAAGTGAAGTAAAAATTCTTTATTACACCATTAGCATACATTTACAGAGACAAACACAAATTCATTCACAATATCAGCCTTCTACAAATATTCTGTTTTCTAATCTTTATGGAGACTAAGCTATTTAGTACTTACTCTATGGTAGTATGACTCTGATGAGCCCCCACAATGAAACACATACCTTTATATAGGCTCCCTCCCATAATGACTGCACTTAACCACAGACTTCACAGACTGACATGGACAGAAGTGATGCTATGCCAGTTCAAAGACCAGCCCCAAACTAGCCGAGCAGAGTCTAAGTCCTTTCTCTTGGACACCTGTTCTTTGAAGCCCCTGCTTTGTGCTAACCCCTTTCTATTAGGCAACACTAATAATGCAAGTCAGTTTGTGTGCAATCTAACTGACAAATGCTTCAAGATCATCTTAAATAGAAAGAATTTTACTGTAAGTCCCCCAGCCATATTTGTACCTCTCCTGAAGGAACAAACTCTATACCTGGTAGCAGCTATTACATTTGCTGAATGTTTACTGGCACTCTGATAACAACACATGTGCTGTATGCACTGTTCTATATGCTAACATGGTTCTATATGCTTTTCTAAGTTATTTTACTTAATCCTTGGGAATCTGAAACTAGAGGGCTTGAAAGATGGCTCAGTGGTTAAGATGCCCTCTTCTGTCATGCAGGCATGCATGCAGAACACTGTATATATAATAAGTAAATCTTTTAAAAAAAAGAAACTTGTTTACAATCATACTGAAACAACTGAGTCAAAATACAAACCCATTCTTACACTTTAGCTTATGTTGTCAATTACTACATGAATGCTAGTCTCATGAAATGTGTATTCTAGTAGTAGTAGGGCTAGTGAGATGGTTAAAGAATAACAACACTACAAAGTTACAGAAAAATCAGTAGAATTAGTTCAAAGATTATGATTCTGAAGATGATGTGAAGGGGAAACTGCATTCTGAAAGGAACTACTAACAGTTCCGTGTCCCTCCATCAGGGCAGTCAGGAAAACATCTAGGAAAGAGCTAAATTGCCCAGAAACTGCAAAGAAAGACAACTCCAGGTGAAAGAACAGTCAGCACAGAAGCCCTAATATCAGCATGTTGCAGGAGAAAAGGCCAACCTGACTGCAGGGATGGTGCAATGTGAGAAACATGTGACTCTGAGTAACACTGGAAGTTTTTAAACAAGATAAGCATCACTCAATTTGAGTTGTGAAAAGTTAACTCTACCCATCTATACATAATAAAAAGCTGTATGGGGCTAGAGAGTGGCTCAGAGGTTAAAAGCACTGGCTGCTCTTGCAGAGGACCTGGGTTTGATTCCCAGTACCAATATGGTGGCTCACAACCATCTGTAACTACTGTTCTAGGGGATCCTAGCCCTCCTCCAACCTGTAAGAGCATCTCATGCATGTGGTACAGAGATGTACATGCAGGCACAACACTCATACCCATAAAACAATTAAAACAAAGTTTAGAAGGCCTAAAGTAGAAGCAAAGAAAGCAACAGGAAAAAACTGTAAGTTTCTGTGGGAATTATGGTAAATAGCAACAGTCTTTACTAAATGGGAAAGATTTGTTTTAGAATTACTATGTTTGAAACACCTATTTAATATCTACATGAAGATGTCAGGCACTAGATGCAAAAATAAAGATATAAATTTTGTATGTCATCTCATTCATATCAAGTTGAGCTGCAGTGATGAAGACAGAAGGATGAAATCTAAGCACTAGCTCACACCAGCATTTAGAAGCCAAGCAATAAGTATATTAATTACCCTGTTACCCTTGTAGATCACAAGTTACATTAGAGACAGGACAGTGTCTTTCCTACTTCTATTGTACTCTGTAGGGTCTAGTATCAGGAACTCGAATACTTGGTACATTTTAATGAGTCACTAAATGCATGTCATTAGATTTCTTGAGCTTTCACTAAAAAACTATTTGATGATAAAGGCTACATTACCTCACATCTATCAGGTATTTGGATACTGATTCAATGAACAAAAGAAAAAAACATGTATGCTATGGCAGACTTTAGTACTCATTCCAGAGAACACAGCAAGGAAATGTGAAGACAAGAAGTAATCCATATGCTTCCATGATCACAAACATCCAAACCCTTCATCTTGACCCCTGCTACTGGGCAGAGGGGGTATTAGATGTACCCACAACATTCACTCCATCTCCCACACAAAGACATGTATCATCATACCCAGTTTTCATGTGAATCCAAGGCCTACACAGCATGCTAGGTAAGCAATCTTCTTACTGAACTACATCCCCAGCCTCTGAGGAGTCTTAAGAGTTTCTCTGTGTAGCTCTGGCTGTCCTCAAACTCTAAGAGATCCACCTGCCTCTGCCTCCTGAGTGCTAGAATTAAAGTCTTAAAGCTCGAGTGCCCTTCAAGTTTTCAAAAGCTCTTATAAATCACAATTTACAAGTAAAGACAATCCCAAATTAGCAAAAGGTTATTTCAACCAAACTTCTAATATTACTACTAACTCATGGAAATAGTATTGTTGCAATAAGTGCCATTTATTTCATGAGCAATTGATTGTACTAGCCACTGTTCTAAGCCACATATAACGTTTTTCACAAAAAATCCTTTGCAATAGATTTTTCTAAAATATAGTTTTATGTGTCTGAATGTTGTATCTGCATGTATATATGTATATCATACAGATGCATGGTACCCCCAGAAGAGAGCATTAAAATCTCCTGGAACTGAATCAAACCTGGGTCTTCTGCATGAGTAGCAAATGCCCTCCTTTAACTGCTGAGCCATATTTCCAGCCCTAGAGTATGTGTGTTCTTTCTACTTTTCTTTTATGGATGAGGAAACTAAGGCACAGATACATTAAGCAATACATCTGCAGCCACAAAGCTTCTAGGTGATGAGGCTGAGATTTAAACTTGGGCACTGTGAGTCTTAAACTTTTATGTTTAGCCATTATACTTCGATGCTATATGGTTAAGTCTAATGGCGCCATTCCCTCACATGACAGTTAAATGAATAAGCTTTCATGATTTGGCCTAGGAACAACACCAATATCCTATTTCAGTGTCCTTTCTGCTATGGACTGAACATTCTTCTTTCAACTGTACTGCACTTTCCTGGTTCTCCTTCATCATCTCTGACCCACAGCTTTTTCTAACTAATCCCTCATGTTTATTCAAAGCTTGGGGTTGAGGTGTTTTTAAATGCCATCTCAAAGGAGATGATGACCTTACTTGTTTTCAGTTCAAATCTCCTTTGAATACCTAGACAGATATTCCACTATCTCTCTGACCTTTTACTTGAATAAATAAAGGTCATTTAATGATGAGTTCATGTTTTTACACCCATCTGACCTCTATTTCTCCTTACAGATTCATCTTTGTCCACACCTCCAGTCATTTAGTTGCTCAGTCCAGAAACCTGGGAGTTTTATGTGTTGTCACCAAGCCTTATTGCCTTTTGTGGGGCTGAGACACTG
This sequence comes from Cricetiscus sungorus, assembly GCA_030556225.1. Lineage (NCBI taxonomy): Eukaryota > Metazoa > Chordata > Mammalia > Rodentia > Cricetidae > Cricetiscus > Cricetiscus sungorus. The sequence continues at coordinate 42,010,140 of JANBXA010000372.1, forward strand.
TAAACAAGGCGGGACTTGAACTCAAATCCTCCTCTCTACTGGGATTACAGGTGCAAGTTTCCATGCTACTGTTAAATATGTATTCACTTCTCTTTGTCTCCATTCTGTGCCGATACAAGCTCCTATTATCAGTTACTCACATGGCTTATAAAGCTCCCTAATTTAAAGCCAACTTAGCCTTTCTTACTCCCTTCAGTTTATTCTCTCTTAAAGCATCCAATTGACCATTGAAAACACAAAAGCAAACAACCTCTTAAAAGGTCATGATGATGGGCAAACAATATGATCATTTGGTTTCTAAAACGAACAATCGGAAATATACAAGACCAGTTCCTATTACCAGACTTACACAAATAATTACCAAGTGTTCTTTTAGAAACATGTAGGTTCCAAAATCCTCTCCATAAATCCTTTTTAGAGAAAACAACAACAAAAAAGAAACCTGGAGTTTCTCATCACTTTCCAACTGTTAAAACAATCAAACATGGCCAGGCATAATCACATTTAAGTCCCAACATTGGGGAGAAAGAACCAGGCAGATCTCTGTGAGTTTGAGACCACCCTGGTCTACATCCTGAGTTCCAGGACATCCTTGCCTCAAAAACCAAAAAGATCATTCAACTAGCCAAAAAATAAATAAATTAAAATCTAACATCTGATAAAACTGCTGTACCAAAGAAAATATTGTTTCAAACTCATGATTTACCAGGCACCTTCCTACTGAGTGATGAAAATTCATTTTAGGAGCAAGCAAAGACATAGTGTAGGATGTTAAATCCCATATCAGTAACAAGTGAATGTCATTACCATCTGTCAGTTTCGGAATAAGTTACAGGAAATAAGGTGGCAGACAAGCTAATTCTTTATGGATAAATATCCATATTACATCATCACAGCTAGTCTTCATTTGCACCTTCAGAAGAAACTGCCACAAAAGGGAAACAAAAACATTCAACTGATACACGAATTAAATGTTGTAAAATTTCTTAAATGTTGTAAAAATATGACTATTTCCAAAATGCCTGATATCTAAGGACTCTTAAAGCATATTCCAGATATAGTTATTTTTGATGTAACTGAAATCAAAGAGGACATTTGCCTATTTTGAAGAAAAGTAAAGTACAATTAAGAAGTCTGAGCAGCCCTGTACAGATGGCCTGATCCTAACACAACATGTTAACAAAGCAGGTTTTGTGGGGGAGGGGGAAAGCCTGCATTTTCTATGCTATAATTTAGCTGACCACACCCCTCCAAAAATGTTTTAAAGCAATGGGAGGGGAGGTTTACATTTAAATATTAACATCTAAAAAAATAATAATAACAGAAATCTTTTAAACTTGTTTTCAAACAGGCTTGGGAGTGGTTCTGTGTTATTCTGATAACATTTGGAAAATATGACCAGCCAGTTTTTGTTTATCTCGGGGGTATTCTGTTCAAAGAAATAACAGACAATAACTAGGCAGCATTTCAGGGTATTTGCCTAATAGAACATTTTTTTAAATTGTAATAAGAAATGCTGCACATTACCTATCATTGCTGTCCACTGAAGAGAAAAGTTAATTTGTAAATTACCATAGACAATGAAAATGCTTTCTGTAAAATGATAGTAAAATTACCACCAAAAATATTCAAGGAAGGTTCAAATATCATTCCTAAAATTCTTCAAAATAGCTTACTTACATATAACACAAAACTATAGATATTTTCAACAGACCTCAGCATATCACCAGTTACTTAGAAACTGGAAAAATCACTTTCTTTTTAAAAATCCTGGCTCTTTTAAACAAAAAGGCTAAAATTTTCTGAGGTTTATTATTACCCTTTTGTTGAAGCATTAGTTTTGCATTCTTTCAGAATAATTCCAAGGTACAATCTAGGACAAAGACCAGCTACTCTTTATACATCTATTCTAAATCACGAAAGCCGCACTTTTCTTAAAACAAAGATAATTAGAATACTGCAACGTGTAAAGTGAAATAAAAAGTTCACTCGTGTCGTTAAAATTATTTAGAAACCTGGTGAGATCATATAGGCAACGAAGCTTCCTGTTGGTAGCTGAGGATGAAGTCATTAATTAACGAGCCAGGATTCCCCTGTTCTTGGACCAGAAGCGGCACCTACCAGATTCAGTATTGTTCAGGGGAGGTGGCTTTAAAACTAACCCGCTCCTAAAGCCTCCAAACCAGACCACGCCTTCCAGTTATCTTTCGAAAGGGACCGTTTCAAAGTGTGGTACTACTACACATTTCCCGCGAGCTTTAATATCAAACAGGAGTCCACATTTTGGGGTCCTTTGGCCATTGCTGGAGCAAAGATGAACTCTTCAACGCCCGCGCTATTGAATGAAGCCGAGATGGAGGAACGTTTTGTGTTTTCGACCTTTAGAGCCTTCTTTGACCACCAGCCCTCAATGCTTCCCAACACTCAGTCACCCTCAGGGACAGACAGCAAAGAGGGATTCTTGACTTCCTGCCGTTGTTAAAAGGAGAGGAAACCCAAGAGCAACTTTGAACGCGTGGAACAGAGCCACCAGTGCAAACATATGTCACCCAGCCCCTGCTCAGCGTTTGCGTACCGCCCTGGAGGTCCCTTGCAGCCCAGCCACCCCAGGTCCCCCGGTGTCAGCAACACGACCTCGCGCCTCGTCGCCTCGGCCACCGCCCCCACCTTTATACTGCCGAGGCCCCCAACACCATATTGTAGGCCACCCAGGTTCCAGTACAATGGAATGTCACTGCCCAGGGCTCTGCGGCGCCCCGGTAGGCCTCCCCTCGGAGTCAGTCCCGGTTCCCCAGGTACCGAGTTCAGCCTGGAACCTAAACTTCACCAAGTGGGAATCCAGCACCGAAGGGTGACTGAGCCCCTCCACTCCCACCCAACCTTGCCTTCAGCCTCCCGCCCCGAACCGCTCCAGGCGCGAATCCCGCCCCAGGCGCCCCCACCAAGGCAGGACCACCCGCCAGGAGTTGTCCACGGGCTCTCCTGAGAGCGGTGAGAGGCGCCCGGAAGGTCCCCACCCGGCCCGGGCCCCCAGAGGGGCGGCACAGGCCCCGGCGCATCCGCGGCCTTTCCTGGCCCAGTGAGACCCCGAGCCCACCCTGTTTACCTGGCCTTGAGGCTGGGGCTGCTGCCGCTGCAGCTGGGGCTGGAGGAGGCGGTCGGGACCCGAGCTTCGTAGGCCCAGGCGGGGGCGGCGGGCTGCGTGGCGGCGCTGGCGGGGGGCGCGGGAGGCTCAGCGAAGCCCGCTGGCGCGTAGTGCGCGTCCATGGCGGGGTCTGAGGCGGCGGGGGCGGGCGGGCGGGAGGCGCGGGGAGGAAGAGGCGGCGGGAGCGGCCCTTCACATGGCGCGGCCAGGGGAGGGGGTCGGGGGCGGGGGCGGGGAGGGCTAGCGGGAGGAACCCGTCTGCGGCTGGCGGGCCTCGGATCGGACGTCAGGCGAGCGGCGGCGCCTGCGGCCGGGACTCGCGGCGGCCACAGCGCCCGCAGTCCGGGCGCCCCATGTTGTTGGATTTCCCAGGATGCACCTCCCGCGCCCTCCGCCCGCTCGTCGCCCCGCCCCCCCGCTTCCCCCCACACCCGGCGCCCCGCGCCCTGGGCTGCGGCTTCGGGGGCCGGGCCGGACGAGGGCTGCTCCGTGGACACCCTGGCGGAGGAGACGAGGCCTAGACGCTCGAGCACCCGCGTGGGTGCGCAGCGGGCAAGGCTTGCCAACGCTGTGCCTGGAGTTCGTTACTCAACCCTCCCGGGTTCTTTGAAGCAACTCAAACAGTCGACTCCCAGCTTGTGATTTCTTTCCCTGCGCCCCAAATCACAGACAACGGGTTGCTGCTTTACAGTGCTCGCTTCATGCCCAAAGTTTGCTGGGCTTAAAGGATCTGGTTCCTAGTTCCTGCTTCCTAGGGGAGATTTCTATTCAAATTGATTCAAATTCAAACGAATTTTCCAGCCCTCGCTGAATGGGCCTTTCCCAGGGGTGCTTATTAACTCTCTCCACCCCCACCTAGGGGATTTTCTCACCCTGGAGTAAAGAATCTTCTATCCCAAGATAAATACTGCCGCATCATTGATTAATCCAACTACCATCTGGATGACTTTAATTACAATACATATGAACTCACTATGCACTCTGTATTGGGGTTTTCTGCTCAAGATTTGTAATCTCTGCAGGACTCTATCCAAACATTGCCTTATCTGACTTCCAAGCTGTGTAGTGTGGGTAATTTAATGACTTTGAGGCTGTGCCTATTAAAGCGGTTTCTCCTTATGAGTAATGAAGTTCAGGGATCATAGAAATCGTTTGGCTGCTGAGCCAAAAATTGAAAGTTAAAATTAACCATGTGCTTAGCAAAGAGATCTAGCCCTCGAGATAAAGACTTAACACAAAGGTTTAAGCAAATCGGACAGGCGTAGCGGAAGACCTAATAAAGTTGGTACACTATCTCGGTTATTATCTAAACTTCTGTTATACGTGGTATTAGATATGCTATTCCTTCCTAGACTGATTTTGTTCTGCGAGACTATGTTTTCCTCCTGGCGCCAACACCCTTTTGTTTCTATGCAGTCTTTAGTGTAAAGCCCTTCTGCACCTGTGACTCTTACAACCGGCTCCTAGGTGGGGAAGTAAAGAAAGGTAGTGGTTATTTACAAGTGAATTCCAAGGTGTGGACACACGTGACCTTTCCATTTTCATGTTAATCTCAGTAAGCACTTATGGATATCTTTGAAAGGTAGTTTTCCTTAGGAAAGGAATTTGCCAAATCTCAGATCCTACTGAAAAGTACCACAAATATCCTTTACAGCATTTACTTTTCTTCCAGCAGACTGTAGATCTGGAATTTAAATGAAACGAGTTTTCACAATTAGCTATTATATTTCTAAATTGTGAGCACTAAATTTTTGTCTCTCTGGAAAAATGTAGGAAATGAAGTGGCATGTTATGTTTTATGGAACTCAGTTTGAGATACCACAACTGGTACTCAGGGTGAGTTTACAGGCAAAACCCAAACAAGTACCAATAAAACATTTATAGTCTCTCACACCATTATGTAGTTCTTGTTTATGCCACATAAGAGAAAAGATATTTAAATTTTTTAGTATTTTGAAATAATACTGCTCTTATTACCGTGTGTGCCTTTGCCTGCTGAATAACATTTTTTTCTAACCTAATATCAACACAAGTTTATTCTCAAGTGTTAGATGTCTATGAATATCATCAGTAAGTATTTTAATATAATGTAATTATATACATTTACAGGGCACAATGGGATATTCTGATATAGGTAAGCAAATCTTTCAAAATTGTAAAAACTATGTGTAATTGAATTTTAAATGCATTCTGATCTTCAGAAGGATGTCTTTAGCAAAGACAAAGTCCCACCCCTGCAAATCCCTAACTTATCCTGTTCCAAGAAGGATAAAAGTTTAGAATCAACATTGTTGTTCTTGTGTTAAATGGAATATCCAGGTGTGTGTGTGTGTGTGTGTGTGTGTGTGTGTGTGTGGTGGTGGTATAGTTCACAGATACAACTCTCTTCTAGCTTGAGTCCTGAATCCCCAGCACTGCAAAATAGTTAAAAATAAATACAGCAAAGTAGAGTTTTTATTTGCTTTTTTAAAAGTAATGCTTTTATATTATTATTTTATGTGTGTAGGTGTTTTGTCTGTATGTATATCTGTGCATTATGTGCGTGTCGAGTACCAGCAAAGGCCATAAGAGGGTGTCAGATCCCTCCCCCCCCCAAACTGGAGTTACAGCAGTTGTGAGCTGCCATGTAGGTGCTGGGAATCAAACCAGGTCCTCTGGAAGAGTAGCCAGTGCTCTTAGACACCCCCAGACTTGAAAAGTAGATTTAAAAAAAAATTCACTTGTTATAATCCAGGCAGACCTGGCCTCACCCCTTGAATTTGGTTCAGTGTCTCTGAGCACCCTGGCTTTGTATGCAGGCTGGGAGGTCTCTTTAAGAGAAAAAGTCTGCCACTTCCTCTCTTCTTAGGTCCCCTCTCTGAGGAGGCAGCTTTTGTCTGTCTGTCTGTCTGTCTCTTTCTCTGATAAACCTTCATAGTATGTCACATCTGCAGGTCTGTGTTTCCCATCCACTGTTCCTCACCCACCAAGGTCTCACCTTCCTGCTGTATTCCTAACACCATTCCTTTTCTTTTTGCTTGTGAAATGCCTGCTCATTAACTTGTCAAAAACTCATTTATTTGAAATGATAAGCCTTCCATTATGGTTCCACAACTCCTCCAGGCAAAATCAAGTCGCTTAAATTCAGTTGTCCTATGGTGCTTTATTTTAAGTTCTACTATGTATTTCATTGATTGATTGGCTGGTTGGTTTTGTTGACATAAGGTTTCATTATACACACAAGGCTGATTTGAAACTCACATTATGCGTTATAGGTCTGGATGAAAAAATTAAATCAAAGGGCATGACTACTCCTAAAGAATGGAGATTTTTTTTTTTTTTTTTTTTTTTTTTTTTGGTAGCTATAAGGGAAAAAGCAGGCAGAGGGAAGATTCCAGGCTAAACATAGAATATGACCAGCAGATTAAATTGAACCATGAAGGGGGGGGGCAAGAGAGGAACCACTGTTATGCTTATATCACAGGAGCCCCCAAAACCAACAAGGAGACCGAGTTCTGTGAGCTTGAACTGTCCAATATGGCCACAAGCTGCCTAGCCTGGCTTTTTATCATAGTAGAATTTGGGGGTGAGGTGATTCTTAGGATTCAAGCTGCTGATTGGCTGATTGGCTGATTGGCTGATTGGTATTTGTAACACGAAAAATAAAAAGCCCAGAGACAGATATTGGGGTTCAAGCTGAGAGTCAAATTAGCAAAGCAGCTAAGCCACTAGCTTTTACCTCTGCCTCAGGCTGAAAGGGCTGATCCTGTTTCCAGGAGCTCTCTCTCACCAAGCCTCAGACTCTAACCTCTCCTCAGCATGGCTGGAGAATGAATGCCAGCTCTGAGACACTGTTCCTGTCTTAAATACCTCTCATGAGTCTTGGGATTAAAGACATAAACTCTGTTACTCATTTAGACTCAGTCTTGAACTCAGAGAGATCCACCTGCCCTAGTCTCCTGAGTCCTGGGATTAAAGGTGTGTACCACCACTGCTTGACCTCTATAGCTTGTATCTAACTTTACTTTCTAATCCCCAGGTGAGTTTTAACAAATCATAAATAATATATCACCACAGACATTTGTCTAGGGGAGTCTTGTCAAAGGGAGAATCAGTGCTGTGCTGGGCTCAAGGACATCTGGTGATCTTATCTAATCTTATCTAATGGTTGGGATGCTTGGAATGTCAGGTACTTCCCCTTAGATGCTGGGCCCCCTCTGGGTGATGTCAACTTATGGCGTTTCCTGGAACCCCATGCTGCCTGCCAGTAAACTGAAACCCAGGCCTATATTTTAGCCGGTTTTTATTATTAAACATTCCATAGCTGCAGTGTTCTGGGTCCCACAGCCATCAACCAAGAGAGGCAGCCAGGGACAAGAGACCAAGAGGCACTGTAGCCAAAATGACTGGGCATGGGGGTGAGGAGAAGGAGCACAGAAACCCAGCCCCTGGGAGGGAGACATTTAGAGTAGAGGACTGGGTAAGAAGAGCTAGGAGGAGCCACAGGTACTGAGTGGTGCTGGGAGAGCTGGCCAGCGGTCCACTTTGATATTTTAATAGGCACCTCAGCTCTTTGTCAGGGTTTTCTGTGACCTAACAAGCTCCTGGCAATCTCCCTAATTACAGGTGAAGGCCACCACAGCAGGTCTAATTTCTATTATAGTTAACACTAGCACTGCATTTCAATTGGTCTATAACTACCCACCATATTTCTGTCACAGATCAGGGATTCCATAAAAGCAAGGATTGTGTGGTGGTTTGGGGGGGGGGTGTACTGGGAGGTATGACCTTGTTGGAGTAGGTGTGACCTCGTTGGCAGAAGCATGTGATTGGGAGCAGATTTTGAGGATGTCTGCCTGCATACCAACATGCTTCCTGCCATGACAATAATGGACTAAACCTCTGAACTGTAAGCCAGCCCCAATTAAATGTTTTCCTTTAGAAGATTTGGCTTGGTTATGGTGTCTCTTCACAGCCATAGACCACTGACCAAGACAGGTTGCTTTTAATCCACTATACAGCTAACACTAAGTCTCTCCAGGCCTTTCTATCAATTGGCACCTGAAACCTGGGTTGTCATATGTATACTGGGAAATTGGGGTTCCCTGGTAGAGTTCTTACTCATGATAATTAAAGAATTTAGGGAACAAATTTAGAAGGAAGCTTGGAAACAGCTTCATTAAAGTTTAAAACAAATCCCCAGGCAGCAAGCTGTGAATCTCAGCTACTGCCTGGAGGAGGAAAAGGAAACGAGAAAACCATGCAGTCTGTAAGTAGCCACATGTGGAAGTGGGTACTGAGAACAACATGAGAGGAAAAAAGAGAAAATTCTGAGTATTTGGGAAAGCATGCCTAGGCACAACCAGTGTGAGAAGAGGTGGAGTGGGGATCGGGGTGCAGGTGTGTGTGTGTGTGTGTGTGTGTGTGTGTGTGAGAGAGAGAGAGAGAGAGAGAGAGAGAGAGAGAGAGAGAGAGAGAGAGAGAGAGAGAAAGAAAAGGAAATGTTAGCAAATTTCAAAGCTATGACACGGGAAAGTAGTGGGCAGACCTCAGCAGAGCTGCTTGCATATAGCCCCATAAATAACTGCATGAGAGACAGGGTGGGGAATGGAAAGTACATTATCTATGTAAAGGGGTAATTATTCCTCCTATCACTTTAATATGGCATGAGGTAGATTAGGCATGATCTCTTCACCAGGTGGTTGACAGGTCTAGCTAGAGCATTTATGTTTTTGGTAACTTGGAATGTTAGGTCATACATTTGAATGCTTGGTCAACATTTGGTGGAACTGTTCAGGAAGGATTAGAAGGTGTGGCCTTGTTGGATGGCTTTAAGATTTCAAAAACCGACACCATTCGTAGTTAGTTGCTCTTACTCTGGGCCTTGTGGGTTTTTGTCTCAACACATAAGCTCTCAGTATGCTGTACTCCCATATTCTGGGCCATGAAGGTCATGGACTCATTTTCTTAAACTGTAAGCAAGCCCCTAATAAACTCTTTCTTTTATAAGTTGCCTGGATCATAGTGTTTCTTCACAACAATTGAAAAGTAACAGACACTTGTGAAGAATTAAAAATCTTCACACATTCACATTTTCTCTTTTCTTTTTTTCTTCTTTTTCATAGCACTCACTCTGTAGACCAGGCTGGCCTCAAATTCTCAGAGATCTGTCTGTCTCTGCTTTCTGAGGGCTGGGATTAAAGCTGTGGGCCACCACCAACTGGTTGACACCTTTCTGTACCAATAGAGAATCTCTCTTTATATATATATATATATATATATATATATATATATATATATATATTATATAATATATATTATATGTATGTGTGTGTGTGTGTGTGTGTGTGTGTAAAAATATATATCATGAAATAGTAAAACCCAGAAACTGATCATTGGTGTTCAAGCTTCAAGCAGAACAGAAAAGCAAAGCAGCCAAGCCACTAGCTCTTACCTCTACCTCAGGCTGAAAGGGCTGATTCTGTCTCCAGGAGCTCTCACCAAGCCTCAACTGCTGCTTCTCCTCAGCATAGCTGGAAAATTCATCTCCTCACGAGACTCTTTGCTTTTTATACCCCCTTAGTGCTAGGATTAAAGGTGTGTGACTGTTTCTCTTTAGGACTGGATCAACTTCATGAAGTCAATGTGGCCTTGTGTAGGATCCTGCATGGACCCCCAAGGCACCTTGAGCAAGCCTGAAGCTATTGGCTGAAATTCCTTGCCCCAAGGCTGTTGGAGCTGTAGAGAGCTGTGAGCCACCATATGGTTGCTGGGAACTGAACCCTGGTCCTCTGGTGTAGCTAGTTCCCTCTCCCCCCCCACAAGCCAGCCTGATCCCGTCGTCTAGCCAGCCCCAAATAACACACAGAGACTCTGTATTTGATATAATTCTTTTGGCCAGTTACTATCATTTTTTATCGGCTAGCTGTCTTAAATATTAACCCATTTCTATTAATCTAAGTATTTCCACGTGGTCTCATCTTACTGGCCAGAGTGGCTGGCGTTCCACCCCTCTGATCTCTCCATGTTGACTCCTCCTTCCTACTTCCTCTTCCTTCTAGTCTCCTAGCCCCGCCTATCTTGCTTTCCTATTGGCCAACAGTGCTTTATTCATTAACCAGTATGAGAAACATATTTACAGAATAAATCTTCCATCACTCTGGAATTGCAGCCAGTGCTCTTATCTACTCAGCCATCTCTCTGGCACCCACCAATAGATGACATCTCAAGGAGTGAAGTGTTATGTGTCAAGCCTGGGGACCCCAAAGCCCCATGTTCTACTCCAAAGAACAATCTGACAGAATCTCTTGGTGACATTTAGTCATTGTGATCTTTTGCTCCTCTCAGAACAAAAATCTACTATGAAATTATGTTAAAGTGAAATAGCAATGAAAATAAAGTTTATCGTTAAAATATGGCCACAATCTTCCACATTTCCTACTCTGCCCTAATTGTAGTTGAAATCATTATTTAAACTCGTAGTTTGACGAAGTAGTTTATGCCTTCATTTTGTAAGTAACAAGCCCACATCCTATGACTTCCTGTTGCAGGAGAGTCTAACCTTTCTTCTTCTTTCAAATAATTACATTTAGCCTGGTGTGGGTGGCACAAGCCTTTATTTAGTCCCAGTACTTCAGAGGTAGAGGTAGATGGTCTCTGTGAATTTCAGGTTCTGTTTGGGCTATAAAGTAAGTTCCAGGTCAGCCAGGTCTACAGTGAGGTTCAGTCTCAAAAAACAAGCAGGATGGCGAGATGGCTCAATGGTTAAGAGCACTTTCTGCTCTTGAAGAGGACCGGGATTTGGTCCTAGCATCTACATGGCAGCTCACAGCTGTCAAAGCACTCATACACGTGAAAATTAGTAAATCTTTTTTTTTAAATCACATGTTTGTGTGTTTATTCAATGTGTATGTGTTAAGTGTCTGGATGCTTGGCTTATGCTACTGCTTGAGGCTTCATTCTACTTCTCTAATTTAACTGTATGTCTTTTATAGGTAGGTGGCTCACCTACAAAGCTACTGAATCTTCCACCAGCTCCAGGTTGAATCAAGAAACTAAATCAAAATAAATGTATAAAAATGCTTATGGTGGGGGCTGGAGAGATGGCTCAGCGGTTAAGGGTACTGGCTGCTCTTCTAGAGGACTCAGGTTCAATTCCCAGCACCCACTTGGCAGCTCACAACTGTCTATAACTCCAGTTCCAGGGGATCTTACACCTTAATACAGACATGTATGCACATCAGTAAAAATTAGTCAATTATTTAAAAACAAAAATTCTTGTGGTGCTCTGAATAAGAATGGCCCTCACAGACTTATATATTTGAATGCTTAGTCTCTGACATGACACTGTTTGAGAAGGATTAGCTGATTAGGAGGTATAATCTCGGAGTAGACCTTGTTGGAGTGGCCTTGTTGGAGGAAGTGTGTTACTGGGGCTGGGCTTTGAGGTTTCAATAGTGATACCCTCGTCCTCAAGCTTGGAAGGAATCAAGCTTGTCTGGGTAATACCATGGCTAACTTGGTAAGGTATAAAATCACCTAGGAGACAAACCCCTAGGCATGCCTGTGAGGGAGTTGCTAGATAGACCTCCATGAGGAGGGAAGACCCACTTTGAATGTTACACCACCATCCCAGGGGTCCCAAACGAATGGAGGATGTGAGCGAACACCAGCATTCATCTTCTGTGTGACTCCAGACCAATCACCTCCTGTGCTCTCACCACATCTTCCCCAGCTGGGATCAAATAATCATTTCATTCTTCAAGTCGATTTTGTTGGGTATTTCATTTCAACAGTGAGAAAAGTAGTGGATACAGATAAGTAACCTGGTAGACTCAGACAATGCAGTGGTTTTTTTGTTTGGTTTGGTTTGGTTTGGTTTGGTTTGGTTTGGTTTCGGCTGTTCTGGAACTCTCTATGTAGGCCAGGCTGGCCAAACAGGAGAATATGAGTTATCAAGTCATGAGAAGACGTGGAAGAACCTGAGGTACACATCATTAGCCACAATGGGATATCACTATGTAGCCATCAGAGCACAAACATGATAAAACAGTGGTTGTTGGCCTGGTTGTTAAATCACAGGTACATTTATGCCTATTTATAGTGTCTTTGTTTACAGTTGCCAAACCTGAAAGAAAGTGTGATGTACTTCAGAGGGATGATGGAAAAACTGGTCCATCCAGACAAGGGTATGTTATTCAGTGCTGAAAAGAGCTGACTATTTAGTTGTGGAAAGAGGAAGAGGTGTTTTGTGGCTTGGGGCTAAGGGTCAAATGCAGGCATTCTCACATGCTAGGCCACATCCCAGCACACATACACTTAGTCTTAAGGAGTACTATATTTGCCTCAAATGGTATATTAAATATTAATACTTTATTAAGCAATAATACCCGCACAGCTGTAGTTCAATTGTTTAAATAGGATGCTGACCCAGGCAAATAAAAAATATATATGCTATAAACATTATTTTGAAAACATGCAATTAGTTGTGATATTATGCATGTTAACTGCATAATATCACATGTGAGTCATTATAGGATAAGCAATAAATATTACTTAGTATAAAGTTTATTCACATGTACAAAAAAGTGAATGTAACAAGAAATTCATTAAAATAAAATACAGTTATGTTTTATGAAGGCTATGCATTAAAAAACTAGGTTGCTTTTTTCAGATAATGCAAATACTGATACATTTGTACTGGTTAATTTTAAACTGTTAAAGAAATGTTTGTAAACCCAAAACATGGTAAAACACAGTCCATCAGACTGAAGGCATCAACATACATCATACATGTTCCATCAGACCAGAGACAATGTCTATAAAAGGTAATGATTTTTATTTTTATCTTATGTTAATTAAAAGCATTTTAATTGCATTTATTTACTGATTGGAAGATGGTGAATGTGTGCATGTCACTGCACACATGTGGAAGGTCATTAGAGACCAATTTGCAGGAATAAGTTCTTTCCTTCAACTTTGTGAGACTTGGGGATTGAACTCAGGTAGTTAGTCTTGGCAGCAAGTGCCTTTACCCACTGAGCCTTCTCGTCCACCCATTATTTAAATTTGTTCACTTGGTGTTGGGGATCAAACCCAGGTATTTGGGGGTAAGCTAAGTATGTATTACTCTTCCCTCAACCCAATATAATATTTTGTTTGTTTGGATTTGGTTTTCTTTCTCTCTCTCTCTCTCTCTCTCTCTCTCTCTCTCTCTCTCTCTCTCTCTCTCTCTCTCTTTTTGAGACAGAGTCTCATTTTTTGTAGTCAAAGCTGGCCTTGAACCTGCATCAGTCTTCTTCCCTCAGCTTCCCAAGTAGTGGTATTCTTGTCATATGCCACCATGCCTGTCTCTAAAAATCTAATCTTTAAAAAGAAATTACAGAAATACTAGACATTCCTCTAATAGCATAAATGTCATCCATAACATTTCAGATCAAACAAACAGTAAAATTTAATTCACATTAAATTAAAACAAAAATATGAATGTGAGCTTGTTAAGCACAAGTAAATCTTTTAGCTTCAAAATTCCCTTATACACTTAGGAGGAGTACACACACAAATAAAGTATATAAGAAATAGAAAAAAATCTGATTAGAAATTTGGAGACCAATGCAAGGGGGGAGGGGCATTGTTACATACCACTGCTCGATTTTTTGTCTGGCATGTACAAGGCCTTGGGTTTGAGGCCTAACACCAACACCAACACCACCACAAAAAAGAAAGAAGTCTGGAGGTAAGTAGGAAACCACAGGCACAGAGGAGCGTGTTCCTCTACATCTCTGCATTGTTCTGAGAGCATCCCTCCCCTCTCTCCTTACTCAGGAGCACGGTATTAACAGACGCACAACCCCCACAGCCGAAGCTTGTGCTCTTTTTGTCCTAGGAAATGTCTTTGTCTCCTTCAAATTTAATTATAGCCATATTCCATTCACTTCCTAATTGTAATGGAAAGAAAAACTGATCTAGTCTTATCTAATGTTTAACATCCATCCATTTCCCAGAGAAGAAACAAAAACAAAACAGCAGACTAAAAAGCCCCACAGTAACCAGCATCAAACACACCACAGGAAAGGAAACTGTCGGTGGGACAGAAGTCTATGTCAGTGGTTTTACATTGAGAAATTTCCCTTTCGGTTTCCAGGTGCTTGTTAACGATGGTTCTACTACGTCTTTCTGTTTGGATTCAAATGATCATGACATCTAGATGCTCTAGAAATACCAGTGACTTCACAATGTTAGTGGAGAACTTGAGATCCCTTCAAGTTAGGATAGCTGGCAAATGTAAGGCTGCTAGTGGAACAATGTGAGGTTGTCACAGGTCCTGAAGCTAACTTTGGGGTTAGACTTGGGGAGTCAATGGAATATTTCATTAGAATTCAGTAAAAATGCAGGGTATGGAGGTGTGTGTAGCCTGAGGAGAAAACTCTTCCCTACCATGAGCCAAGCCCTGGGTTATGCTCCTCAGCACTGTAAATTTAAAAGAAGACTATATATATGTAAAATTTAAGGCCAGGTATGGTGGTGCACATGTCTAATCCCATCACTTGAGAGGCAGAGGCAGGAGGATCTCTGAGTTGCAGCAGGCTAGCCTAGTCCACAGAGTTTGGTCTCAAAAAAACAAAATAAAATAAAAATAATATATTTTCAAATTTATATGTACGTGTGTGTAAGTGTATGCCACACGAGTTCAGGTGTCTGAAAAGACAGAAGAAGGTATTAGGTATGCTGGAGATGGCATTATAGGTGGCTGTGAGCAGGCCAACACGGGTGCTTGGATCCAAACTTGGGTCCCTTGGAAGAACAGCAAATGCTCTTAGCCACTTGAACAATCTCTCCAACTCTTCCATGTCCTATACACTTGGGATTACACTCTCCCATAAAGTATGAGCTGGGACTAGGTAAGTGGGTTATTTATTGAAAGCCCAGCTTTTACCAACCTCATAGATTTCAGACAAGTCATGCCTTAACTCTGATTATTACAAGGTGAGCAAAGTCATTTCTAGTAACCTTTTAAAAATTAAATTAAACAGTGTAAAGCATATAGTTATAATAGTTAGTTAAAGCATATAGTTATAATAGAAAAGATATGAAGATCAGCAATACTTTATAAATAATACTAATGGCTTGAAAATACTTCTAGTTACATGGAGCTGTTAAGAGATGATTTGTTTGTGACAAACAGCCAACAAGTCAGAAAATGTAAAAGTCTCTAAGGACTGACGTCTTCCTTTCATCTGCCTTAATGAAGATCATGCTGTCCTGTGTTTTGCTTTGCTTTATCTGAGACAAGATCTCACTAAGTACTCCAGGTGCCCCTTGAACTAAATATGTAGCCCAGGCTGGCCTCAAAATTGTGATCCTCATGCCTATGCCTCCTAAGTACTGAGATTGCTGGTGTGGTACACTAGTGTAACACATATTACAATGCCATAAAAGAAACACACATATACTCACATTCATACACACTGCAAAATGATGTGTATTTTCTAGCTATTTAATTTGGGTCCAACTAACAAATGCAAGCAGGGTTGCAATCTCAACTTTATAATATCATAAAACAAACTAACAATTTATAAAGAATCTTAAAAAATAGGGAGATATCTGATAGAAACAGACAACAAAGAAAAACACCAACATTTTTTTTCTAGTCAACTTTTCAAGACTTTGTAGTTCCTTGACCCCAGAGCACACAGTTCCTTAACACATAACAAGCAAACGAACTCCAATATACAAGCCTATAAATTACAAAGTATGTGCTCCACAATCATGAGTCACATTATGCTACATTTTTGGTTTGCTTGGGTGTTGGAAATCTAACCCAGAGTCTTACATACCTATTGAGCACAGGCTTTACCACTGAGCTCCTTTTATATATTCTTGAGGAAGAGCCAGTCATTTATATGATAACAAAAAACTATCTGTTAAAACTATGGTGTGTTTTCCATGTGTTGAGATGTACTAGGAGAAATGGGGGAGCCTGAGAATTTAGCTTAATGATACAGCATAGCATATCTGATGCTTAGCATATCTGATGCTCTGGCACGCCCGCACACACACACACACACGATGCAAAGGCTTTCTGGTGATTTCAGTCAATATTGCTGGGGAGTCTAACCCAGGATCTCATGCATATGGCGCAAGTACTCAAACACTTGCCTCTACCATTCAATCACCAAACTTCAAGCTCAAAATCGTACATGCATCTATGCATGTGCATACAAACACATGTATATAGAAGCCAGAAGTTGATATTGGTATCTTCTTCAATTGCTCTCTACTTTAATTCATTTTTAATTTAATTTTTTATAGTTTTTGAGACAGGATTTCACTGTGTAGCTCTGGCTGTACTAGAATTAGCTCTGTAGACCAGGCTGGCCTCAAACGCACAGACATCCTCCTGCCTTAGCCTCCCAAATGCTGGAATTAAAGATGTGTGCTACCACCACTGGACATTGTTTTTTTGTTTTTCTGAGGCAGGCTTTCTAGCTGTCCTAGAACTCATAATATAGAACAAGCTGGTCTTAAACTCACAGGCATCTCTGCTTCTTAAGTGCTTTCAAGCACTCTGTTTTGTTTTGTGTTTTTGTTTGTTTCAAACTTAGGTAATGAGGATTGAACTCAGATCCTTATGTTTGTTTGAAAAGCACTTTTCCAAGAGAGGTATCTCCTAAACCAATGAATAGTAATTTTTTTGGCGGCAGCGGGGTGGGGGGGGATGGGGGGTGGGGTGGGCCAGGAAGACCCAAAAACCTCTTGGCACCTCTTACCACATGATTGACAACAAGTAAAAAACTAAGACCTGCAAATTTTGTGAATGGTCTGTACCAATTAAATCAGAAAACCAAATGATTATATCAAGGCTACAGGTTTACCAAAATGTCAAATTCTATGAAGTATTTTCAGCCAAAAAGAAATCCTAATGGAAAGAAGATCCAATATCATGATTGAAATAAACTAATGATTGACATTTCTGAGTTTTCTCATTCTAATTATTCTATGAATAAACTTTGTCTTGTTTTGAGAAAGGGTCTTAATAGGGCCTAGGCTGACCTTGAACCCTCATCCCTCTCAACTCAGCCTCCTGAGTGTGGGGATCCTAGATATGCATCATATTACCCACCTATAGCGAAGAGTTTTGAACCAGTGCAACATACACTTCAAAAAGGCACTTTCTTCTTAATTTCTAGGAAACAGAGTTGAAGTCTCTTACCAAGATGATGGAAATCCAGTTCAGTTCCAAGTTAAAGGCAGAACTGTAGTGAATTCTGTTTAGAATGTATTGTTCCTTTATTCCTTGCAGTTTGTCATAAAAAGTTGAACAGTCAAATCTTTTTTGTTGTTGTTGTTATTGTTGTTGTTTCAGGGAGAACAAATCATTCAAACCACATGCGTGTCTTTCAATAAGGTGGTAAGGTGGGCTTAGTGAGATGGGAGTGACATAGATTTTTTAAACACCCTGAATCCTCTTGCTGATCCGGGATATGGAGGTGGTGGTGAGACACTGTGTTTTCTGCTCAGTGCTACTGCCTGTTCATAGGAAGGTAGTCCTGCATCCTCTGAAGGTGGCAATGAAGGCAAGACAGCCTCCTCAGGGCTTCTGAAAATGATGGAGGGCGTGTGTCTGGCTCTTCTTGTGTAGACAACTGAAGAACTAAACAGAGAGATGACATTTAGGTTTAAAAGAGGTGAATTTCTGGGTTAAGATAATGGCATTAAAATTCCAGAAGCCAGGCAATGGTGGCACACTCCTTTAATCCCAACACTAGGAAATCAGAGACAGGTGGATCTCTGTGAGTTTGAGGCCAGCATGGTCTACATGGCGAGTTCCAGGGCAGCCAGGGGGCTACACAGAGAAACCGTGTCTAGGAAAAGAGAGGAAAGAAGAAGGAAGAAGGAAGAAGGAAGAAGAAGGAAGGAAGGAAGGAAGGAAGGAAGGAAGGAAGGAAGGAAGGAAGGAAGGATGACTAAGAGCACTGAAGTCAGACAAGGGTCAGAAACTACTCTGTCATCCTGTGATCAAAGTCAAGCTCCCTGACTCAGTTTCCTCCTCTCTAAAATGGGGTAATAAAGCTACCTCAACAGAGTGGTTGGTATGGACTGAGTGGGAGGTTTGATGTAATACTTCCTGCAGAGTGAATCCCTTTTCCTCCTGCTCTGGAAATCAAACCCAGGCTTTGTTGTGAGGTGGCTGGACGCCAAGCGGAGGAGATAGATGCCACAGAGGTAGTCCCTGCAGTGTTGTTGCCTGTTTGACCTTTGGCCTTTCTCAAGCAGTATTTCTGCCATGTAATCTAGAAATGGCCTGCTTTCCACAGTTATGTAACTCCTGGACCCTCTTTACAAAGCCTCCCTTATTCTGGCCTCCCTGTAGTTTTCATAGCTTTCTTCTGTTAGGTATACAGAATTCTCAGCCACCCACCCCCCTTCTCTCTGCTCTGTTTTTGCCCTGAGACAGGGTCTCAGGTAGCTCAAGCTGGCCTCCAACTCACTATGTAGTTAAGGATGGCCTCAAACTTCTGCCTCTACCTCCTCAGTATTAAAATTATAAGCATGTAGTGCTGGGGATTGAATCATTTACTTCATAAATTCTAGGCAAGAGATCTAGCAACTGAGCTACACCTCCAGCCCACTTCTCTGTGCCTTGACTGGCATTGTTATATTTTAGGAATGCTGTCTCTTTCTTTTCTCCAGCTTCAGTTACCTAAGCCCATTTATTCTTGGCCAAGCACATAGTAAAGCAGTAAAGACGGGGTTCTACTCTCAGCACTGAAACACAAAGTCTAACCCCCTTCTCTCTTTTCCTGTCTTCACTTCATACTGGGACTGAGCCAGAGTCGTGGGCATCCTTGTAGGCAAGTACAGTACCACTGAGCTACCATCTCTAGTCATTTTAAAATGTTGGGAAAAGGATCTTTTCAGGTTGCTGAGCTGGCCTTGAACTTACTATTGTAAGTGGTCTTGAATTAGCAACGTGCACTCCCGCCCCCAACCCCCAAGTTCTAGAGTTGTTGATTTGTACCACCACACCTAAAAAATTCTAACAATTGCACAAACTCTCATCAGCCAGTGAAAGCTAAAATCCCACATTGGCCTGACATTTTCAACCTATGGTTTTCCATTCTCTCCTTTGTATTTGGAACTACTTTAAAATCTTTAACGTTACATTTATATGCGTTTAACTATGTATATATGCATATATACATGCATACATGCACACACACACACACACACACACACACACACACACATGCAGCAGTGTGCTTGTGGAAGTCTGAGAACAACTTTCTCAGTCAGTTCTCTCATGTAGAACTCAAGGATTGAACATGAGTCATCACGATTGGTGGCAAGTGCCTTTACCCACTGAGCCATCTTGCCAGTCCGCAGACTACAATTTACATGTTAGTAAATTGAGCTGTTTAGACTGTGAAGTTTGCTGACTATAAAGTATCAATTCAGACAATTTTGACTAGCCTCTAATTCATGTATATAGCATTTTTACCACTAAGCGACAGTTAACATAGGTCTAGGGAGTTGGCCTCAGAACCTAATGATCTGAGTTTGGATTCCCAGAGCCTTTGTAAAAGCCAGACACAGTAGCACAGGCATGTGTAATCCCAGCATCCTCATTGTCATTTCAGGTGTCTGTTGGACATTTGTCTGTCTCCTTTGGAGAAATGTCAGCTCAAGTCCTTTATCTTTTTATAGACTATCTTTTGTTGTTTTGTCCTTCCTTCACCTTTTTTTTTTTTTTTTTTAATTGTTTTGTTGTATATCAGTAGCCAGTGCTCTTAACTGCTGAGCCATCCCTTCAGGACCTCTTGGTCTAGCTTTAAATCTTTGACATAGCCAGGTCATGGTGGCACACGCCTTTAATCCCAGCACTCAGGAGGCAGAGGCAGGTGGATCTCTATGAGTTCGAGGCCAGCCTGGTATACAGACAGAGTGCCAGGACAGGCTCCAAAGCTACACAAGAAACCATGTCTCAAAACAAAACAAAACAAAATCTTGAAAAATAATCTTTGAAATAAAATATTATTTTATTCTGTCAAATCTAATTTTCCTTTCCCTCCCCTCAGTCTTCATGTATGTTCCTTCAGCCAGAAGTCAAGACTCAGCTCACATTCTCCCTCTATGTCCCCCAGTTTTCTACCAGCCACCAAGTTTCTCAGCTTCTTTTCCCTCAGATAAGTCCAGAATCCTGACCTTCTCTGGAGGCCCACACAGGCATCCCAACCTCTACCCTGCAGGTTCTTCCTGCTCTGCTGTGTGTTATTTAAGCAATGTGCCTGCTTTTGCCACCAAAAAATAAATCCTCTTGTTCTGTGGAGATTCAGCTGTCACCATCTTCCCTAAACTGAAATTACCCAGTCCTTTCATATGTTTAAATTTGAAGTCTCTCTCTTTCTCTCTCTTTCTCTTGTTCTCTCTCTCTCCCTCTCCCTCCCTCTCTCTCACTAAATGGTAATCACTTTATGTCTTCTTTGAACACCTTTTTTTCACTTTCAAAAAATACAGAACACACTGAATAGCGGGTGTGAAGTAGTGACAGCACGTGTCTAGACACAAGCAGTGCAGAAATTAGTTATACATACAGGGACTGGGGCAGATTCATTGGCTAATATTTTGTAATCTACTGAGTTTTTAAAGAAACTTATTTATGATACATCTCAATTTAAATTTCATGTGAACATATGAATGCTGGGTAAATCTACAGTCAGTACAAGCTCTGAACAGGTTTTGTGCTTGGTTGTTTTGTGGTGGTAAAAATTGAGCTCAAGGTTTTACACATGCCAGGCAAGCACTCTACCACTGAGCTGCAGCTTCCAGCCCCTGGGGATTATTTACTTATTTACTTACTTATTCATTTACTCGTCCATCAATTCATTCGTTCATTTAGATGCTGGGGATTGAACCCAGAGTCTCACAAATATTATACAGGTCCTCTACCATTGAGCTATACACTTGGGTTGGAGGCTATTTTTAAAAAGCATAAACACTACATGGGCAGATAGGAGCACTCTTTCTCAAACCTGTGAAACGATCTGAATTTAAAAAGGAATGATCACAATACTGTAATAGCTAATACTGATTTAGTACTATATGCCAAGCATTACTTTAAGCACTCGGTGATCTGGGCTGCCATACTGTGCAATACCAAACGACATCATTTGCATGTCTGTTCCCCTGGAACTATGATACATGATGACTTTGATTATCATGGGGGTATACATGCAAGTAACATGTCCAAGGACAAATATCTAGTTGGTTGTGTATTTAAGAGCTGAGCATTGCATTTCAGCTCCCATGATTTCACATAAATCACTCTATCATATCCCGTTTAGACATAGAATCATATCTTACAGTAATATGCCAGAAACAAATCAAGTGGGGAAAGCAAGTTTACAAGATGCTCAGTGTTTTGAAAATTCTGTACCACTTGTGTTAAGTCAGAATAGTAAAATTCACAGAGGAGGAAGGTAGGATAGTAGTGAGCTTGGGCTGGTGGGCTGGAGTCTTGAGCAGAAGGTGGAGAGTGGCTGGGTTCACAGGCATGGAGCTGGAGATGATTGTAAAGGCATGTGAATGAGATGAATTCTCAACTTACAAATAACAAAGAAGATAGATTTTATTTTATGCAAACTACTAGTCTGGAAATGCATTTACATTATATTATTAAATACCAAAACTAAGTTGCAAATGAGAACATATAATGTGCATACCAAATCCACAATAGTAGTTTCTTTTTTCCTTTTTTCTTTTCTTTTCTTTTCTTTTGTGTGTGTGTGTGTGTGTGTGTGTGTGTGTGTGTGTGTGTGTGTGTGTGCAGGTACAGATGGAGTCCTGACCTGCCCTGTCCCCTTCTCCCCTCCCCCGCAAGAGTTTCATGTGACTGTGAGCTGTCTGATGTGGGTGCTGGGGATCAAAGTCAGGTTCTCTGGAAGAGCACCATACACTCTTAATGGCTAAGCCATCTCTCAGGACCCTAAACAATTGCTTCTGTGGGTACAAAATAGGTTTTAAAAATTTAAAGACCTTAATTTTCACTATCGATACCTTTTGAGACACTCATATAGCAACAGAAATAACTTCTAAGTGATTCTCTCAGATAAGCCAATCTGATCTCCTTTAAGCCTTCAAGAGGGGATGCTTTGCTGGCCTTGGACTGCCTATATTGTTGAGAATGCTCTTTCATCTCTGGTCCCCTGTCTCTTCTTCCCAAGTGCTAGGATGGCAGACACAGTCCACCCCTGGTTTATGAGGTGCTACAAATCAAACTCAGGGCTTTTGCATGCTAAGTAAGAACTTGACTAACAGAGCTACATCACTAGTCCCTGAGAAAAAACTCTACTAAATGTTGTGGAGAAATGTATCCTTAACATTTACTATCTCATGGAAAGGATTTTTATTTTTAAGTAAGCAATTTTAAAATGATTATTTTGATAAACTAACAGCCAAAGTTATAAAACTGGCAAAAGAAAAACATATTATGAAACTTTTAAGGGAATCAGGATTTTTTTTCCTCATTCATTTCAAGGAGAGATGGCTCAGCCATTAAGAGCAAGCTCTTCCAGAGAACTGAGTTTGGTTCACAGCACCCACTTTTAAAGTGTGAGCAGAAATATGCAAGCATCAATACTAGCAGCCTGCTTAACACCTGGTGTTCCTTTTTAAAAATGTCTCCGTGATGGGCGGTGGTGGTGCACACCTTTAAACCCAGCACTCGGGAAGGCAGAGGCAGGCAGATCTTTGTGAGTTCAAGACCAGCTTGGTCTACAAGAGCTAGTCCCAGGACAGCCTCCATTTTTACAGAGAAACCCTGTCTCAAAAAACAAAAACAAAACAAAACAAAAGTCTCCATACCAAATCATTAAGATGATCAGCAACTGTGCTGGTTAGTTTTTGTCAACTTGACATAAGACAAAGTTATCTGAGAAAAGGGGCCCTCAAATGAGAAAATGCCCCATCATGCCCCAGCAGACTAGTCAATAAGCAAGACTGTGGGGGTATTCTCTCGATTAATGATTGATGTGACAGGGCCCAGTCCACTGTAAGCGGTAGTAGTCCGGGGCAGGTGGTCCTGGATGCTATAAAGTAGCAGGTTGAGCCAGACAGTGGTGGTGCAAGCCTTTAATTCCTGCTCATGGGAAGTGTGATAGTTTGAATACAATTGGTCCCTATAATGTCATAGGGAGTGGCACTATGAGGAGATGTGGCTTTGTTGGAGTAGGGAGGGCCCTGTTAGAGGAAGTGGGTCGCTGTTGGGGTGGGCTCTGAGGTTTTCTATGCTCAGGATACCATCCAGTGTTTCAGTCAACTTCCTGTTGTGTGAAAGCCAAGGTGTAGCTGGCACCATGTCTGCCTGCATTCCGCCATGCTCCCTGCCATGATGACAATGGACTGAATCTCTCAAACTGTAATTGAGCCACTTCAATTAAATGGTTTTTTTGTTTTTGTAAGAATTACAGTGGTTGTGGTGTGTCTTCACAGCAATAAAACACTAACTAAGACAGGAGGAAGAGGCAGATGGATCACTGTGAATTTGAGGCCAGGCTGGTCTACAGAGTAAGTTCCAGTACATCCAGGGCTACACAGAGAAACCCTGTCTTGGAAACAAAAGCAAAAACAAAAAACCAATAAAGAAAATAAAGAAAGAAAGCAGGTTGAGCAAGCCAGGGAGAACTAACCAGTAAACAGAGTTCCTCAATGGCTCAGATTTTGTTTCCGGTACCAGCCTTGGCTTCCCTCAGGAGACTGTCCCAGGGTTTGTAAGCCAAATAAACCCTCCCTTCTCAAGGTGCTTTTTATCATCACAGCAGTAGACACCCTAACCAAGACAGTTTTGCAAATAATTATGGTCCCTATGAATTCTTAGCAATCTCTGCTAATGTGCTATTTTATCTTTACTTAGTAATAATTATATTTTATTAATTTTAAGGTACCAATAATAGGTTAAAGCCAGCAAGCCAGCCCTCCCTCCCCTTTGAGCCTTAGAACAAAGTGTCATACATCCCAGACTGGCTTCTCATTTGTTACATAGTCAAGAATGATCTTGAACTTCTGATCCTCCTGCCTCCACCTCCCTAGTACTGGTGTTTGTAGGCATGTGCCATCACACCAGGCTTATGTGGTACTGGGGATTGAACCTAGGGCTTCATACACACTAGGCAATCTACCAGCTGAGTCATGCCCCCAGACCCTGAATGCTACACAGATCTGTTAAGTTTGTGACCCAGCAAACTAACGGACTTACTGTTTTTGAAGATAGTGGGGCAGTGGTGTCAAAAGGAGTGGCATACACATTCTAGGCAGGTGCTCCACTGCTGAGTTGTACCTACCTCCAGTCTTTACATCTTTGAGATCAGTCTCTGTGTGCAGCCCAGAGTGGTGCTGAGCTTGAATCCTGTTTCCCTACCTCCTGAGTGCTGGAATTGTTAGCTCTGAGCAGCTATACCTACATCTGGATTTTTTTTTTTTTTTTTTGAAGTATCTTAGAAATAGCATCTTTAGCACAGGTTTGCTATGATAAACAGGTGCACACACACACACATACACTAAGTAAATAAATACATTAAAAAATTTTAAAAATAGCATCATTAAGCTGTTAATGTGGATGTTAAAACACTAAAGATCTGTCAGCCTAGAGTGTGGGAAGACATAATGAAATGTAGTGTGGGGCTTAACAGGCCCTGGAGCATAGAGAAGACACTAACAGAAAAACTGGCAAAATCTAAATTTAGAGTTTAGTTAATGATGGTGTTACAATTGTGTGTGTGTGTGTGTGTGTGTGTGTGTGTGTGGTCAACATCAGTGTTTTTCTCTATTATTCTCCACCTTGTTTTTTGAGACAGGGTCTCTCACTGAACAGGAATTTGTTGATTAAGCTTGGCTGGCTGGTCTGTAAGCCCCAGGGAGCCTCTGTCCCCACTCCCTGCCTCCCTGAAGCTGGATTACAGGCTCACGATGCCATACCAAGCTTTTCTAGTTGCTGGTGATTTGAACTCAGGGCTTATGTTTGTGTAGAAAGGACTTATTGACAGAGCCATACCTCCAGTCTCATTTTCTTAGTTTTGACAGATCTATTATGCTAACATAATTAGAAATAATGGGAGAAACTGAGCAAAGGGTACATGAAAATTCTCTGTCCTGTCTTTGCAATCTTCTTGGTTATCTAGGATTATTCTAAAGTAAAAACCTCAAAACAAATAGCTATTAGTTTGGCCCACTTAAAAATAACAATATAGAATGCACACCAATGAAGTTAATATTTTGACTTACCCCAGACAGTGATGCCTATTACACTTGGTGATACACAGATAGTAACCAAACAAGCCAAAAATAACCAAGAATACTCCAGCAACAATTAATCCAGTCAGAAGACCCAATACATCAATTTTGTCTTTGTTAACATCTTAAAAAAAAGAATATTAAAACAAGTTAATAGCATGACTGAAAGCACCATCTACAACCTCATGAAATTTAACACATTATTAAGAAGAATTTCATAATTAATAATTTATTTCAAGACAGAAGCTTTCTTTCTCCAGAAGCTACCACTTCTAATACTCTCCTCCTGGTGTTTTTATTTTTCTTTTCTTTTTTTGGTGTTGCAGATTGGACCCTGACCTTTGTATATGCTAAGCATATATTCTACCACTGAGATATATCTTCTGTCATTCTGTTTTTTTCTGCTCCCAGGGGTGTGGTGGGGGTGGGGGGCTGCGGTCTCCCATTCACTATATAGCTGAGGAGGGTATGTAGGTGTACACCACCATACCCATTTTATGTCTGTTTTGTGACTCAAACCTGAGGCTTCATGCAAGCCCTCTACCAGATGAGCTACATCCCACTGCGGTTTCGTGCTCACCTGTGTGAGTGCCTGTTTGTGTGTTCCTTGCTGGAGATCGACCCTGGGGACATGAGCTTGCTAGGTAAGCACACTATAACTTATGTTACAGTCCCAGCCCTACCTTCATCTTATCCAGCAATCTCATTTACCTATCATAGGTGTTCTGTTCATTTATAATGGTAACAAAGGAAAAAGTTATACTAGTTTATAAATTGAAACTAACTGAGCCCTACTTCTGTGCAAGTTTTAACTTAGCCCAGCCGCTTAAACAACCTTTAAGCCTATTATCTCATTTCCCTAATATCTCACCAAACTTGATTTTCAGTATGCAAACAGATGAAGGTAGCCTCCTGTCTCTCACAGCCCAGCATATAATTGAGAAACCGTCCTTGGAATGCATGTTGAGCAATAGCCAAACTCAAACATCAAAACTAAAATGCGCTACCGTGGTGACAGGTGAGGATGGTACGTCACATCAGCAGTTCTTCACTTACCCGAGCGTGTGGTTGGTCCTTTGGTCGAATAATCCCTCCAAAATGTAATCTGAGGAAAAAGGATGACGTTTGTTCTCAAATTTCTGTAATTTAGAATCATTTCATTTGTTCCCAATGACCTGGATTGGAGGTGGTGGCTCTTGGCATGTGACACAGGCAGGACACCAGTTCATTCAAGCTGACAGCAATGACTCATTTGGCTGTCTCTGCTGTCTGCTCAGTTGGTGAAGGGATTGCTGCTAGTCTCAGCTCTCCCTTACCATGCTCTGCTGGTCTCTCCTCAACCAGCTGAGGCTGGCCATCTGTGAAAGCAGTCTGATTTTCTACACTGGGGTTCCATTTGCTAGGAGAGGTGAGTTTACTGACTTGCAAAACTTATCTCTGAAGCAGTTTAAATTCTGTGTGCTTTGAAAGAATAAAGGTTTTTGAGGAGCCATGATTAAATTAGAACAATTTCTTTTTTTGGGGTGGGGGTTCGAGGCAGGGTTTCACTGTGTAGTCCTGGCTGTCCTGGAACTCACTCTGTAGATCAGGCTGGCCTCAAATTCAGAGATCCATCTATCTCTTCCTCCTGAGAGTTGGGATTAAAGTGCCACCACTGCTCAATTTAAGATAATTTTTTAATTATGAAGAATATAATTAATTCCCCAAAGGTACAACTACAAAGTATACTTTTGCTTTCCCACCTCCTACATGTAGTAAATGTCTGCAGGAAATGAGTGACTGGGAAGGATTATGGAGGAATGAATAACTAGGTTCCTTCACTACGGATTTGGAGGATCGCTGGGGAGCTTCTTATTCATCAAAGAGCAAAGAAGGATGCTTGAGAAGGGAGAGCAGGAGCTGGCGTTATTTACATATGGAGGAAGTGAAGTACTTAGCATTTCTCCAGAAGATTCCATATTACAGCAGGAACATTGTTACCGGTCTGTTTACTGTAATATGTAGATTAATAGGCAGGATTTAATTATATTTTAATGGAGATTTAAAAAAAAATGGGGTTTGGACAGATGGCTCAGTGGATTAAGAACACTTGTTGCTCTTGCAAAAGGGGCCAGGTTCAATTCCCAGCACCCACACCGTGGCTCACAACCATCCATAATTCCAGTTCCGGAGGACTGGGAAGCCTTCATCTGACTTCCTTGGGCACAAGCAAACATGTGATGCACAGACATACACAGAAAATACACTCATATGCATAAAAAAATCAGAAACTAATTTTTTGGTTTTGGTTTTTGTTTTTTAGAATCAAGATTTCTCTGTCGCTTTGGAGCCTGTCCTGGAATTTGCTCTGTAGACTGAGCTGGGCTTGAACTAGCAGAGCTCTGCCTGCCTCTGCCTCCCAAGTGCTGGGATTAAAGGTGTGTGCTACCAACACCCTGGGAATTAATTTTCTAAAAAGTCTTTTTTCCCCTTAGGCCAGGTATGGTAGTGAATGTTTTTAATCTCAGCATTCACGGGACAGAGGCAGGAGGATCTCCATTTACCCAGACTCCCAACTAAAAAAAAATTTCCTCTTAAACTACATAGACAAATCAATAGCATCCTAAACACCACTTTACATCCTCAATGCCAGAGGCTGGTGGGTGAATGGCTCAGTGGTTGAGAGAGCTTGGCATGCAGTTATGAAGGCCAGAGTTTAGGCCCTAGCACTGAGATGACAAGCATCACATATATATACACATATATAAGTAAAATAACTCTTTAAAAAAAACCAAATATATAACATCCTCAGTGCCTGGCACATAGGAGATTGTCAATAAATAGCAGAACTATAGATATGGGCAGTCAAAAAAGGGTAAGATCACTAAGAGGAAAAAATTGTGCTTAGTTTTAAATGATTGACGCTCAAGTCAAAGAACTGACTCCCTTGATTTCTTAGTTGCTGGGGATGGAACCCTAGGGCTTGGCTTTCTAGTGCCATAGTCTCCGAGTCATCTTCAAATAACATCTTGGACTGAAATCCGCTCTGCATATAATAAACATCGAACACATGGCCAGGCATGGTGGCATATGCCTTTAATTCCAGCTTTTGAGAGGCCAAGGCAGAAGGAGTTCTGTGAGTTTGAGCCTAGCCTAGTCTACATAGCAAGTTCTAGGATACCCAGGGCTACACAAAGAAACCATATCTTAAGTAAATAAATAATTAAATTTTAAAAAGTTTAAACACAAAATCACCACATAGCCCATAGTTTGCTAATTACTATAAATGAAAGCTAAATAAGCACAAAGCCAACTTCAAAGCATTTTAAGAAGTGGAAAGAGGTAATAGGCATACAGTTTTGATTTTGTTTAAAGCACACAGGTCTATAATATATTTTATCCCCACTTTCTCAAGATATAATGAAGTAACATCACTTGACAAATTACCGCTTTTTTGTCATCTCCGAAAATCTCTCTGGCTTCTTCATAATTACAAAACTCCTCATAGCATTCTCTCTCCAGGTCCCCAGGAGTGAAGAGTTCTATATCAAACCTATTGTACAAGAGGCGGCGGTGCATAAAGACGTTTGCTGCTTCTTTTGATGTAAAGACTAATAAAGAAATACAAAAAGATTTCAAACAAAATAAAATTAAGGCAGAAACTTCCTGTTTTAACTGCAGAAAAAAATCATTCTCTTGATATGGATAAATTATACCAGCCTCTCCTGGGTGACTTTCAGATTCCCCTGTCCCCAATAGCATCAGTAAAACAGTTTCTGGGAAATGTTGGCAATTCTAGATAATTTTTGAGTTGTTTAAGCCCCAAATTATTAGCATAAAAGTTGTTTATGCCCCAAATTATTAACATAAATAAAAATTATTAAAGTGTCAGTTATTCAGGTTGGAGAGAAGGTTCAGCGGTTAAGAGCACTGACCCAGATTCGAATCCCAGCATCCACATGGCAGCTCACAATTGTCTGTAACTCCAAGATCTCACACCCTCACACAAACATACTTGCAGGCAAAACATTAATGCACATAAAAATAAAAGCAAAAACAATTTTAAAGTTTCAGTTATCCTTCCTGGTGATTATCTTTTCCCCCCAAAATAACAAATGAGACTACTCTTTCCAAATCTTTCCAAAGGTTGTTTCCCTGTGACTCTTTCTTTTTTTGCTTTTTAGAGCTAGAATCCAACTTAGGGCCTTAATGATAAGTTAGTATGCTTTTTTGGGGGGTGTGTGTGTATGAGATCATATATTGGTGCATCTACCCATTTGGAGGCCAGAAGAGTACGTTAGGTGTCCTGTTCTATTACTCTCCATCTTACTACTTTGAGGCAGGGTCTCTCATAACTTTGGGTATGGCAGCTGGCTGGCCAGCAAACTCCCAGAATCTGCCTGTCTCTGCTTCCCAGGACTGGGGTTACAGGTGCACGTGTGGTCATTCTTGGCTTTTGCAGTTTACTGTGCATCAAAACTGAAGAATCAGGCTGGCCCAGCAGGAGCTGAGTCAGTAAGTCACCGCCACAGCCTCAGATGAGCATTTCTACACTGAAGGTTTCATATAAGCTCATGCTAAAAGATAGAATTCTAGCCTTCTGCTTATAAAATTATAGGCTAACTAGAAGATTAACTTAGACTCACTCAGTTCATCCTAAAGGAACAGCTCCTTTCACCCATTCATCCCACCCTTCAGATAGGTATCCACAATACTTTGTGGAATTTCTTCCTCATTTGCTGACAAAGTGGATGAGCCTGGGTGACACAGCAAAATAGGGGGGAAAATCGAAGTGGGAATGATTTGTGAGCTTTGTATTCTCAGGCTGGCCATTTATTATTCTGGTTATGAGAATACTCATATTTTCCCAAGATCTTTTTTTTTTCTATACATTAACTATGTAACTAGGTTAGAATCTTCTAGATCTGTCTTGGCCAATGTATGAGTTCTTGGCCATATATGGCTACTGAGCACTAAAAAATGGCTAGTCAAACTGATACACAAAACACTCGCAGAACTTTAGATTTCATATTGAAAAATATGTGAAAGAACATAGGCAAGTTAGATACTGTGTATACTTTGAACAGGCTTTATGGATATTAGATGAAATAAAAAACATTATTAACATCTACTTCATGTATTTCTTTCTGCTCATTATTTTACTTTTGCTTTAATTAATTAATTATTTGAGGCAGGGTTTCCCTATGCAGTTCTGGCTCGCCTGGAACTCGTTATGTAGGTCAGGCTGGTCTTGAACTTACACAGATATATCAGAGTGCTAGGATCAAAGGCACATATTACCACACCTGGCTTATTTTCGCCATTTAGTTTATGCCTATTAGGAAAAAGTTAAATTATTTATGTGTTTCACGTAATATTTCTTTTATTGTCATTATTCCAGAGAGTCAATTTCTTACTCTTTTTTTCCTGGCAGTGCTGGTGCTGAAACCAGGGTGTTGTCCATGCTGGGCTAGTCCTCTATCATAGAACCACAGCCCCAGTCCTAACGTCTGTTTCTCTGGTATAGCAGCACACAGCCTAGTGGGACCAAGGAGAAATGATAGAGGGACAACTGACGACAGTTGTTTTATGTCACAAGACAGACAAAGAGGCCAGGGTGCCTGAACACTTCTGTTCCTTCTCCCCCATCCTCTTGTAGATCCCATTCTCTGTCAAATGAAGGTGGAAAGAGAACTTTGTGAGGCTTCATTGCCCCTCTCTAGCAGCCCTTCAGTGGCTTGTAAGTGGTCTCCTTGTTCCTTTAAACTTGATGTTAGAACAACAGCCAGACAGAGGCTTTTAAAGAAATGTTTTAGCTAGGAGTGGTGGTGCATGACTTTAATTAATCTCAGGACTCAGGGGGTAGAGAAAGGCAGATCTCTGTGAGTTAGAGGCCAGCCTGATCTACAGAGTGAATTTCAGGACAGCCAGGGAAATGTAGACAGTCCTTATCTCAAAAGAAAAAAAAAGTTTTAAATGTATGTGCAATGTATATTTGTGCACAAGTATGTGTACATGCAGGCATGCTCATGGCATGCTTGTGGATGTCAGAGGACAATACGCAGGAGTTGGTCCTCTTCTTCCACCAAGATTCAGCTCAGCTCGTCAGGCTTAGCAAAAGCAAGTGCCAGTACCTATTTAGCCATCTTTCCAGAAAGAGCCTTAAAAAAACAAAAAAAAAAACAAAACAAAACAAAAAAAAAACTTTTAAGGAGACAGAGACAGGAGGATCTGTGAATTTGAGGTCAGTATGGTCTAGATAGAAAGTTCTAGAATATGCAGTGCCATACAGAAAGGCCCTGTCTCAAAAAACAAGCAAGCAAGCAAGCAAGCAAGCAAACAAACAAACAAACAAAAACCAACAAAACCCAACAACAGACAATGAGAAAAACAACAACAACAAAGAACCCTTTTTCTCAGTATAGTGGTTGAATCTTTAATCCCAGCACTGGGAAGGCATAGGCAATTGAATCTCTGTGAGTTTGAAGCCAGCCTGGTCTATCTGAAAGTTCCAGGCCAACCAAAGTTACATAGAGAGACTGTCTGGAAATAATAAAAAAAAAAATTTTTTTTAAATTAACTTTCTTTCTACATTGCCTTCTCAAAATCTTCTAGTAGCATTCTCAAAGAGTTAATAAAAATATTACATTAAAAATAAAATAATGCTGAGTGGTGGTGATACACAACTTTAATCCCAGTATTTGTGAGGTAGAAGCAGACAGATCTCTGTGAATTCGAGTACAGTCTGGTCTACAGGGTTCCAGGACAGCCAGAGGTATATAGTGAAATCCTGTCTCAAAAAAACAAAAATATAACAACAACAATAACAACCAAATCACCTAATGACAGCCTCAACCCCAACAGAACTGAAGGCAAAACCCTTATAAGGACCTAGTGGCCCCTTCTTTGTGGTCCTGGCCTTCCTGGGCTGGGCTCCTTCCACTCTCCCTCCTATCTTCTACTGCAACTTGCTGAGCATTTCCACCACGCTGTCTTCTCTGAAGTGGGACTTCTTATTTCAGTCTGCTCTTTTACCTTCTTTGAGATCTAGTTCACTGTTACCCTGACCTCCATCCATCCAATCAGCGTATTTTGTCATGTTCTGCTTTTCTTGACAGCATTTCACCCAACCTACTTTTAACATGCTTCCCTTACTCATCTGCTACTATAATGTTCTTTTGTAAACTTTCTTAGTTAATTAGTTTATTTGTATGTATGTATGTATGCCTAGGTGAGTTTATGTGTGCCATATATATATATATGCAGGTGTCTACAAAGTCTAGAGGGGGTGGGGGGGTCAAAACTGGAATTACAAACAGTTGTAACATGCCATGTAGGGGCTGGAAACCAAAACTAGTTCCTTTGCAAGAGCAATAAGTGCTCTTAACCACTGAGCCACTCACTCTTCCACCTCCATGTTCCCTTCATTAGTGGGGAGAATCCACAAAAGGAGTGATACTGGTTGCTGGTGCATAAGACAAGCCAAAAAATTATGATGTGAACAAACATTATCTTTCTTTCTTTTTTTTTAAAAATAATTTTTACTTTTATTTTATATACATTGGTGTTTTGCCTGCAGGTATGTCTACATGAGGGCATCAGATCCCCTGGAACAGGAGTTACAGACAGTTGTGAGCTGCCATGTGGGTGCTGCGAATTGAACATAGGTCCTCTGGAAGAGCAGCCATTATTCTTAACCACTGAGTTATTTCTCCAGCTCCATGGTACCTTTCTTAACTGTGGGAAAGCACTCTTGGACCCTGTGTGTGTGTGTGTGTGAGAGAGAGAGAGAGAGAGAGAGAGAGAGAGAGAGAGAGAGAGAGAGAGAGAGAGAGAGAGAGAGAGAGAGAGAGAGAGCACTAAACAATATCAGTATGAGTGTAAATGCACAGAGGCCAGAAGGGGGCGTCTGGTGTCCTTTCTATCACTCTTAACCTACTCCCTTGAAGCAGGGTTTTGTCCTAACTCTGGGGATTTGTATTTCTCTGCTAACCCTAAAGTCAGTAGGCTTCAGCTGTCCTCCTTTCTGTCCAACTCAGAGCTGGGGTTACAGGCATGGGTAGGGTTACTGCATTGTTATGTAGGTGTTAGAATCTGAGCTTAGGTTCTCATGATTGTACAGTAAGTGCCCTTAACCATCTCAACAGCCTCTACCTTTGACCTCAGTTCTACAGGTAGAAGTAACTCATAGGAAAAAGCTGGTGTAACTCAATTTGGCAGAGGATTTAAGAGGAAACCAGTGGGGAAACAGCTTAGAGACCGACAGCTCAGCCTCATGAGTATTGCTACTTCTCAGATAAGCTCACATCTTTACATTTTCCTGGCTCAAGAGACGGAGAACCAGGTATGAGGCTCATACCTCAATCTCTGCACTCGGAAGTCAAAGGCAGGTATCAATTACCAACCATGTGGGATAACCTGGATTATAGAGTGAGATATCTTACTTTGAAAAAAAAAAAAGTAAAAAGAACCATTCCAACTTTCTCATGGACAATCATTCCATCACCCAACTCATACATACCCATCCACCTTACCCTAAGACCCAGGAAAGCCACTTTTCTTTTTGAATGAGGTATTTCTATGCATCCCAGGCTGACTTTGAACCCACAAAGATTCTCCTAAGTGTTGGGATTATAGGCATGTGCCTCCACATCAGGCTATTAAAACTACTTTTAATTAGAAAACAAAAGACAAAGAGTTATAAATATTTTCACTTTTCCTGAAATGATATTTACGATAATGTCAACAATACAACCTATGAATATTCATGATGTTATAAATGAACTTCACTTAAATGTGCCTTCTTGGATCTGCAGTTTGCCTCCTTTCTGAGTCTGAAAGTATCAATTCTGTCAGGGGCTAACCTTACATTTACCCTTCAAGGCCAGTTTACATTTTTCTCTGCTATCCCCATGACCTCAGAAGAAACCTTCAAATTTGCTTAGGTTTGGAATGTAACAGACTTCCTTGGAGTGCCCAGGACTTCCAATGAGGGCTGCTACTCTCCTTCTCCATGACCACTGTGTGTGTGTGTAGTCTGTGTTTTTCTTGTCCTGAATTCTAAGAGGCTGTCTGTCTATTGTTAGAAATCTATTACTCAAATATTCCATACTTTTGTTTCCCTATGTTTTCTAAATAAGACCCTTCTATGTCAATGGTGTTCTAAGATTTTTTTTAACAGAACACTGCTTATCCCACCCCCAGTTTTAGTAGTACTTCCATATTAATAATCTCACTTTTTATAGTTTCAGTTACCCCCCCCAGGTCAACCAACGTCTAAAAATAGGAGGTAGAAAAACTGCACACCATTCTAAATAACATGATAAATTTTCCTATCCCTTTCATTTAGTTCTGTCTGCAATATGAATCACCCCTTTGTCCACAGTGTCCACAGTATATGCACTACCTGCCCATTTGTCAGTCATTCGGTAGCCATTTTGAACAGACCTGGTAGTAAGTATTAGTATGCCCTGCTTATCCATAGGGTTCAGTACTGTCCAAGGTTTCAGGTATCTGCTGGGGGTTTTAGAATGTGCCTTTAACATTTTCACTTATTTTGTCTCATTTACAAACAGGAAACTTCATCTATGTTTCCTATAGCTCTTTTAACATGAGCAACACACTCTTTTCCATTTTCATGGTTCTCTGTTCCTACCTGTTACTGTGCTTAGGGAGAGCATCTATTTATCCAACCTGGCCCAGCAGAACAAACATTCCTCTAAGACAAGAATGAAAGTCCTTCCTACAACTCCAGCAGCTAACAGAGGGTCTGACACAGTGTGTGTGCTTGTATAAGGCTCCTGACTCATTTTCAACTGCCACAAACATCTGTAGACCTCTCTGCACTTTGGTCTGTCTTTTAAATTACTTTATGGTGTTTGTAACAGTAGCACCAGTCAATGCTTGTCAAATAGATGAATGCACTCATGATCATCCCAGAGAGCAGTGTCTGTGTCCTACTGAGCATGGCCCATCACCACAGAGGGAGGCTTGGGAGGCACAAGGAGGATACCTTTCAATCTAAAAGCCACTCTCTATTTCAAATTTGTTTACCCAATTGACTAGAATTTTGCCATCAGAATTTGATTTCTTTAGGCTTACCCTTTCCTAACACACACACACACACACACACACACACACACACGAGGTTAGGGACCTCACTTCATTAATAAATCAGGAGTATTAGTAACAGAGCCTATTTAAGTGAAAATGAACTTGTTGGAATATCAGTTAAAGATTCATTACATTCTTTTATGCTGTGGAATATGTGTTTAATGATGCAAAGATTTGTTGCAGCCCTTTATGTTGTGTTTGTTTAACTGCTTGAAGCTGTGTTACTTTGCCATCCTAAAACATGTGATTGGTCTAATAAAGAGCTGAAGGGTCAAGAGCTAGGCAGAGAGGGCTGCCAGGCAGAGAGATTAAATAGAAAGAGAGAAAGAGGGGAAGAAATAAACAAACAAAAAAAAAAAAAAAAAAAAAAGAGGAGAGGAGGATGCTAGGGGCCAGCTATACCCAGCTGCACAGAAAGCCACAGAGTAAGAAGTAAAAACAGGTATATAGAAAGGTAAAAGCCCAGAGGCAAAAGGTAGATGGGATAATTTAAGTTAAGGAAAGCTGGCTAGAAAGAAGCCAAGCTAAGGCCAGGTATTCGTAAGTCAGAATAAGCCTCCATGTATTTATTTGAGAGCTGTGTGGTGGGTCCCTCAACTAGTAAAGGTGAGAGAGAGACAGAGAGAGAGAGAGAGAGAGAGAGAGAGAGAGAGAGAGAGAGAGAGAGAGAGAGGGAAGGAGGGAGGGAGGGAGGGAGGGAGGGAGGGAGGGAGAGAGAGAGAACAAACAAGCAAACAAACAGAACCGGATGTGATAAAAAGGGATAAGGGACAGGAATGTAGGTGTAAATTCAAAGTGTTGGTGACTAAGTAGGAGAAAGGATGCTGAGAGCCTAGGGCGCTTTTTCCCCCTGCCGGTCTTGATAGGTTAGGCTTCTAAAATAGAAGCAGGAACCAATCCGTTTGTGACCTGTAACCCAAAATTCTGGGCTAGCAAGCCACACACTTATCTCTTAATCATCTATCTGCCTTTATATAGATAGTGCACAGAAGGGTCATTCTGCCTCTCAATCCCATCACTCTACAGAGGAACTCTGTCAAGACTAAGGGGGGGTAGAGTTCTTTGCTCAGGG
The DNA here is from genome assembly GCA_030556225.1 of Cricetiscus sungorus. Taxonomy (NCBI): domain Eukaryota; kingdom Metazoa; phylum Chordata; class Mammalia; order Rodentia; family Cricetidae; genus Cricetiscus; species Cricetiscus sungorus. The sequence goes on from JANBXA010000372.1 coordinate 42,046,715, forward strand.
TCTCACAAGTCCAGATAGGGGACAGGATGTCACTCAGTCTATGCGGGGATTCCCAGCGGTGTACAAACAAGACCTGACAAGAGCCTGGCTTCCCTGTCAGTCTTTCCAAGAAGCAGCCTGCTCTTTAAAACTAACACATAGCTTCACCTAGGAAAAGGCAACTCACTGATTTTCGGACTTCGAAATAGTCTTTCAACGCAGTTAACCACAAACCAGGTGTTAAACATCTGTTTACCAAGGGAAACTCGGCGATAAGTTTGTACATATTGTAGTTCAAGAACATAAACACACACACACACACACCCAAACAAGAAAGCCACAAATTAAATCAAACGATACGTTGTTGCTCTGTGGTTCACTAGGGCGTGTAACTTCCCCCTACCACACTTTGGCTTGAGATCTACATAGCAGACCACTCCTGGGTTCCAGAAATGTTTTCTCCCAATTGGCAGCCATGCTTACTTACCTTCGTCTTGTGCATGTTCGGAATCCTTAAGCCTTTTTACACAATGAGGAACCACGAGGGTAAGTCTGGTCAGCAGGCTCAGAACGATCAGAAGTGGAAACATAGTCTAGCAACTGTCATACAAACTAAAACAAAAGTAACAAAGACACATTTAAAAAGGGGAGGTGGGGAAGCCCCTGTCTTGGCGGGTCGGGTTTGAGTAGGAACTGACTCCAGGACCTATTGTACTGCGCCCCACGCGCGGATTTTAATCTATCACAGCCAAGGCGCGCCGGGCAGGTGAAACTCTCGGAGAGTCTGGGAACAAAAGCTGCTCCCCGGAATCTGCGGAGGAGAAGTCGGACACTGACCAAGGCAGACGCGACTCTGGCCGGCAAAGACCCGCAGCTAGATGCCGGAATGCCACCGCCTCGGCATCCCCTCCCGGTGACTCCCCACTTCGCCACCCCCTGCCGCACCTGCGTCCCCGGAAACATGTTCCACCAGCCCTTGGGCGGGAGCCGAGTTGTCTTTTACTCCCCGAGGCGGCCTAGCCCTGCGTCGCTGACGCTGTGTGGATCCCGGCGACAGTCGGAGCCTGGCCCTTCGCGGCGCCCGGGTGACAACAGCGCGCAGAGGAGGTGTCTAGGATCCGCGTAGGGGCGCTCGGGGAACGTGCGTGGCCCGGAGCCCAGCCTGTGTCTCCCGGGCCGCCGTCACCGCAGCGGGACAGGGAGGAGAGGCGGGTCTTTGGCTGTCACCTGGCGGAGCTCCTCCTCCTGGACTTGGTCGTCCGCCCTGCCCTGCGCGTCCGCGATGCTCTCTATTGCCTGCGGTTAAGCAGAGCTCTCTGGGCGCAATGGATGTTTTCCCAATTTAGATGCGAAACATGGGGTCCGGTGGTTACCTTAGGTCAGCTGTTCTCACATCAGGTCCAGGGGCGAGAGCACAATGTCATCGAGAAAAATACACTTTGATTTGCATTGACACATGACAAAAAATGAATTACCTTAGGTCTTAGATGGGGTTCGTTAGCTCTGGGATGTCTACCAAATCCTTTCAAGATATCTTAACGTTAAAATTGTTTCCATGATAACAGGCATGGTTTCACCTCTTTCACTTTCATTCCCCTCTTTCTCTGTCTCTCTCTGTCTCTGTCTCTCATTTACAGTGGAAATTTCCAGAAGCTATTTGACATGCAATGATATCATCACCCTGCTAACGAATAAATCTCCTACGGATGATTTGCTTGTGGCTGTTAGTATCTTCCACACTACCAGGGGTGTCGGTATGCAAATTTAAACAGAATTTAATAAATTGTGTCTATTCTCAGAACATTTTTTGCTTTTACTAGGTATTCTTGGTCATAGCTACTGGGACATCTAATATCTTTCTTGGACAAGTAATCTTAGATCTTGAACTTTTTGTTGAGTTTTTTCAGAAACAACAACAGCACCCTTCATTATCCTAGATGAAGTAAAATTTTGGAAATGTCTCTTTTTAATTATTATTTGAGAACTATCATTACAAATAATTCAAGAGGCCCTGAGTTCACAGTTTGATAATGAAGATAGGAGACAGTGTATCTCCACATCTTTCATATCCAAATAACATGCTCTGTCATTCTTGGAAACAATATTTTACATTCTGTTCTTTGATCAGAGTGGCCTGGAACTTGGTAAAGGTGAAACGGAACAAAATGAAATACCATTTTTGACTCCTTTCTACTTTTTAATTAATTCATTTTCATCAAATTCTTTTTCCTCCCCACAAGGCTATTACCTATTTTATTCTGACTAATGAAGCCAAATATTTTCCTAATTATTCTGCAGACACTGTTTTTGTTTCTTTCTAAACAGTGTTGTGCTCACCCCCTTTCCCTCCTCATTTCCGGCTTGTGTTTTAACCTTCTGGGTAATAGAGTCTTCTTTCTCCCTTACTTCAGTAACTGAGAGCAGACTGCGGAGAGGTTAGAAATACCTTATTGTTGAACACAAAAACTGGCAACACATTTTTTGAGAATAGCCATTCTTCTGCTTGCTTGCTTACTTGTTTCGTCAACCTACCACTGGAAGCTCTGACAATAGAGGGTTAAAAACCATTTTCTTTTTGGGAGAACTGGATCCTTCTGAGATCTGTATCTAAGAATGCAGACCTGTCAAGTTTTTCCAGGGCAAGAGCAGATTTCTTTGCTTCCTTCCCTCCTCATTTTTATATTCAGTACATTTAGATAGGTGGCAGAAATTTATTTTCAGGTTGGAGTGTTTCACAGCATTATGTATGTATGTATGTATGTATGTATGTATGTATGTTTGTATGTATGTATGTATGTAGGGGGGGTTGAGACAGGGCTTCTCAGTTCCCTGGCTGTCCTGGAACTCACTCTGTAGACCAGGCTGGCCTCAAATTCAAAGATCCACCTGCCTCTGCCTCTGAGGGCTGAGACTAAAGGAATTCGCCACTGCTACCTGGCTAACCTCAATTACAAAATAAATAAATAACTAAATAACTAAATAAATAACTAAATAAATAAATAAATTCCTTGAGGATTTCATACAATGTAATTTGATCATATTCACCCATCCTCCCCCAACTCCCCCCATATCTACCTTCACCCCTCTACCCTCCCAACTTTGAGCCCTCTCCCCAGATCTAACCCACTTCATGCTGTCCAGCTACTCTTGGAAGTAGGGTTTCTCTTGCCCTGTCAGGAGTTATGCATGCATCCTTAGAGCAAATCAACAAAAGTCAATCGCTCAGCAGCTAACACTGGACTTTTGTCTGGCTTGAGCTTTAGAAGGAAGGTCTGGGGCCTGCTGTCAGCACCACAATGTGTTAGGGAGAGGCAAATAGTGAGAAGCTCCCTGCTGTGAAGTCAGCAGATGGGAATCTGGTGGGATGCTTTGGTAGAATGAGTCGACCCACATCACTGGAGATCTGGGCTCAAACAATTGAGGCTTTGTGCTCGCATCAAATATCAGTATTTATTCTGGCTGGGAGGGGAGTCAGAAAGGACAAGACTGTCTCTCAGTTGTGAATTACAGCCTGCATGTTTTCGTGTGATATGGGTCCCTGAGAATGGTGCAGCATTTGGCAGGAGACATGCTCAACTGCTATGGAATTGAAAGATGCTCCTAGGTTAGCTGGGGTGGGGGTGGGGGGCAAGGTGGGGAGCTAGTAGCAGACTCTAGATTTCTTCTGTTGTCTACTTTCTGCATTTCAATATTTATTTTACTTTTTTCTTTTACCAATCACAATATTCTTACACTTTTCCCCCCCCTAAAGTATTTTAAGTTCTCTCCTGGACGGTATTTCTCTTACTCTGGCCATCTGTGGCGTTGAGCCCTCTCATTTCACACAGAGGGATATTGCAGCGTGGAGAAGTGAAACCAGGTCCTTGACTCTTTCCAGTGCTTTCTTTGAAGGGTAATGGGTAAAGAATTACTTAATTTCAGAGGAACTATGGAGAAAACAACAGAGCAATGAGATTAATGGGCTTGGATAATGTGTTGATGCATCCCTGGATTTGAGCACCTGCACACCCACCCACTTACCTATGTGAATTCAAGAATGAAATGGAAGCTGGCTCCTGTGTGGGCATGAGGATGGACTCAAGGGCTGTGACAGAAAATGCTTAGGTCATGGTCATGAAGCTCTTCCATGTAAGGTCACATCCCCGTCCTTAGAGACACATGGCTGACTGTAGCAATGAAGTGTTTGGAATAGGAGAGGAGCTGAACTTCTGTTTCTGTGACATTTAGCCTTGACATTTCAACAGCAATTGGCTGCAGTTTTAATTTATCCCAGTAAAATCAGTAAGCAGAAAAGAAATGACTCCTACATTTTAATGCTAATTGTATATCCGTGTGCAGGTATTTTTTCAAAGTTATTGCATAGGAGCTAAAGTGTCTATATTAAACATTTGCCAGGAGCCCTCTAGGGAAACTTTTGACAGAGTTTAGATTTAATTTCATCATTGAAGAGCAGTGATTATTAATAGCAAAATGATTTAATACAATTAAGAACCCTGAGAAATGTCATCTATTTTCTCTCATGCTATAGGCCATTATGAGAACGCCATGCTATGATTAGAGAATATATAAATAATCCTATAGTCCTTCCAATGCACCTGGGAACTTGAAATGCTGTGGTTCTGAGCTGCCCCCAGGGTTCTGTGACAAGGACTTTTGTCACAGTTTGTCATAGAGCTGTCACTGTGTGTGTGTACTTTGTATTTTTTTTTTTTTTTTTTACAGTTGCAATTAGTTCATTATTCCTGCCTAAACCTCTCAAAACAGGTATTATGGGTGTTCACCACCACTCCTGGTGCCAAACAATTTTTCTGGCTTCTTTTATAAACACATGTTCATATAATCATAGTATTACAAATGAAAAGATTTTTTTCCACACAGATATTAAGCAGAATCATTTGTAAAACCATACTTTCCATGTATGTATAGGAGATGAAGCAAACCATGCATTTCTACCTATAAGTGACAGTGTTCATGAGTTAGCATGGGTGAAAGATGCAGCTAATTTATCTAGCCTTTGAAAGGTACTGGGTTCCATTCTCTGCCAGTAGGATGGGAAAGAAAGAACATAGCAAGCACCTATAATCTTAGCTGCTCTGGAAGCTGAGGCAGGGGGATTGTGAGCTTGAAGTGAGCCTGGGCAACATCTGCACAGTTCAACACCTCAGGGTAGCCGCTTTGCCTAAGAAACACATGTTATGCAGCCCTGCTTCCAGAAAACACACAAACATGATCCCTTTGTTCTCTTTCATTTAATCCTGTGTTATTTCATGTAACATCCTGTCTTCTAACTCTCCAATGTTAAAATACAGAGTGTAAGCCTTTCAGTAATCTGCTAATTATTCTTCCTGTCTGGATAGTCTGGATAGTCTTGAATCACCTACTCTTTTTTTTTTTTTTTTTTTTTTTTTTGTAATTCTGGGATTTCTTTTTTCATCGTTGTCTTTTGTTTTTGATATAGGATTGTACTGTGTTCCCCAGGCTAACCTTGAAAGATACAGGTGTTTTCCTGCCCTAGATGAGTGCTTGGATTACAGGCAAACACGATCACATCTGGTGTAACTAAGACTTTCTACTATTTTCTAAAAGCACTTCTACTTCCTCGATATATTTTTAAAAGATTTATCTCTCCTTTTCAGAATTTAGAATTGAAAAACCTAATCTCCCTTCCTCTGGCTCCTGAGTGCTGAGACTAAAGTTGTGTGCCACCATCGCCCAGTTGACATGTCATCTTGAATAACAACATCTTTTCTGACTTTCTGCTCTCTCTCTCTCTCTCTCTCTCTCTCTCTCTCTCTCTCTCTCTCTCTCTCTCTGCTTCGTGTGCTAATGAAATGTCATCAGTCAGCTTCCTGCTCCTGCCACCATGCCATAGTTTCCCCACCATGCACTCTTCCTGGAACTGTAAGCTGAAATAAACTTTCTTCTGTAAAGAAAATAAAATAAAAGAACAATGCCTTTTTTTTTTGAGGCATAAATTATAACTGCCACACGATTACTTATAAATTTGTAGGCATTAAAAATGCTAAATGAATTAAATTATTTATTAAGAAATTATATTTGGGCCGGACATGGTAGGGTATGCCTTAAACTTCAACATTTGTGAGCAGAAGCAGGCAGATCTGGGAGTTCAAGGCCAGCCTGGTCTATACATCTAGTTCTAGGCCAGCCAGGGTTATACACAGTAAGGCCCTGTCTCAAGACAAACAAACAAACAACCTATTTACTTTTACATTTAAAATAAAAAACTTTATGTGCATGAGTGTTTTGCCTTTATATAATGTTGTTGCACCACGCATGTGCCTGGTGTTTGTAGACACAAAAGCAGGTTGTCAGATTCCCTGGAACTGGGGTTACAGACAGTTATGTGCTCCCATGAGGGCACTGGGAATAGAAACCAGGTCCTCTGGAAAAGCAGTCAGTGTAATACTCTTAACCATTGTGCCATCTCTCCAATCTCAAAATCATTGTTTTTGCTAGCCCCTTCTCTTTTGGTTTTTGGGCATTCCTTTTTCCCTCTTCCCAATTTTAACTTTTTCTTTCTCCTTTCATCCCTTTGAATTGTTTCAAAATTACCCCTGTAAACATTCTCATGATTGCAATATTTTTAAAAGACTTATTTATTTATTTTATGTATATGAGCGCCCTATCTGCATGCACAACTTTATGCCAGCAGAGAACATCAGATCCCACCCACTATAGGAGATTGTGAACCACCATATGGTTGCTGGGAATTGAACTCAGGACCTCTGGAAGAGCAGCCAGTGCTCTTAACTGCTCAGCCATCCTTACAGCCCCATTATAATATTTTTCTTCCTCCCTCCCTGTTTTGATGTTGGGCTTCACTCCCGGGACTCAGGTATGCTATGTATTCACTCTACCACAGAGCTGTGCCCCCAAAGTCTCAATCTTTCTGCTTATATTCTTTCCCTCTCTAAGGATTTGTATGACTTTCTTAGGTCAAACTATATGAAAATACAATTTTATTTTGTAAATTGAAAGTAAAAAAATTCCAATATTTGTAATACCACACAATTCAACCTTGGCACTCAATATTTGCTGAATGGATGACCAAGCAAAGCCTTTTCTGATGAAAATATCCTAGGAAATTTACATTTTAGAGCCTGAGATTAAATTAGAGAACTTTGTCTCAACAGTGAATTCAGAAGCTGTATTTTTTTCCCCTCAAGTATTCCAGGCTATCCTCAAACTTGTGATCTTCCTCCAGAATGCTGGGGTCATAAGCATGTGCCACCACAGCTGGACCGAGTCTGTAACATAGACCATAGCAGTACATTTACTGATTGCTTTATTCCATTATCCTGATCATTAATGTGCTCTAGTCAAGACTCGGGATAGTCTCCTGGTTACCTACGTCAGTGTTATTCTCTACGCCTTGGAATGGCAGGGAACAAGTTACATACATGCACCTTCTTGTGAGCATTCCTATTTGTACATATACATAAATTAGCATCTCACAAAGCTGAAATATTAGGAAAGAGATAAAAAGCTTGTCACATATCCCAGGAGTTAGAAGGAAGGTTAGGTTTCTTAAAATGAATTATACTTTCAGTCTCATTAGCAGTAATGTGTCATATCTGTGATTCCCAAACTGCCCCCTCTGGCACTCTGTTATCCTCAACGGGCCTCAGGACCTTTGAGCATTGAAATAGTAGCTGAGGCTTGAAAAGGAGACTTCCTAATCACAGAAAACATTGATGATTGGAATTGCTGGCTCTATCCGTGGAGACTTTGACTTCAAGATGCTTTTAGCATTTTAATATGGCAACTCATAAGCTCATAGCTTTTACCAAATCAAATGAGATCTTTCTTTAATGCATTGGAGAACAGGTGCAGAAATTGTGAGAGATTAGTTTAAGGAAATGGAGTAAGTGAATTAGGAGGGGCAATGAAACTAGGGTTTCTGGTTTCTACCTTAGTAGGATTTTGACTTCACCCCCTTGGCATTTGAATTCTACTTAATCATTCAGTAATTGCTCTTGTGATTCATGCCCTATGAATCATGAAGAGAGGCTTTTGTTCTCCTTCAGTCACAAAAAGGTGAAATTCAAGCTGTAACCCTGGCAAAGGCATCACCCGCTCATGCAATGAAGGACATGCTTTATAATTATATTTTCATTTAAAAAAGAAAGTCCCAAGTATTTTATATCAAAGCAACTGTACTTCCCCCCCCCCCACTCCCAGACAGGGTTTCTCTGTGTAATAGCCCTGGCTGTCCTGGAATTCATTCTGTAGACCAGGCTGGCCTGAAACTCATGGAGATCCACCTGCCTCTGCCTTCCAAGTACTAGGATTAAAGGTGTGAGCCACCACCACCCAGCTCTGTAAAAAGTACTTTTTAATTAATTTTTTTTTAGATTTCTTTATCCTAAGTATATGGGTGTTTTGCCTGCATGTATGTATGTGCACCAAGTGCATGCCTTGTGATCACAGAGGATGTTGGAACCCCCTGGAACTGGAATTATGAACAGTTGTGAGCCATCATGTGAGTGGTGGGAATCAAACCCCAGGCATCTACCATAATAAGTGCTCTTAACTGCTGAGCCATCTCTCCAGCCTTAAAGGAAGATTTTGCATAGCTCACACCTTTTAAAGTGAACTCTGAAGAACTAGTTTGTTTTGTTTTGCTGGGTTTTTGAGACAGGATCTCACAATGTAGCTCTGGCTGGCCTGGAACTTGCTGTGCAGACCAGGTTGGCCTGGAACAGAGATCTGTTTGCTTCTGCTTTCTGATTGTGGGGATTAAAGACTTTTGTCACTAGGCCTGGCTGAAGAATGGTTTAAATGGTTATGTTATAGGAAAATGTGTTCTGTTAAATGATGATCCCTTGAATACATTTAATATCGTAATTATTTTCTTTGTATAGCATCTGTTTCTATGCCTAAAGTTATAAAGGTCAGTTCTTTAAAAGAAAGTATTTTATTTTATGTGAATGGATGTGTTTGCCTTCATGGACGTCTGTGTACCTCCTTGTCCTGGTGCTGAGGCCAGAAGATGGTAGATTTCTTGGAACTGGAGTTACAGATGGTTGTGAACCATCATGTAGGTGCTAGGAATTGAACCTAGGTCCTCTAGAAGAGTAGCTAAAGCTCTTAGCTACTGAACAACCTCTCCAGCTCTTCAAAATGTGTTTTAAGGCACATTTTTAGTAGCCATTCTAAAATAAATTCCAGATGCCTTTAAGAATTTTATAAAGAAATTAAATTAAAAAAAAATAAAGGTTAAATGAAACACTAGAAGAAAGTTGTATTCGAGCCAAGCAATTACCTTCTTGGAGAGTTCAGGTGTACCCTCTTATAAAATGGGGCTTCTAGACTTTATATTCCCTTATAGAGTGGTAGTGGGAAGGGTCACAAGACTCTCATCTGAGTCTCAGTCACTTTCTACCACCTGTTGTATGTAACTTTGTCTTAATTGCATGAGGCCTCAGGGAGGAGCTTGAGTGGATAGACCAGACTGACTGGGGACAGTGTCCATCTGTGCAGTTACCCGGAAGCACTCATCCCTTAAGGCTTTTCAGGTATTGCCTTTTGGGGAAGGAGTACCCATACCTTTGTAAGTCATTGTAAGTAAGCCCAACAGACTCATTGGGTTCCCAGAATAAACTATGGTGGAACTGTGTTTGGTTTGGGCCCCTGGGGAGCCGGGTAGATGCTGTTTACATCTCCCCCCCAAAATAAGGAATTTTAGCCACGAAAATACAAGTAACAAATATCCTTCACATACAGAAAGAAGGACTCTGATAATAAAAGCAAAATAAAGCTATTAAGGAACACAATAACAGATTTTGCCTCATAAGAGTCAAATACATTTAGGTATTACAAGAAACCAACTAAGACAAATGACAAGTGGAAAAATATCAATACCATACACGAGAAATGAAGGGCTAAGCTGATTACTCCTTGAAGTACAGAAATCAACATGTTGAGGGGTTAAGAGAACTTGTAGAGGACCAGAGTTCCATGCCCTCTGTTAAGAGCTCACACTGCCTGTAACTAACTCCAGGGCATCCAATGCCTCTTTCTGGCCTCCACGAGCCACCCCCTACACATATGGCAAATGCATACAAATAAATTATAAAACACATTTCAAAAATCATAACAAGTCAGGCATTGTGACACACACCTTTAAGCCCAGCACTTAGGAGGAAGAGAGAGGTGGAGCTCTGTGAATTTGAGGCCAGCCTGGTCTACATAGCAAGTTCCGGGTTTACAAATAGACAACTCATAATAGAATAAATAGAAATCATCAATTATCTTAGGAAATTATTAGTCTATAGTAAGTCAAACATGAAGGTTCATTTTACCGCTTTGATTAGCATTAAGAATGACGTTCGTCAGTGCTGGGAAGGGCATGGCTCCAGGGTTGTCTCGGTTTCGCTGCTGGGGTAACGGCTTCAGAAAGCAGCCGTGTGCACTTCAGCAACTGTGGGAATTCTTCTCTTTGACACCTCAGCGTTGCCTCATCCTTTCCCATGAATGTAACCATTGCACTTTTGGGATGATTTCTTTAGGCAGCTCGTGAGTCATTGTTTAATTACAGACCGTGTCTCTTCAGTTCATTCCTCTAGGCATATAATCACAAGCTCGAAAGAGTTCTATTTCATTCGTGAATTAAAAAAAAAATACAGTGACCTCAATAAAATTGAGCTAGCTCCATCTGACCTCCAGGAACCTTCAAAAAATTAAATATTTTTCATCCCTCATTTGGTGGCAAAGGCTGAGATGGCGGTACTTAGAAATGATAACTTCTAAGCTACCATGATCTACATAACAAGTTCCAGGCCAGCCAGGGCTATAGATCTGCCTCAAAACAAGTTAACAAATGCTACTTCTAAAACACCAAACTCAAAACACTAAACGTACCTTTTATCATTTTTCTCTTATAAAAGCAATAGCTGCAGCCCATTATCGATGGTGTAATGGAAGCCACCGTCCTGGAGTCACTTGCAAGGACATTTGCAAGTAGAGATGAAGGGACTAAGGGGTAAACTGTGTGACTAGTAGGCCACACTACAGATTCCACGACAAGATTTTTCTTTTACTTCTTTTTTTCTGGTTTTGTTTTTATTTCTGTTTTTGTTTTTTTGATTTGGTTTTGATTTGGGGGGAGAGTGCAAGGGCAGAGGGCAGATGAGATGAGATGGGCAGATAAGTGGGATCAGAATGCATGATGTGAAATCTACAAAGAATCAATAGAAGTAAAAGAAAAAAAGCAATAGCTACTTCTAGAACAGAAAACTAAAAGTATAAATGGGGGTGGGAATAACAAAAATGACAACTCTAAGTATAGTACTTGGAGGTGATCATTCCAGGAACTTTTCTAGCCATATGTGTATATATATATTTATTTTACATGCTTTCAAATCAGCCTCCAGAAAGAGTTATAAATGTTTATGTAATAAAACATGATAAAAGGAGAACACGATTTCCCATGTCAATGTGGGACACTAACACTTTTACTTTTGTGTGGTCATATGTGTGGTGTGGGTGTATGTTTGCATGTGTGTGTGTGTGTGTGTGTGTGTGTGTGTGTGTGTGTGTGAATTCGTGCATGCTATGGACCAAAGGTGACATTGGGTGTCTTCTTAGGTCATTTTCCATTTTATTAAGGCAAGATCTCTCCTTGAATCTAGAGCTCACCAACTCCAGCTAGTTTAGCTAGCCCACACTCCTGAGCCAGCCACAGGGGACTTTCCTGGGGGTGAGCTAGCTACCCTACCCCTTCTGAAGAGTGATAGGAAGTTGTTAATGATGGCCAGGGGAAAGGAGCCATGGGCCTCAGTGGTGCAGTCGCTAGTAATTTGCCTTTGTTCAAGTAATACCCCCCCATTCATGTTCATGTAAGTACCGGTAAATGAAATGCAGTGAGACACACAGGAAGAGAGCTTTGGGGAAGGCAAGTAGGAGGAGAACTTGGGAAGAAGGAGGGGTCTGGTGAGAGGAAGAAGAGAATAATAGAGGATAACTGGGAGGGAATATAAGCAAAGTACATTATATGTTTGTATGAAATTGTGAAGGAAGAAAGAAGTCACTTGGCCTTTGCTGTGGATAACAAAGCAAAGGCCTGGAGTGTGCTAGCCTGTTGTTTTAATTACTATTAATTGTTTTTTTAACATAGACTCAGTATCTGTTTGTAGTACACTTTTTTATTTGTTTGTTTTTGTTTTTTGAGACAGGCTTTTTCTGTGTGGCTTTGGAGCCTGTCCTGGCACTCTCGCTGTAGACAGGCTGGCCTTGCACTCCCAGAAATCTGCCTGCTTCTGCCTCTCAAGTGCTGGGATTAAAGGCCTGCGCCCACCACCACCGCCCTGCTTAGTACTTTGAATTCTCCATTAGTACTTGCTGCAAATTGCGTTTTAGCTTGCTACGATCACACATTTGCTCCTTGCCCATTCGTTTCAAATCTGAGGTTGAGCTGGGGGCTTTGTCCATGCCAGGCAAGTGCATTGTGCTGTCTTTAGCTCTTACAATTGCACCTCTGGTTTTAGCGGAGTCTAATCTACTCTTGGAATTTCTGTAGATGAATAAATTATTATTTCCTGATTTGTGTGTGTGTAAATTATAAGACCATATTAAATAGAGTTCCCTTTTGGAAAATCTTTTTCTTTTCTTTTCTTTCCTTTCTTTCTTTCTTCTTCTTTTTTTAATGAAGATCCCTTAGGCATTCTGTAGGACATAAAGATGAATGGCAATATAAATAATTTTTCTTTTCTTTAAAATTTTTTATTTTGCTGGGCAGTGGTGGTCTATGACTTTAATCCCAGCACTCCGGAGGCAGAGGCAGGCAGATCTCTGTGTCCTGGCCTACAGAGCCCGGACAGCTAAGGCTGTTACAAAGAGAAACCCTATCTTGAAAATAAAATAAATTATTTTGCTTATTATTATTTTTTAGACAAGTTCTTGATATGTAGTTTAGCTGTCCTGACATTTTTTCCCCTTTTCTTTTGTGGTGTTGGGGAATCAAAATGGATTTGTTTGGTTTTGTTTTTTAATTTTGTGACCCTTGGCATTTTGCCTGTGTGTATGTCTGTGTGAGGGTGTCAGAGCCCTGGAACTGGAGGTACAGACAGGTGTGAGGGGCCATGTGGGTGCTGGGAATTGAATCTAGGTCCTCTGGAAGAGCAGCCAGGGCTGTTAACCAGTGAGCCATCTCTGCAGCCCCAAACATAGGGGTTAGCTCTAGGTTAGTGCTGCATTGAGCTATACCCCCTACCCAATGACTTTTTGACACAGAGCCTCAAAGCCTCAGTATGTAGCTTGGGTTAGTTTCCATTCTTCCTACCTCAACTTCCTAATGCTGAGATTGTAGGCATGTATGATAAGGTGGTTTTGTTTTCTAAAACTGATGTAAAATTTACACATTGGAAACAACCACGTTATCATTTTAAATGTATAATTCAGAGCTTTTGGTCTGTGTGTAACCCTGTGCATAACCATTATTGCCTAGAACATTTCAATTTCCTTAAAGAGAAGCCCCATAGCTGTCAATGAGCTACTTCCCATGCCTCCTCTTGTCATCTGCTGACACCACTAATTTACTGTCTCTCCCTATGGATTTGCCTTTCCTGCGTGTTTCATAGAAATGGCATCCTGTAATATGGTCTTTATGTTTGTTTGTTTGCATTTTCAAGACATTTCTATGAATAACAGCTCTGGCTGTCCTGGAACTCGCTCTGTAGACCAGGGTGGCCTTGAACTCACAAAGATCTACCTGCCTCTGCCTCCTGAGTGCTCACACCAATTCCCAGTGTAATATGTGGTCTTAATAACTTGTTTTGCTTAGCATTCATTGCAAAGTTCATGCATGCAATGTATTGAATGTGCCAGTACTTTCTTGTTTAGTGTTGGGGACAGAACTGATAGTGAACATGGAAGGGAGGTGTCTTACCACTGAGCGGTACCCCCAGACTACTCATTCCTTGTTATAGTTGAGTTTTCTTGCATGGGTGGGTTGTCATACTTTATCTCTTAACCAGTTGATGAACATTTGGGCTATTTGGTTATCAACAATGTGGATGTAAACACTTAGTACAAGTCTTTTATGTGAACATGTGGTTTAATTTTTCTTGGTATACATTTAAGAATTGAATTGCTAGGTTGTATGGTAATCCTATGATTAAGTTCTTGAGAAATATGTGGGTGCTAGATTTATGGCTGCTGGGAACTGAATTCATGTCCTTTGGGAGAGCAGCTAGTGGTCTTAGCCACAGAGTCATTTTTTCAGCCCCCATTTTAATTCTAGTTAATTAATTACTTAATTTTGGTCTTTATGAGCAATGTCCCTCTATTATGCAGCTCTGGCTGGCCTGTAACTTGCTATATAGACCAGGCTAGACTAAAATACACAGAAATCCACCTGCCTCTGCTTCCCAAGTACTGGATTAAAGGTGTGTGCCACTATGCCTGGCCTCCATGTTTATTTATTTTTTAATCTACCTGTGTGTGTGTGTGTGTGTGTGTGTGTGTGTGTGTGTGTGAGTGTGTGTGTGTGTGTGTGTGTGTGTGTGTGTGTGTGTGTATGAGTGCAGGTGCTTCAGTAGCCAGAAGAGGGTGTCAGATCCCCTGAAGCTGGAGTTGTGAGCTGATTGATACAGGTTCTGGGTACCAAACTAGGGTCCTCTGCAAAAGTACTGCACACACATAACTTGAGCCATCTCTGCAGCTTCAAATATGTAACTTCTCTTTTTTTCTTTTTTCTTTTCCCTCCCTCCCTCCCTCCCTCCCTCCTTCCTTCCTTCCTTCCCTCCTTTCTTTCTTTCTTTCTTTCTTTGACAGGTTTCAACTATGAAGTCCTGGCTGACCTGAAACTTGTATGCAGACTAGCCTAATCTTTGAACTCACAGATAGATATCTTGCCTGTAATGTTCTTGAAGGCTTAGTGTGTGTGTGTGTGTGTGTGTGTGTGTGTGTGTGTGTGTGAGACTTGGGTAAGCATTTGGCCTGATTATTTTTTAATAGAATCCTCACAACTTTCTGTAGTAGGTTTTGTTATTCTGCTCATTGTATAGAAGATGACTCTGACATTCAAAGATATTAAGATACTTGTTCAAAAGCTCACAGCTGGTTGACAGATTCAGCATCTATCTAACTTAGTCTGGTTCCAGAACCTGAGATGTTCTTATTCTTACTTTTTTAGGACACATATGAAATAGCACACACCATCCCCCCCCACACCCCCCACGATGGCACAGTGAAGGTAGGATGTACAGGAGCTGTGTAATGTCTTTGAGAATCTGAGGAAGAGAGTGGAGTATGAGAAGGAGGGCACATTTGAAATGAATCTTAATAACAAACTTAAGAAGAGGAGCTAGGATGAATGCCAGCTAAGTGAAAGGGCCGCTGGAAAGTTGGCAAGTTAGTTTGTTTGACTTCAAGTGCCCATTTTATTCCAGTGATAGCTGCATCCTGTGGCCCTGTATTGAGACACTATATCCCTGCTCAGTGGGGAAAGATGGGATGATTAATTAGCAGTGTCTACCATAGGTGAGGGAAGGGAGATGTGTCATGCTGGTGACATGAATTTTCATCACTGACTGATGACAAAGAGATGAGAAACTATGGGTCATGTTTTAGAGGAGAATGACAATCCCGTGACCCTAACTTAGTCCTACAGTATGTGTAGGAAAGTGGAGGCTGAGGTAAGAGATGGCAACAAGGCTTAAATAGCAGGCTGACAAGTTCTTGCTCAGTTCAGACAGTGAGTTGAAGCTTTCTGAACAGCGGACTAAAACCACAAGAGCCCTGATGTAGCACGGGTGGGGGCATGCAAGATGAACTGATAAGGGGAAAATCCTGTTTAGGGCAATATTAAACAAAATTAGCAGATGGAGACAAAGCCACCCCTTCCCACCTTCCCCTTCGTTCCTCTTTTCTTCTTTCTCTGGGAACTAAATCTAGGAACTCTCACATACTGGACAAGCACTCTCACTGAGTCTGTCCCCAGCTCTCTTCATTTTTTATTTTGAGATACAGTCCTGGAAGTTATCAAGGCTAGCCTTGAAATCACTCTTTAGCCTAAGCAGGCCTTGAACATGTAACTCTAGCCTCAGTGTCTTAGGTGATGAGTCACTGGTATTACAGGCTGTGCCCCTAGGCAAGCTGCATTTCACTTTCCATTGTTTATTTCAAATCACCTGTGCGTGATTGAAACTAGCAACCTACACAGTTTTTAAAATTCAGAACATTTCTAATTAGCCTGAAATATTGGAGGCACTGGAAACAATTTTCTAGTGACAAGTACACTTAATCTCTGGTTGTCTTACTCCTGTATTAGCTTGCTTTCTGTTGCTGTAATAAACACCATGACCCAGAGCAACTTGTGAAGAAAAGGGTTGATTTCGTTGAATAGTGTATAGCCAGCCCATCAGGACGAGAATTCAGGGCAGAAACTCTAGCAAGGCAGGAATCTGGGGGCAGGAACTGAAGCAGAGGCCATGAAGGAGTTCTCCGTACTGGCTCGTTCTCTGGTTCACTCAGCATCCCTTTTTACACAATCCAGATACCAATGGGCCAGGCCTTTTCATATCATCATTTACTGAGAAAGTACCCAGAGACTGCCCTAAAGGCCAATCAGATGGAGGCAATTTCTCAATCATACATGATGACTCTAGCTTATGTTAAGTTGAAAACAAACAAACAAAACCCCAAAACTAACTAGCACAGCTTTCTTTTATGTTTATTTTTAACATCTTAAAAAGTTTATGTTTACTTTGTGTGTGTGTGTGTGTGTGTGTGTGTGTGCTACAGCATGCAAATGGAGATTAGAAAAAAATTGGTGGGTGTCCGTTTTCTCCTCCCACCCTGTGGGTCCATGGGTGGCAGGGATTGAACTCAGGTTGTCAGGTTTGGCTGTGGGCACCTCCACGTGCTGGGCCTTTATCTTTATACTGGCCCCACAGATACTTGAATTTAGAGCTGCCGATTAAGGACTTTTGCATAACTCGATAGAGAAGTATTGAATTAACCCAAGACATAAATTTAACTAGAATTATGTATAATGTGGACTTTATGAGGAAAATTAGAAAACTTTACTGAAAGGGATAAAAGAGCACATAAAGAGAAATAAAGCATAGAAAGGTTGAATTCTTCCTAATATACTCCAATTTAATATAACAGAAACCCCAACAGCATCATTTGTGAAAAATTGACATTGGCAATCCTAAAATTGATCTGGAAAAACAGAAGATTAAAAACAACAAAGTCTCTGTTAGAGGAGAGTACGGTGGAAGGACAGTTGTCTGATGAGATAATAGTGTGTCTACCAAAGTTACAGAGATTAAGATGGTATGACATCAGACAGACATAATCATTGGAGCTGAACATGGGTCTGGCAACAGACACATGGAGCAGTCATGATGTTAAACCAAGTTTGAAAAGATTTAGCATTGACATCATAAGAATTAAAAGGCTGTTTGAGATGTCATGCCAGAACAATGATGGAGAGAGGAATTAGTTAAGACGATCTGGCTTTATGTAAGAATATAAAGTAGAGAAAAGGAGAACTAAAGAAAGTCTTATTTTTAAAACATTGTGTGTGTGCGCGCCCCCCCCACACACATACACACACACACACAGTTCCCTCAGAGGCTAGCAGAGTATACTGAGTCAACTGAAGCTGTTGTGAACTGTCCACTGTGGGTGCTGGGAGCCAAACCCAGGTTCTCTGCAAGAGCAGCAGCATCTTAAACTGCTGAGCTTTCTTCGGCTCTAAAGAAAGGCTTAACTCCATGGTCTTGTGTAGGTTGACCGGCTTTTTTCAAGAGAGTGAAATCTCAAAAGAAAATTGGAGAAAGTGACATGTTTTCTTTTACAATTATGCACAAGGAATTACTACCCCTCAGGGAACTGGAACCAAGAACAGTATAAACATGAATGAGAAATGAGTTTCCCTTTCATTCCTTTTAAGCAGCTTGGTGAAAAAGTACTAGATTAATAATCTGGAACCTGGGGGCAGGAGAGACGGCTCAGTGGTTAAGAGTCCTTGCAGCATTTGTAGAGGACATGGGCTTGGTTCAGAGCCACTTGTAACCTCAGTTCCATAGGGTCTTTCATTCATTGTACACTCATGGTGTACATACATATATTCAGGCAAAGCACTTGTTTACATAATAGAAAATAAATGCATCTTACCAAAAAAATAAAAGCCTCCAAAAACCACGAAACAAAAAGTAGAATCCAAAACCTAAATTTTGGGCGCAGGAGGGGAAGTGAATAAGAGTGTTTGCTTGCTGCACGAGCAGGAGGACCTGCCTTTGAATCCCTAGCATACGTGTGAAACGTTGGATATGGCTGTGCATGCCTGTAACCCCAGTGCCCGAGTGCCGTGGGAGGCACAGACAGGAGGACTGCTGGGGTCTTATGGCTGCCAGCCTAGCTCCACATTCAGTGAGAGACCCTTTCTCAAGGGAATAAGTGAGAATGGCAAGTCATCACTCAATGTCCTCCTCTGTCCATGTACTCATAAACAAGCACATGCAAATACCACACACACACACACACACACACACACACACACACACAAGAAAAAAAGGAAAAAATCGGGGAAAAAAGAGAGACCCAGCCTTCTAGTTTGACAGTGTCCTTAATTGTTTGTGTGACTTTGAGTAAATAACTGGGCCTCACTGAACTTGAGTTTTCTGACAAGATGTTTGCCAAGGCTCTGCTTTGAGTCGAGTCATCGCTTGTGTTAAAAAGTCTCTCTCTCTCTCAAAAAAAAGTAGGCATAACCATTCATCATTTTAATAAAGATATATTCTATTAATTTGGAAAAGCTGATGAGAGTATTAATTTTCCTCCCACGGTCTTAATGAAGAAATAAAGAAACTAATTTCCCATTACCATTCAAGGAGCAAGCCCACTCCTTCACAGACCGAAAAATTAATGTAACAGATCCAAGCAACTGAACCATTTGTGAATCTTCCTCTCTCCAAGGCTCTGAGCTTTTCTGTTGTCTAAAAAGTTTTAAAAGGTAACTGAAAATCAATGCAATTTTAAAATTCAAGCCTGCTTCATACTTAGGACAACACTATCTTTAGTTTTCAGAATGTTTGACTTAGTAAAATGTATTGATTCCCTGACTGACACACATCAACCATTACAATCTTTGCTAATCATAGTCTTCCCCACTCACTGTAGCTTACATCTACCACTTTCTTATTGAAAGCTGTTTGGTGTAGTTTACAAATAGTAAGTCACTTATCTTCACAATATATTAGCGAGGAAGGTTTAAATATAGGAGGAATGGGAAAGTGGCTTAGTTGGTAACGTGCTTGCCATCAAAACATGAGGACCTGAGTTTAAATCCCTGGCATCCACCTAAAAAGCCAGGCCTGTAGTCCCATCACTGGGGAGACAGAGACAGGTACATTGTCCAGTTTCTATGTTCAGTCAGCCTTGTGAAATTGTCTAGCTCCAGGTTTAGGGAGAGGTTCTTTCTCAAAAAAAAAAAAAAAAAAAATAAGGGATGGAAGATTGAGAAAGTGTTGACCTCTGGCTTCTACGCTGATGCACATTCGTGAGCATGTACAGCCCGACCCCCCTAACACCAAAAGATTGGAATGAGGTTGTAGCTCAGTTGGTAGAGAGCTTGCCTAGCATGCAGGAAGCCCCGGGTTCCATCTCTAGCACCCACACACCTGTATCCCTAGCACTTAGAAGGTGGAGGCAGGAGGATCACAAGTCTAAGAACATTGTCAGCTACTAAGAAAAATTGAGGCCAGCCTGTGCTTCATAAGATCCTGCCTTGAAAAAAAAAAAAAAAAATGGAGCTGGGCAGTGGTGGTACACACCTTTAAATTCCAGCACTCCGGAGGCAGAGGTAGGTGGATGCGTGAGTTCAAGGCCACCCTGGTATACAGAGTGAGTTCCAGAATAGCCAGGACTACACAGAGAAACCCTGTCTCAAAAAACAAACACACAAGCAAAAAAACCAAAACCAAGAGAAGTAAGTAAGTAAATGGAGCCATGGAGCCAACCTGGAACTCACTCTGTAGACCAGGCTAGCCTCCAACTCAGAGATTCATCTGCCTCTGCCTCCTGAGTGCTGGAATTAAAGGAGTGCCAGCACCACCTGACTACATATGCATTTCTTGCTTTCACACTTTTCTTTCTTTGCTCTTGGATTTCATTATTTCAGTTAAACTTATGAATTCACCTCCTGATTAATTCCATTTCCAACTTTCACACTGTTTTCAATGCAGTTTTAATTTGTGTATGTCTGTGATCTTAGAGTTTGTGTTGTAAAGTATTTGTGTGTGTATGTGTGTGTGTGTTGTTTGCACCTGAGCAGAGGCCTGAAGAGGACTTTGGGTATCCTACTGAAGCACAATCTTCATTTTATTCTCTGGGTCAGGGTCTCTCACTGAACCCGGAGCTAAGCTGTTGCTTAGCAAGCCTCAGAGATCCCCTTGTCTTCAATTCCACAGTGCTGAAATTATAGACACTTGTGTGGCTACACTTGGCTTTTTATCCCACCCATGTTGGGATCTGAGAGGTCTTCATGGTCACACAATAAGTACTCAGCCACTGAACCATATTTCTAACTTGCAATTTTAATTTTGACATCTTAAAATCCAGCCTTTTCTGCTTTCAAATTGCTTTGTTTTTAATGGATGTTTACTCTATTGTCATTAATTCAATTTAGTCCTGGGTCTTACTGAGAAAAAGAAGCACAAACTTTCTAAATATTTCTCACGCGTTTGTAGTGAACATATTTTAGAGAGTGTCATTCCTCTGAATATTCTAGGTTTTTGTTGGCAAGCTAATGCTACTAGTTTCTTTTTCTTCTTATTTTAAAGCAGGAGTTCACAGTGTTGTCCAGGCTTGCCTTGAATCTGTGTCCTTTTCTTGTCTCTGCCTCCTGAGTGTTGAGATTGCAGACATCACACCAAAAATCTTCAAATTTTGTCATCACAGCCATACCCAAGGCTCTGGCTCTGATTTCTCTCTCTCTCTCTCTCTCTCTCTCTCTCTCTCTCTCTCTCTCTCTCTCTCTCTCTCACCCTGTCTTAGTTACTTATTCTATTGCTGGGAAGAGATGCCAAGAGCAAGGCAATTTATAGAAGAACAATCTTGGGGATTACAGTTGCAGTGGATGAGTCCATGACCATCATGTTGGGAAGCATGGCAGCAGGCAGTCATGGAAGTGTAGCTGAGAGCTTACATCTTGATCCACAAGCACGAGGCAGGAAACTAACTGAGAGAGCTGTTGTGGCAGAGGTTCTGTAAGCAGGATTGAGGTTTCTGTGAAGGAAATTATGTTATCTCATTAAGGGGATGGGTATTTCTTCTATTCTTTAGAATGGCTTAAGATGAATCAGCTTTCCCAAAGGGTGGTCTCTTGGCCATGTGATTGACAGGCCCAAGTCGATGAATTCTTCAGGGAGGAGACAGCAGTATGCAATGTTCTCATCTTTAGGGCAGATCAGAATGTCTCCACCTAAGGCCAGGAGTAGATTCCATTCTCTTGACCAAGAAGAAGTAATTTTCTTTTTATGAGCCTCAACAGAGCCCTGATAACCTCAATGCCTTATAATGCTACTTTAACATTTTCCCTTCAAGAAGGGAGACCCTAAAGTCATTTGGGAGATAGGTTGAAAATAGAGAATAGATATGATGCATTTCCATTATGTAAATCCAATGGTATAATTCCAGTGCTGTTTACCAGATGAGATTGGTATCTGGACTGGAGTTTCAATCCCATCCTCTCCAGGTAGGAGGACTCGTTTAGGAGGAGGAAAGAAATTCCCCACCAGAGAACTGAGAGCATTTCTTGCTTTTAGCCAAAGACTAACAATTTCTACCTCCTCATTCTACCTCCTCCTGTCCTCATCATTTTCTCATTCTTGAATTTCAGAACGTTTTCACATGTTAGCCTCGAACTCCCTTTGTGTCTCTGGATGACCATAACCCCCGACTGCCCTGTTTCCACCTCCTAAGCGCTAGGACTGTAGACTGACTGCTTTTAGGAAGTGTTGGGAATTAAAGTCAGGGCTTGTTCATACTGGACAAGAACTCTGCCATTTGAGCTGCATGTTCAACCTGAGGAAATTTTCTTTTAAAAATATTTTATTTTTATTTTACATTGTGCGTGTGTGTGTGCGTGTGCGCGCGCGCGCGTGCGCGTGTGTGTGTGTGTGTGTGTGTGTGTGTGTGTGTGTTTGTGTGTGTGTGTTAAGGCACATGTGAGTGCAGCTTCCTACAGAGGCCAGAAGAGGGCATCAGATCCCTTTGAGCTGGGGTTTCATGTTGTGGACTATTTAACTATGTAAACATGTGTTACATAGTTACTTTAACTATGTTACATATTACTTTAACTATGTGAAGGTGTGTTGCTTTTGTTTATGCTGCATTTGTTTAACTCTGTAAAGATATGTTGCACTTGTACCTTGGTTTAATAAAAAGCTGAATGGCCAATAGCTAGGCAGAAGAGGGATAGGTGGGGCTGGTTGGCAGAGAGAATAAACAAACAGGAGGAAGAAATCTAGGCTTGGGAGAAGAAGAGAGAATGAGGGAGAAGGAGAGGAAGATGCCCAGGATCAGTCAGGCAGTCTTTAGACAGACAGACACAGAGGAGGACAAATGAAACGAAAGTAAAAAGCCCTGAGGCAAAACACAGATGAAGAGAAACAGGTTAATTTACGTTATAAGAGCTAGTGGGACAAGCATAAGATAAGGCCCAGCATTCATAACTAATAATAAGTCTCTGTGTAATGATTTAGGAACTACAGGCAGTTGCGAGCTGACCAACGGAGGTGTTGGGAAACAAACTAGGGTCCTGAGTAAGAGTAGGACGCGCAAGCCGGGTGATGGTGGTACGTGTTTTTAATTCCAGCACTTGGGAGGCAGAAGCTGGTGGATCTCTGTGAGTTCAAGGCCAGCCTGGTTACAGAGTGAGTACCAGTGCTGACAGGACTGCACAAAGAAACCCTGTCCCAAAAAACAAAAGTCAAGCAAACAACAAAGGTATAGGACTGGGTCAGTTCTCCATCCCCACTGAGACTGTCCTTTGTGTACCATTGTTCATCAACAGGGGCTAGTTCCGGAACTGCAAGGTGCTTCTTAGAGTTTTGCCTGTCTGGATCCCCCATGGTGGACTTAGCAAATGAGAATTCTCAACCTTGCCTCCTTTCTTCCTCATGGGCTCTGGATGTCCCATCCATGATCTCCAGGAAATTCACTCACTTTTCAGACTTTGTGGATTGCTCTGTGATTTGGACTTTGGGAAGCTAACTATCTTGGAAAAGTCTACTTAGAAGACTAGACTTTTTCTTTTTATATAAAACTGTTTCTCCTCTGTTAAACTCATAGGGGTCAAAACATTATTTCAAGAAGTTCTGATTTGATAGAAATAGCCACAATTAGAAATGGAAATGAGCTTGTGCTTGAAAAGTTTTACTGACCTGCTCACAATGTAGATGATATGCATAGTAGTCAGGAAATTCCTATATGGCAAAAGGATTTAAACAGCATTTATTATGGCAGGCCTATTGGTTTTCTATTTCATACTAAGGAAGTGAGTCCAGCCCTGCGGAGGCACAAATGAATATACATTTGGAATTAATTGTCACCTATTTGTCATTGGCATGAGTGTTTGAATTCTCTGGCCTTCTGAATTTTTTTTTTTTTTAATTTTTATTTTTTAAGCCATGGCACAGGAGTTTGAACTGAGAATTTTGTTTCCTCTGGCTCTAAAATCTTCAGTGGATCTTGAGCCTGACACTGGTCAGGTCCAGTGACTCCAACAGAGTGTCACAGGGGACAGCTCAGGAGCAGTAGGGCAGTATATGAAGATGGGAAACTAGATGAGAAAGTGATACCATGGTTTTTCTCAATGGTGTTCTAGGTCTCACTCGCTATGTTCTGGAGTGGAGCTGTTAATGTTTATGTTATTATTACTATTATTGTCTGTATGTGTGCGTGATACAGATGCGTGAATGTGTGTGTCACAGTGTGCATGAGGCCATCGGAGGCCAACTCTGTGGAGTTGGTTCTCTCTTTCCACCTTTACTTGTCTTCTGGGGATTCACATTAGGTGTCCAGGCTTGTAACAGCAAGTGTTTACCCCCTGAGCCAAGATCTTGCCGGTCCCCACTGGATGTTCTAAGCAGCATTCCATTCAGTTGAAATTTGAATTTGCATGCTAGACAATTCAGGTGTAAAGACTTTTCTCGGTGAAGCACCCCAACTTGGCCTTGTTTATGTGTCTTGCTTAAGTTAGACTCACACTTTGGATATGCTTTCTTGCACTCGCTTTGACCTTCCCAACCCTGTGAACAAAGGAGGCCAGCAAATATTCTGGGTACTTTATAGCAGTATAGGTTTTAAGAGCTCTTTCATCCTTTTCCTTCTCATCTGGAATTCCTATTAATGTCACAGAGATTTACTGTGATGGAAAGAAGAGATCTGTGTCCTTGAAAAGTTGGTGAGCAATGCTTAGGCATAAAAATGGTACTGCATGTTTATGAACATCACATAGGAGCTCAAACTGTTTGAAGACAGACAAGATGTTGAGGGTATGTCTAGTTAAGTGACTGAACAGAATTGGAAGGGCAGGTGAATTAATTATCTGAATAGCTGCCTCATTGTTCACTGTAAGGCTGAGACTCACTACTCAGGCTGAGGAAAGGAATCACCTTTCTTTTGCATAAAAGGCTCTGTATGGGGCTGGAGAGATGGATGGCTCAGTGGTTAAGAGCACTGGCTGCTCTTCCTGAGGATCTGGGGTCGACTCCTAGCACACACATGACAGCTTTCAACCACCTCTAACTCCAGTCTCAAGAGATCTGGTGGCACCTTCGTCTGGCCTTCCTGGAGACCAGACACACTTGTGGTACACCTACATACATGTGCAAAACACCCATATGCATTAAAAAAAAAAAAGATCCTGTGTCTTCATGTTACCATACCAATGACTACAATGCTAGAGTGTTGCTGTGCCATTGATTTTATTTATTTATTTTTATTTTACATATCAATCCCAGTTCCCTCTCCCTCCCTTCTTCCCTCCCTCCCTTCCTGTGCCATTGATTCTAATGATAAAACTGCTTTTTTTCCTTGGGGTATTTTGTTCTTTGGTGCTTTGCCGTTGTATCCATTTCTCTCTTCAGCCATTAGAGTAGTGGGGAAACAAAGCCTCCTAAATCAATCAGGTCCTTTATCTACATTACATAACTAATATTCAAGGAAGAAGGGGGACATTAGTTGGACAGAGATGAACATTTATTGCATAATTTAGCCTAAGTGGAGGCTTTTTAAACCTCAGAGCAAGTTTTCAGTAAGAAATGAATAGCCCCACTCCATTCATCAAAGGTATGTAGACAGGGCTTAAGTAAGCCTGTGTTTTGAGGGTGTGGTCTATCTCTTCAGTCGAGGTATGGAAGAGAGAAGGAAGGGAATATGGGAGGTTCAGTACAACCTGTGTGCTTTCTGGGAAAACCCCTAACTTATTGAACAAAATGATAATTCAGTATTTGAATGCCTAGGCAAAAAGAAGGATCAATAGGCTGTTAACGACGATGGAGTTAACACCAAGCCCCCAGCCCTCCCTGTGATTTTCTTTTATTATTATTAATTTATTTCATGTATATGAGTGTTTTGCTTGAATGTATATCTGTGGGCCACATGTGTGCCTGGTAACCTCAGAGGCGTTAGAGGTTGGATCCCCTTAGAATGGAAGTTACAGATGGGTGAAAGCCACCATGTGGGTGCTGGGAATAGAACCTGATTCATCTGGAGGAGCAGCCAGTGCTCTTAACCACTGAGCCATCTCCCCAGCCCCTCCCTGGAATTTTCAACCAGTTCTAGTCAGTAAAGAGAACTCTTGACCATGAAGAAAAGGGTAACTGGATGACAACCTTTAATCTGACAAAACCACCAGCATTAGTGAGTTATGTACACAAGGTTCACACATTAAAGAGAGCCAGTCCTGATTAGCAGTCTGATTTTCAAGTGTAAAGATCTATGACATCATCCCTCATTATATTACCTAGGCTAACTAATTCATGCATACTGCTTCAGACATGGCAACATAAGATGGTTACAATTTGGTGATCATTATTTTAAAAATTGTTTTATCATTTTAAATTGTGTGTGTATGTGTCTGTACTCGAATGTCAGTGCCAGTGGAGGTCAGAGGCTTTGGATGACCCTGAACTAGAGTTACAGCAGTTGCGAGCTGCCTGATGTGCATGTTGGGAACTGAATGAACTCAGGTCCTCTGCAAGTCTGCAAGAGCAATGTGTGCTCCTCTTAGTTGCTTAGCCATCTCACCAACCTTTTTTTTTTGTTTGTTTGTTTTTGAGTCTTAATCTTGCTGTATAGCATAGACTGGTCTCAGACTCGTGAGTCTCTTGCCTCAGCTTCCAGTACTGAGATTACAGGTGAGTGTCACCATGTTCACCATGGAAGTGGATCCCAATGAGCCCCAGATGAGCATGGTCAGTGCAGCTGCTAAGGTCTGTATACAAATGAGTTTGAGTTAATGGGAGGTTTCTTGGAAAGGCTTTTCTCCCTTCTAAGTAGTCACTAGATAGTAAGGTCTTCTCTTCATCTTCATATTATGTATCTGGATGTACAACCCAGTCTTCAGACCTGAAAGCTCTCGTGCTTGCCATTTTGAGATGGTGCCCAGCTCAGAGGGCAAACCAAAGTCGATCTTTGAGAAGATCCATCCTCAATATCTGGAGTCCACTGCCTGCCTCCTGGTGGTCTGAAACAATATATTTCCTGACTGGTTAACTCAATTTAAATAGAATTTTTCTTTTATTTGTAGCAAAAAAGCATCCTGATAGCAACTAAAAATTTCACCCCAAAAATGTTCACTTAAAAAAATCTATTTCATTTAATGCCAATCCCACTCATCCATCTTAGAACCTATTATTTCACTTTCCTTCATCCAAATCTAGGAGGAAGACCTGAGAATTGAAGGAGATGACTAATAGAGAGACCTATCCTGTCACTGAAAGGGTTTCTGGTTAACTGGGAGAATGATGTTGTTATGAAAACACCAGTAAGAAACTCAGAACGAGGCTTTAGCTCAGAGTTCCAAGGAGGTACAATTTATAAAATTGTCAAGTTACTTTTCTATATCTTTATTAATTTTTCATTAAATTTTATTTTTGTGTATGTGTGCACGTATGAGTGTATGTGCATGCGTGTGCATGTGTGTGTGTGTGTGTGTGTATGCAACGCAGGAGTTAGTTCCTTCCTTTTACCATGTGGGTTCCTGGGATAAAATTCATATTGTCAGGCCTGGTGGCTGTCACCTGTGCCTTTGGCCCTAGATTAATTGTTGACTTAGAAGTTCAAACAAACAGAACATCAACAGAGTTGAATAGTTCTGATGGGGGAAAAGCCAAAGTCTGAGGAGGGGTATAGAGGAGTAAAGTAATAAGAGCAACAGTTATGTCTTTGTCACTGTTCGACAGACCAAGGCAATTCTAAGAAAAAGCTTTTAACTGGGTTTTGCTTATTTCAGAGACTTGGTTCATTATCATCATGGCAGGAAGCATGGTGGCAGGCAGACATAGTACTGGAGAAGTAGCTGAGGACTACATCTTGATCCACAGGTAGAGAGAGAGAGAGAGAGAGAGAGAGAGAGAGTGAGAGAGAGAGAGCGAGAGAGAGAGAGAGAGAGAGAGAGAGAGAGAGAGAGAGAGAGAGAGAGAGAGAGAGAGAGAGAGCAAGCCTGAGCCTAGCATGGGCTCTGAGCCATTCTTATTCAAACCACACATTTTGACATTTTATTAAAACTTAAAAGAGACTCAAAAATTTTAGTCTGGCAGAGGTGGTGCCTGCATTTAATTGCAACACTCAGGAGGCAGAGGCAGGCGGATCTTTGTGAGTTCAAGGCTAGCCTGGTCTATAGAGCTAGTTCTTGGACAGCCAGGACTAAAGGAAAATGTGTAAATTATGTGTGTGTTCATGTGTCTGTATGTACACACAAGTGTAGGTGTTTGAGGAGTCCAGAGGGGTGTTGGAGTTTCAGGTGGTAGTGAGCCACCAGATTTGCGTGCTCTTACTTGCTGGAACAGCTCTCCAGCTCCACGTTTAGTTTTTCTTTCCACATGTTTTTCTTTCCACACACATATATATATGTTTGTTGTGTAAATAAAACCAATAAATCATAAATTCACAGTAGAACCTCTTCCATATACATATATATAGCACATAATTTAGATAATGTTTTCTGATAGATTCCTCCATGGTATCTTTAATTCTATAGGTTATTGACATGTTAAACACATCAGAGGGAAAAGTCAACAAATCCAGTGATATTTTTTAAGAGAAAATTCAGCCCCAGTTGATAATACCAATTGTTACGTGAAAGGTGGTGAGTTATAAGTAACTTTTACTTCAGATATTTATCTATATTTACTAGACTGTGTTATGTGTCAAATACCAGGCTGAGGTTATAGGTACGAAGTGACTAAGATTCAATCTCTGACTGCCAGGCTTGGTGGTGTGTGCCTGTAGTTGCAGCAATTTGGGGGGCTGAGGTCAGATGATTAATTGGGTCTATGCTTCAGTTTTTTTATGGACAACGTAGCAAAAATCACCTCCCCTCTCCCCCCAAAAAATAAAAAGGAAAAAGGAAAAGGGGGAAAAAGAAAAGAAATTGAATTTGTTTACAAGTATAGACACAAATAATTATAATGAAGGGTGTTACAGTTGTGTAATTGTAACACCCGTCAGTACCTGTTTTCACTGCCATGTATAGGTAAGCTGTAGAAACCTGTTCATTTACTTTGTATAGATATTATCTCTTAGGGAGTCATTGCTTTTATTCACAACACACTTTAGCTATGTAGGATATGAAAACTCATATGAGAGAGACTAGTTTGGGAGATATGTGAATATGATTACTCCCTTTATTACATCAAATAAAAACAAAATTCTCTCACCCTTTGGCAATTATGGTTAGAACTAGATTATGGCAGTGTAAGAATTTTGTCTACACCAAGCACAAAAATAATTCTGAATTTAACCAAGATTCACTATGTATTTGTAAAACAAAACAAAACAAAACAAAACATTGATTTTGTAGTCAGGTATGCTCTTAATTGTATGTATGTGTGTGTATGCCCAGTTAATAAATACAAAATATTTTTAACTCCCCCTGAACCTGTGTCCAGCTGATAGGAAGTTCTTCAACTTTTGATTGCTCTCTTTCCTTTTTGTTTCCTATTTTGTTTTACTTAATCAACTTAATGTGTGTGTGTGTGTGTGTGTGTGTGTGTGTGTGTGTGTGTCTGTGTGTAGGTCAGAACAGCTTTTTGGAATATCTCCTTCCACATTTAGATAGGGAATTGAACTCAGGTCATCCACTTGGTAGCAAGTGCTGAGCCAACTCACTAACCCCTCAGATTCTTTTTATGAAATGAGGTCTTGCCATAAGACCAGAATGATCCTTCTAATTCAGTCTTCTCAGTGCTTGGATTGAAGGACATACCTGAATAGGCTTTGATCTAGATTGCTCTGGGGATACTTAAAATATGTTCCTGCTCTGACTTCAATGATGAACAAAGATGCGGAAATGTAAGTCAAATAAGCCCTTTCCTCCTCAGCTTGCTTTTGGTCATGGTGTTTCATGACAGCAATAGTAACCCTAACTAAGACAAAGGGGTTGGATCTTTGGAACTGGGGTTATGGATGGTTGTGAGCCACCATGTGGGTGCTGGGAATTGAACCCTGGTTCTCTGAAAGAGCAGTAAGTTCCCGTAACCACTGAGCCATCTCTCCAGCCCTACATTATTTTCTTGAAGCTCCAACTGGCCTCTTGACTTTGATAGTTTTATGAGACACAAATAAAAATAAAGCAGAAAACTGTCATAGCAATGATTAGCAAGCTTCCTTCTTGTCACCAGCTAACATAGCTTTTATAGTATTCTTCGTAGCAGGAATAATTATCAGTTCTGAATGACTGAGAAAATACATGTTATCCCATGTTATAACTTGTTTAATTTGATTCCTCACACCAGAAAAAGCTATAAGGATAGTTGTTTTCTGTGTTCTCTCATTGGATGTAAAAGGGGGTGGGGGTGGGGGAAATCAAGCATGATTTAAGTCAAGTTCACATCAACATAACTTGCCAATTTAAATTGTGGAGAGCAGGAAGATAGCTCATCACCCAGGCATGGTTGGTCTGCTATGGTGTCCTGGAAATAATCTGGAGAAACATGCATAGAAGTTGATTGGAAGAGGTGGGTGAATCCACATTTCTAGAATTGATAGCCATATAAAACAGAGCTTTACAAAGCAGGAGGGAAAATTCAGTTTATTCCAGGGAAATTGTCTCAGTTGGGGGTGTTGCCAGGCTACCAGAGGAGTCAGCCCCAGACATCAACAGGAAGCCACAAGTAAACAAGCTTCTGGATGGCTTAAACCACCTGGAACTCCAGCTCCAGGTTATTTGAAATTTTTTTACATTTATTTTGTTATTTTGTGTGTTATGAATGTTTTGATTTGCATATGTGTTGGTGGACCATACCCATGTCTGCTGCCCACTGAGACCAGAAGAGTGAGTCCTCTGGCATTGGAGGTATTAACAGACAACTTTGAGCTATCATACGGGTGCTGGGACTTGAACTCCAGTCCTCTGCAAGAACAAGTGCTCTTAGCCACTGAGCCAACTCTCCAGCCTCAGGGTTTGTTTTTATTTTTAATTACACGTGTGTATGAGCGCAGGTGTCTGAGAAGGCCAGAAGCGTGGAATCTTCCTGGCACGGAAATCACAGCTGGCTGTGAGCCACTGGATGTGGATGCTGGGAATTGAACTCAGACCTTCTTAACCACTGAGTCATCTCTCCAACTCCTAAATATGTTTTATTGATTGCATGGTTAAAAACTAGGCCAGAGACCACGCCATTCAGATTCTGGTAGCATGGACAAACTGTGTAGGCCTGGAACATGTTTCTTAATACTTAGATTGAATGAATTCTCAATAGTGCACCATAGGTGGCAGAATAGAGAACAGGTGCTTGAGGGCTCTCTAACAGGCCCGAGCATGGCAAACACAGCCACAACAGATCCCGCCCTCATCCCTTCCCTCTTCCTTGCTAAACAGATGGATTTCATTCCTAGAGCTAGCCTCCAAGGTCTACTTTCATTTTGGCCACTTCCTTATGCCAGACCAAAACTCCAAGGTCCAGCAATCAAAATTCATTATCTGAGTTCAGGGATTCATATGTTCAATCAGTACTTACCAACTCATCCTAGCACAGGCTTCCCCTTTTCTTCTTAAAAACCTCTCCTGCAGAAACATTTGTTGTTGTCTTTGTCCAATCCAGAGGACCCCCACTGCGTGCGTGCGTGCGTGCGTGCGTGTATGTGTGTGCGCGAGTGTATGTGTGATTCCAGGGCAATAAATCTCCTTTGTGCTGAGAATTTGGTGTCTGGGTGTGTTCTGTGCCAACTCCAAGGCCCTTTCAGGTGCAATCATCAGTATGATTAAAACTTTTTCTTTAAATTTAAGAAATAAAACAAAGGCTGGAGAGAGATGACTCAGTGGTTAGGAGCACTGTCGGCTCTTCCAGAAGGCCTGGGTTCAATTCCCAGCACCCACATCGCAGCTCACAACTGTCTGTAACTCCAGTTCCTGGGGATCTGACACCTTCACACCAGTGCACATAAAATAAAGTTAAAATTTAAAACAAAACGCAACTCTGTTCCATCCGTCTGCTACCTCCCCCGTTTCTCAGCAGGTGACTTTACCTGTGGAGCCATCATGTGCACCCTCTTTCTACTCTCAGACTTTTCATTGTTCCCAATAAATAACACTTACCCATTCCCCCCCAGTTGAAGTTGTTTCCAAAACAGGGTTTGACTACACAGAAACTAGGCTGGCCTCAAACTCAGATCTGCCAGCCATTTGCCTCCTGCTTTCTGGAATTAGTCTACTTTTCTCCCTTAATCATTTCAAAGACTGTTTAAAATGGATATAAGCTGGGATGATGGCACACGCCTTTAATTCCAGCACTTTGGATGCAGAGGCAGGTGGATCTCTGACTTTCAGGCCAGCCAAGGCTCCATCCATAGTGAAGACACTGCCTCCCACCCTGGCCGGCCGCCCTCCCACGCCCCCTGAAAGATACAAAAGGCAATGGACGTTTAAAGAAAAGCATAGTCGAGCCTATAAATATTTTCCTAGGTGCTTGTATTTAAAAGACAAAGTAAAGAAAAGAAAAAAAAAAACTTTAATCAGTTTGTCTCAAGTCCGCAGAGATGCCCACTGTCCTCAACTGTGGCTTGAAAACCGGAAGCGCCTTTGGGCAGGAAAAGATGAACCGGAAATGCTGAGCGCTGGCGGCCCGGAGCCCGCGTTCTCCGCGGAGGTGACTGGACCGCTAGGTTGCGGTTGGGCTGCTTGGGAAGCAGCTGTAATATTTTCACCCCGGGTTCTTAGAAAGGTTGCCCTGGACCTCATTGTCCCGCCAGACCCTCCCCTGAAGCCCCGTCGTCGCCCTCGCGTCTCCTGTCAGGTGTGTCTAGAATCTTCCACCACGAGCCGCCGCCACGCGCCTGCCTGCTGGTCCGCAAGGTGATCCTTGTGTTTGACCGTGGAAAAGTGTGTTGCGTGCTTGAAGGTGTTTGCTTTGGTTTAAACTCATTTTTACGTTATGAATAAATAGGACGTTGTAATGTTGGATATTCTTGTGAAAGGTTTTAAGGGAGTCGGCTGCTCAGAGTTGTGTCAGGTTTTAGTAACGCGGTGAGTTGGTGGGTGTTAACTTTTCGGAACGGTCCAAGCTTAGGGCAAACATCCTAACCCTTTAAATCATGGCGGTATGCAAATATCCAGGGAAACTTTTAGGTTTTTTTTTTTTTTTTTTGTTGTTTTCTTTATTCTTCTGGTAATTTTCTTCTGTTAAATCTTGGGTTTGAGTCAAGGTCTTGATTTGTAGTGCAGGATGACGTTCCAACTCTTTATCCTCTCCCGCCTTAGCCGTGGAATGCAGGGATCTGACAGCATTATTTATTCTTTAGGTGTGCTTTTTACAGATAGATTTAAGAGGAAATTTTGGGGAATACAATTACTGTCTTCTTAATCCCTATGATACCGAATTGAATTATGGGTTTCAATTATTTTTACATTGTCTTGCTCTTCTACCCCACGTTGACTTTTAGAAAAAGGTGAGTGTGAACTGTGAAAGAATTTATGGGAACCTGTGTAATTGCTGCTTTTCATTTAGACCCAGTGGAGTCCATTGAGAACCATCCATTGGAAGACTTTGTTTGGACTTTGTTTGGACTTTGTTTGGACTTTGCTAATATTTGATTATTTTCTCTTTTGCCTTCGTTGTGACAAATGTCTATGACTATCTTTTTTGTACCTTAAGAAGCAAAAGAAACACGAGCCTCAAAATCAGGAAACACCGTGTGGCAGAACATACTCTAATCTTTTACAGTTCTTCAATGGTTTGTGTATTGGCAACACTTGTTTGTTAGTGGTCTGTCTAAGGTTGTTAATGGGTTATGGAAAAAAAAAAACCCAACAAAAACAGATTTGTACTTTGGTGACTTATGAAGTGTGTTTATGTGGCTTGAGAAAACTATAATTACGATGTGGGTTTTTAAACCATAGTGCCCACTAGGCGGCAGCATGGTGTTTTCAGTTTCTTGAGCTCTGTCATAGGCAGATTGATGCTGTGCAAGTATTGATATGACAGTAATGAATATCATATGCTGAGTGCTTCTACAGTGCCGTGGCCTGACCAAATATTTATGTACCTATCTCAATCATAAAGAATTTTAGGCACTAGGACATTGCTGTTTTTTATTTTCTTTATACCACATCCAAAAATACACAAACGGTATTTTATTTTTGTATAGGCAAGTGCTCCATTAAAAGGAGTTCTGGTCAAGGCCTATTACATTGATTTTTTTTTAAAAAATTAATTTTCTGACATTTACTTATTTTTATTTTGTGTGTGGGCGTTTTGCCTGCATGTATGTCTGTGGCCACAAGAGGGTATCAGATCCCCTTGGAACTGGAGTTACAGATTTTGTAAACTATCATGTAGGAGCTGGGAATTGAACCCAGGTCCTCTGAATGAACAGCAAGTGCTTGTAACCACTGAGCCATCTCCCCAGTTTCCTACTTTGATTTCTTGGCTTATTAACGGATCATACTCTGTGGTTTTACTGCACTGTAGGGCTCTTTTTTTGGTGAAGAATTTATTAATGGAACACATGTTAGAAAATGTGTAAAGTACTATAGTTGAAGGAAGTGAATGACACTAATTTTTTTTCTTTTTGGCCATTGGTATTGGGTCCCTTGGAACTGGAGTTACAGAGTGCTGTGAGCTGCCATGTGGCTGCTGGGAATTGAAACCCAGTCCTCTGGAAGAGCAGTTAATGCCCTTAACCACTGAATCATATCTCCAGGCTGACGTTATTTTTTTGACAAATTATTTTCTGTTAGTTGTGGTAACAGATAAATGAGAACTATGTTATTTGTTGGGAAGTTGGTTTAATCATTTTAGGCCAGTAGTGAAATGAAGGAATTGAACAGTTTTATAGACTACAATACCCATAATTTCTTCTTAGGAACTTTAGTTCATGTTATCATGGTTCATATGATCCTTATATGAAGAAAGTTTCCAGTTCCTTTATATCTTTACATATTTCAGATTTTATGTTTAGTTTATTTTTAAATTTTTGTCAGTTTTTCTAGCCCTCATAAAACTTATTGACAAAGCCAGGCAGTGGTGGCTCATGCCTTTAGTCCCAGCACTCAGGAGGCAGAGGCAGGCAGATCTCTGTGAGTTTGAAGCCAGCCTGGTCTACAAAGCTACACAGAGAAACCCTGTCTCAAAAAACAAACAAACAAACAAACAAATAACAACAAAAAATTACCGATGAGAAATTTTTCAAGAAACTCAAAATGTCCTTTTATAATTTATATATTATAATAATTTAAATATTTATCAAATACTTAATTTAACTCTTTTCAAGATTTGTTTCCCACTTAGAACTGAATAAGACTTTTACAAATAGCTAACGAAAGATAATATTATGACAAAATTATAAATTAACATAATAAAGAACATAAAAGATTTTAAAAATTATGATTGGCATTTTGCCTGCATGTCTGTCTGTGTGAGAGTGTCAGAAACCCTGGAATTGGAGTTATATACAGCTGTATATGGCTGCTAGAAATTGAACCCAGGTCCTCAGGAAGAGTGGTCTTAACCCCCATCTCTCTAGCCCTCAAAACAGAATTATATAAAATAGGCCCTAAGAAAAATGGATATATATGTAAGATGCTAATAACATGATCTGAAATGTAGGTTGTAGTTCAGAAACCAAGAAATTTGTGTGTGATGCATTCATGAGAAAAGCTTCACATAGGAGGGATGGAGGGGTAGTTCAGCTGTTAAGGGCACTTGCTGCTCTCAGAGGACCAGAATTTGATTCCTAGCACCCATGTCAGGAGGCTCAAAATTTCCTGTAACTTCAGCTCCAGAGAGAGGATCAAGTGACTCTTCTAGCCTCTAAAGACACCCACACAATCATGACATATACATACATATATATATATATGTAATGAGAAATAAAGATAAATCTTTAACAAATACATAAAATTTTATTTGTTTATTTTTGTTTTTTGAGACAACCTTGTTTGTTTTCTTATTTGAAATATTTCTTTCATTTATGCCTTTAGTTATTCTCTTTTCTCTTCTAAAATAGCCTTGCCTAATTTTTCATTTTACTAATGTTGTGACTTTTAAGATTTTAAGCCTTAGTTTAGACATCCCCACCTTTCTGTATATCTCATTATCCCAAGATATTCTTGATTTTCCAGTGCTGGATTTGATGTTCCTTCCCTGTGCTACTGAAATCTTCTCTGGATATCTTTGCTGTCATACATGGTCAAATTGTCACAAATATGTATATATACTTCTGCATTAGAATTCCTTGAGAACAAGTAAGTCTGCATGCATATCTGTCTGTCTGCTTTCTTACTTAATTTTAAGACCAAGTTTTGTTATTTAGTTTAGGCAGACCTGAATTAAATTCTCCTTGCAGCTCAGGCTGGCTTTGAACTCATGATCCCTCTGCCTCAGTCTCCTGAGTGGTAGATTCTTGGAAGACAGACTTTTTAGACTCAACTTCTATTTTTTAATCTGTTTTTTTTTTTTTAGTATTTTATTTTATGTGTAAGGTTGTTTGCCTGTATGCATGTGTACCATGTGTGTGCCTGGTGTCCTCAGAGATCACAAGAGGGTGTTGGATCCCCTGGGACTGGAGGTATGAATTGCCATGCTGGTTCTAGGAACTGAACCTGGTCCTTCTGGAAGAGCAGCTCTGAACCATCTGTGGTCCTTGAATGAATCATTTTTTCTTTGTTTCCATTATTTGTTTATATTGTTATTTAGGTTTTAAGATTCTTCTTAGTTCATGCTTTTGAAATTTTAAAATCGGGGTTATCCTTTTCCTCTCTTTTGTCATGTGACTAACCTCAAGCCCAGTCTTCCAGCTCCCTGAGCAGCTGTGGTTGTAGATGTACAGCACTGAGCCTGACAAGGTTTACTCTGAATTTTATAATCTGTTCCTTTTGGATTTCACTATCATCTACCTACTCGCTAAGGAAGGGAAAGTAGATCCCACTTTGCCCACAAAGCTCAGCATTCACTGAAAGTCCTCTGAACATTTGCTAGATCTTACTTCTTTGATTATTTTCCATTTTGTTTTTTAGTTGTGTGACATTTACTGGTTTCTTTCTACAAGATAGAAATAGTTGAGTTTCTGTTTTATCTCTATCTTCTCTTGATTTCTTACAACCTTAAACATCCTCCTTGTATCTGACTTTGTGTCTTATTTTGTAAAAATAATTACCAATGACATTGACTTTTCCAAATAAATCTGTGTACATCCTCCTTGTATGTGACTTTGTGTCTTATTTTGTAAAAATAATTACCAATGACATTGACTTTTCCAAATAAATCTGTGTTAGTTAACAGTACATTTTTATCCTACAGACAAATTTGGTTCCTCCTGCTTAATGTCTGTATCAAAGTCTCCAAGAACTATTGAAATCCTCAGTAGTCTAAAGTCTCTTTTTCCATAAGTTAGGAAACCCAGAATTTTATATCTTGAGTGACAGTTGCTTTTGTATTTGTAACTCAACAAGACTGTATACTCACAGACACACAGACTTACACTTAGTGGGCCAACTTTACAGATGAGGTGGTTGTGATGGGCACTGGGGCTTTGGATGCTTAGAGTACCCTTCTTTTGTTTACTTTTTTACCCACTCTGTTTTTGTTTTCTGGAACTCTCAAACTCATAGAAATCTGATTGTCTTTGCCTCCCAGGGGCTAGGATTATTATGCCACCAAGCCCAGCTCACTCTGTCTTTATACTGCAAATGATGTCTTATACCTGTCATGTCTTAGGTTACATTTACTTGAATATATCCGTTACCCTTTCTAGATTGTAAATACCTTTCTGATAAAGGTCATCAACTTAAATTTGTGTTACCGGTTTCTAAAGCAGAAAGATTTAGTGAATTATGCTATTTTTCCTTTATTATCTTTATATATGAAGTGTTATTTTTTTTTAAACACACTAGAAGTGTAGTTTACATATCTGCTAGCATGTATGAGGCTAGGTTCAGTCTCTAGCACTGCCACCATCACCACCAGTAAAACAAATTTAGCATGCTGCCTGTAGTTCCAACTACTTGAGAAGTAGAGACAGGATAGTCACTTGAGTCAGGACTTCAGGACCAGCCTAGGCAATTTAGAATGGGCCTATCTTCACAAAATAAAACAAAAATCTAGCAATAGCCTCCCATATCGTTTGTTATATAATTATTTGTTATGTAACTTCCTTTCTAGATTAAAAGAAACTTTATAATACTTTTAAAAACAATTATTTTGGGGCTGGAGAGATGGCTTAGTGGATAAGAGCATTTATCATCCTTGCAAAGGACCTGGGTTCAGTTCTCACTGTCCAAAATGGACATATTTCAATTGCCTGTAACTACAGCTCCAAGGCATCTGATGCCTCTGCTGGTACTGGGCATGTATGTAGTACACAAACAGATATGTAGCCACTCACACATAAAATAAAAATACACTAAATAAACCAATCACCCCCCACAAAAACTCATCTGGTGGTATTGACGCACACATTTAATCCCAGCACTAGGGAGGCAGAGGCAGGTGGATCTCTTTGAGGTCAGCCTGATCTGCAGATTGAGTTCCAGGACTGCTAGGATTATTACACAGAGAAACCCTGTCTTGAAAAACCAAACCAGCTAACCAAACCAAAACTAAAACA